>JAJEJO010000135.1:1380448-1439950 GCA_020662805.1 Glaucomys volans
ATAAACAGCATCACCCCCCTCCCACTCTTCATGCACCTCCACCCCACCCCCCGCTTTCCGACATCGATTTATGGATCATTATGAATCAATTACTGCTCTCAATACTTTCCCATTGGCTTAAATAAAACAGTCGAAAGATGAAAACGTGGGGTTCGGTGGGGATTTTTTTTTTTTTCCCTGACAGGAACAATCGCAAAATCCATTATCTCATAATCAGAGGCACTGGGTTAGGAGGTGAAGAGAAAGGAAGGGGTCACCCAGGAAATAACTGGGGGGAACGCCGGAGGGGGAGGTGCGCCCAGCTGCAGCCTTTGTTTTATTTCAGATGGGTTTGGTTTGTTTGTTGTTTGTTTGGGTTTTTTTGAACGGGGGAATTCGCGTGAGAATTAGATGCCTACAAGTTTTGTGACCTAATTATTTAACTCCCTTAGAGAAACCTATTTGAATGTGAGTCTCGGCAAACATCAGCTGTTGTTGGTAGTGAGGTCGCACGTGGGAAAAGGTGTGGAGGAATGGGTCCGTCTGGAGGGCGGATTTTCACTTTGTTGTGAGCAACTGTGCGCGGGAGGGTTCGCTGCTGGGTAGGGAGGATCTCCCTCCCGCGACTGTGCCCTCTCCCCCCGCGGCTGACTGTTTTGTCGTTGGAACTGGTTTGGATCTGGACCCGCAGCCCCCACTCGCCCGCCCCCTACCCGGGGCGCCTGAGGCTTTTCTTCCCTCTCTCGTCTCTTCCGCGGCGGTGCTCGGGGTCCTCTAGGTGTTTCTATGACTACATTGTGTGTGTGGGAGGGTCAGATGTGGGGGTTGCCCGCGAGAGGGCCGTTCCTGGGCGATCATTTATCAATGTCACCCACATAATGATTCTCTCTGCAGCCTCCTATTGATGAGGATAATTACATTAGCTCAGAGTGACTGATCAATGAAAAACCACCACACAAAAACTTCTTTACTCCTCTATAATACCAAAAACCGATACAGAAATAACATAGAAAGCCTGATTTTCTTTCCCTTCTCTATCCACCAATGGATTCTGCACTCCCCCCCCAACCAAAGGACGGGGGAATAAAGTAAGAAAATAGATCTAGGTTTGTTTCGTTTCAAGGAGGATGCAATTTTGCCCGTGAATGCATTTTCTCTAAATGTGTTGGCCTCATTCCTCCTTTGGTAAAGAATATCAACGGATTTGCTAATGTGAGTTGCTTTTAGACTGGTCTGTGGTTTTCCGTTCTTTTTATTTCTTTCCTTCCCTTTGGTCATTTTTTTTCTGTGCTGAAAAAAAAATAGACAATTCTTTTTATAAGTAACTGGAAAAAGAAATTACTCCAGACCCTCCTTTTTAATATAAAGCGTTTGTCTTAGTCGGGTTATCTTTTGTCTTTATCACTTCATAAAGTAGCGCAATTAAAGATGTGGTGTTGCATGGTGTAAAGGGTGGATCCATTATACTGCGACATAATACGCTATATTCTCTCCTGAAAGTTTGCAGCTAAATTACGATTTCGCTTTTTCTAGACTTAAAAATCAATATTTTCTCAATTAAAGGGAATTTTAATGCTTTACTTGCGAGTTGTTAAAGGCGCTGTAAATTTTATTGTAATGCTTCTTGACTTCGGACTAGATACAGGAGACCGGTTGATTCTCGTGGTCTTTTTCCTCTCAGAGAACCTAGCCCAGGAACGTCCACTGGTTTCAGATCAAATCGAAGCAACAAAGGTAAGGAGAGTTTCGAAAGCGACGGGGCCAAGGGTGGGGAGCCCTCCAGGGGTGCCCTCCAACGCCAGAAGCCATTGTCTCCTATGTTTTCGCCTCCTTGTGTCCCGCCTCCTGAAAGTGACAGAAGTGTCCATTTTACTCTAATCTTTCTCAAAGGGGAGCACATTAGACTCCCATCTGCCCTGGGATGGTCAGAAAAGGAGTTCCATTTGGGGAGCAGTCTAATCACTCCCCAATGCCCCTCTTTTTCTCTTCTTTCCCAACATGTGACTCTTTCTGGCTCTTTCACAAAATCTGCCATATTTTATATGTGCTCTGTCCTCTGTGTCAGAAATCATTCCCCACTCTCAGGATCTCGAACTGTTTACAGATGTTTTCTTCTTCCACACGTCCCACCTAGTAAAAGTTCCCACAGAGAATTCACTGTGGTGTGTTAATAGCCCAGATCTGCTACTGTTCTCTCCTGCAAAGTTCCAATCTGGGAATGTGGAGGATTTCATTGAACTAACTTGGAAGAGCTGCCCAAGGTCCCTCAGAAGCCCAGAGATGAGCATTCCGAGGCCGAGGGACTTGATGGGAAGCAAGGCAGTGAAAGCAGTGAAACTTTCACAAAGTAAAGCAGAGAGGAGGATGAAAATGAGGCTAGAACTGGCTGTAATGAGAGAAGAATAGAATGAGGCAGAAACTGAGCCTTTGGGACTTCTATAAAATAGTAATAATAATAAAGGAAAATTGAATATCTAAGTCTGCTATTAAACTTTTTTGAACCCAAAGTCTGTTTAAAAACAAGTTCTCAGGGATGCCAGGAAGGGCCTGAGTTTCCAAATGGAAAAACTCACAAAGTTCCTTTTGCAGTTCCCTCTTCTGTTAATTTGCTGGGAATGAGAAGACTAGGGAAGGGGCTATGTGTGTGGTGTACCAAGGGCTTAAGTAAGAGTATGATGGGAAGGGGCACCTAGATATAATGAGGCTGCTGTTTTAAGTTGAATAGAAAAGGAGCAGAATAGACAAAAAGCCACACAACACCACGATGCACTTTAAAATATTCCCCACCTACCTGCCTTCCCTTTCTTCTCTAACTACACATTATATGGAATAGTATACATCGGTGGGGAAAATTTCTTGTTCATGGTCTTCTATCCATAGACCCACCCACTGATCCCCCTTCCCTTAGATTTCTGACATGTAAGCCTAGACCATAGCCTTTTTATCAAGTGAGTGGGTCTTTGTTAATGTATTTGTACTTTTCTGCTTTCAGTCTAAGTTTCTCCCTTTGGAGGAGGGAGGAGGTGCAAGAAAGGAGGGGGAGGGGAGCAGAACACAAAGACTTTATCTAGTTCTCACCAAGCAGGTTTCAAAATAGGAACTTAATGGGAAGAAAGGAGAAAGAATAAAAAAAATAAAGAGGGGCGTGAGAATTGTTTATTACAACAGGTTTACTTGTCTGGAAGAGAGGTAATTCTGTGAATATCTTTCCCTTTGAAGATTCTGTTTTCCTCATATTGAAACATTTTCAAATTTTAATCCTTTAGAAGACAAAACCTCAATATAAATATGACATGGGCCACTGGCAAAAAAACGAACTTAAACTCAGAGCTGGAGGGGAGGGGTTGAGGGGAGAGCCCTTTCTGATTAATAACTAGCAGGGTAATGTTGAGGGCTTTTTCTGCCCGATTGCCTTTTTGAATTAGAGCCGATTTCTTCACACTTCAATAGTGCCTGTCTCCTTTAAAATGACTGGCAGATTTGTTTCTCTTTTTTCTCTCCCTGAGACTTAATGATGTAAATTTTCTAATTAGTTAAATCATATTGCTTACAGGCCTAATATTTACCGTGTAAGAAATGATCATTCTGATTTGGACCTTTTGAAATAATCTGAGAAATAACATTTGGCTTTTGAGTTGAGGGATGAGAGAGGAGGAAGCTCTATTACAGAAAGCAGTTTAGAGGAGAGAAGGCACGGACCCTGGCAACATGTTAAATTAATAGTTAAAGTTGAGCTGGGCTCACACCCCAAGTCCGCTTTTATTTTTCAATCAGCGAAGATTTAATTGGCAGCCCTCGGGCCGGGCGATCTGATATTTTCTCATTAGTTTCCCATCACTAATCTTGAGTGTTAGATTGGCTTAAAGGTTGTCAACATTTGACCAATTTTATTTAAAGGAAAAAAATTGTGCATTAAGGCTCCGGGATGTGAGATCTGCAAATAAATCCTGCTTGGATCAGCGGAACCAACTAGCGAAAAAATGTTGACTATTAACCGTCTCATCTAATAAGTTGCATTAATGTGTATTTCAAGACTAAGGTGATCACACATGTTCTCTATAGATGCAGAAGGAAAGGAAGGGTTTGATGGGGACGGGGGCGCCCTATATGTAGGTTGGGTAAGTTCAGTGAGACGTAGATTCATTTGGAACCGAGGGTAAATAACCCAAGTAGAATCTCTGCTGAGGGTTTAGGAGCTACAATCCCTCCTCCCCTTCCCTTTGCAGCTGCGTGAAACTGCCAAGTCTGCCTTGCAAGCTCCAAGCGTCTCAGCTGTCTGGTCCAGAGATAACATCAGAGCGCCCCCTGCTGGTCCGCAGAGTCGACCACGGCGAGTCAGCCCCCAGCGAAGCGAATCGTGTTTTTCGGAGCCCTCCCCCGCCCTTTCTTGACTCCTTCCACCATACCCACCTTCGTTTCGCTGCAAAACGCCCCGGCAGGGGAATACCTTGTCAAGGCTGAACATTTAAATGAATAAACGATAAAAATAATAATAAAATGCGAAGGAACCCCCACCTTCACTTGGCCTCCGGGGAATAAACTATCACATGCCTTAGCAAAGTAATACATTTTCGTTTTCTAAATCTCTTTATTCTGTGAGGTTTTGCTGTAGTTTCTTTCTGCTGTACTGTAGATTCCAAGGAAATGTTTTAAAAGACACTGTAGAATTTTTTAAAAAGTATATCTGATGGGAAAAGCTGCCACAAAACAAAACGATATTTCACATCCTTGCAAAATCAAACTCCTGGGGACTCTGTTTCACAAAAGTCCAGAGGAATCGTTTCGGAATTCAGACAGTTCCTTGGCGTGAATGACCCTTTCCTGCACCCTGCACCGCCAAAATAAAGAAAAAAGAGAAAAAGAAAGAAGAAGAAGAAAAAAAAAAACCCATCCGAATTTTTTTTCTCTTCATTTTTTTTCGTATTTAAAAGTTGTCATTGTACCCACCTACCTGAACACACACACACACACACACACGCACACACACACACACAACCTTTTTATCCCCACCCGTGTGCCTGTTCTTTACTGGCCTGTGCTTCTCAATTTTGCTGGAAACGGAAAGGGTGGTTGAAGTGCAGCAAAATAAACCGCGATGTCTTTGACACTTGATCTTACTATGGTACTTCACGTCCAATGCAAGGTGTGGGACTGCTACCATTTGAGAGTGTTTGGGTTATTTTTCAACGGTTCGATGCATGGAGGCATTTTCTCGGCTTCCCAATTAATCTTCAGTGGGATTTATGAGCACTGTGTAACACGAGGGCGCACAGGTAACGAGAGCCGGGGCAATCTCGGGCTGGCCGACGCGCCGACTCCACCGCCAGCCTCTACCCTTGGGAAAGACGCTGGCAAAGCAGCCCTGACTCGGAAAAGTCTTCTGACCACAGCTAGACCCCCACATGAAGCGTGTAAATCTACAATGCGGAACGACTTTAGTTTCTGGGGAAAATTTTGGTTTTGCTTTTTGAAGTACCAGATAGAGGGATTTTGTGAAAGCGATCTCAGAAATACGCGGGGGAAGAAACATCGGGCAGGGAGGATAGGAGGGAAAAGGTAGCTCTCCTGACTTTGATTTCCTGCCAGAGTACCAAGATCCTCGGTTTAAAAATCCGTCTCTTTCCTTGCTTTTCTGCAGAACCTCCCGGGTCAACCCTTCTACAACTCTTGCCCCGCCCCTCTTTGGGGACGCTCCAGGACGGGACAGGGACCCAGAAACCCCAGAGAAGGAGCTCTCCCAGGGCAAGGCAGAGGTAGGAGACAACCTGGTTCTTCATGCTGGTGAAGTGACGCCTCAGTGTAGCTGTGCTTGAAAAATTGCTGGGGCTATTGTGACAACTGAGAGAAAGTTAAATATTTATATCCAAGCTGTTATCATTTTGGGGGGTCTGTTTTGAAGAAGTTCATTGCATTCAAACTTACTTTAAACATAAATCCTGCTCTGGGGAAGCAGAATCTATTGCCTGCCACTGCGGTTGACTTTTTGAAAGGTCCCCATTAAGCTCAGAAGTGTAAGGAAAACTACTGCAGACCACAAGTCCATTTAAGTATATGTGTATGCATGTATATGTGTATACAGAATATATATGCATGTATGAACACAATAAAACAATAAAGACAAGTAAGGAGGTCTCTCATTGCAGCTGAATGCAAATAAATTTGTTCCAGTAATATATTTTCATAGATGAATAAAATGTGAAAATCTCATTGTATTTGTCTCAGTTCAACTTAATAAAATTTGGAGGCATTGACAGACTGGCCAATGTTCTAAGTAAATTAATGCAAAGGTCCCTAGGAAAAGACAGAAAATACCCCCTGCCATTAATCTTAAACCACTTGAAGATTATGATTAAAAGAATGAGCTCACTAAGCATTATCATCTCAAATAGCTGTTAACAGCCCCCATCCCTTATTGTGGCAACAGAGTAAACTCTCCACTAGGCATCGTGTTCCTCCCCCCCTTTTATCTTTGTTTTTGTTTTGCTTTAAAGGTAAATAAGGGAAAACAGAACCAAAGAAAACTGTCCCAAAAGGCTTGAAATTGCTGCTGTTAAAAGGCTGCTTGTTCTTTTCTGATTTTCTCCTCTTTTTCTACAAAGGAAAAAGAAATCGAATGGCGAGCCTACATTTGATGTGAAGAAAACAGTAACAACAGCAGTGTAGGTGTGTTTTTTTTCTCTGAAAAAATATCTTTTATATGCAGCAATTTATCGAGTTGAAAGCTGTAGAGATGTAAAAGATGTTCGCTTGTCCACATCTATTCGCTGACTTTCGTCACTTGAGTTTTGTAGGCTTTTGTAACAAATAGAAACTGTGGGAAAGAGAATTAGACACTTGCCAAGGAACAACAATATTATACACTTTCAAGTAACTCCCTTTAATCCTGTATGTAAGTGCCGATAGGGAGGCGGAGAGGCACCTATTTCCCCTAATAAATCCCAAACCTCCTTAGACGGAGAGAGGGGTGAGAACTCCATTACTGGGCATTCTGACAAAAATGGAAGCAGTTCTTCTTTGCCCCTAGAGTCCTAGAAAAGGACGCCCCCAAATATGCAAAAGCCCTTATGTTTTCCTTAGAATTGGGTGGACTTTGCAGATAAATACACAGTAATTAACATCTTAAAAAGCCAAATGCTAAAGCAAGAGGTGGCTAACAACAACAACAACACAAGTGCTAAAAATCATTCTTCGAACCCTGCAAATTTCCAGGTAGCATAGAAAATCAATGCAACGCGCCCCTTGTAATCGAGCAGGAAGCTCTCCTGCAGGGAGAGGTTTCCAGTTGAAAGTAGAATTGGAAATCCCATCTCTCCTTAGAACGAAGGGCGAGGTTACCTGGAGGCTTCGGGAGGGGAGGGGAGAACGTCGCCCTCCTCCCAGCCCGCGCTTCCCACCTGTCCTCTGCGTCCCAAACTGGTCCGCAGAGGAGACCTGGAGCTGGAGCAATTTCACTCCACCGGTGTCCGGAGCAGGTGAAACTCTTACCAAATCAAGAAAGAAACTCACTCAAATGGATCCCTCAAGGCCGAAGGCCCTGCCACGGGGACTGAACCTCCCGGTCCGTGGCACACGCAAAGGCCTGCCCAGTGCCCGGGCCAGCTCCCGAGGACGTCGGACAAAGGGTGCACAGGCCATGTTGGTCCCCGAGCGAGTGTGAAACTCAATGGAGTGAGACAGTCTTCCCGCCACGCAGTGGTGCGTGCGTGTGTGCGCACGCGCACGTGTGTGAAACACGTGCACTTGGTGCGGGCGGCCAGCCGCAGATGTCAAATAGGGAAGTTCACCCGCGCGATTTCCCGGCCCTGAACCTACATCTTCCCTCCACCCTCTCCCTCACTTCAGCCATCCCCACCTATTCCCCAAATCCTGGGCCACTCTGGAACAGGTGTGTTGCTTTAAGCGCCCGGGAAAAGATACCGGAGGAAAGTCGGAGGCGGGAGGAGGAGGGGTTGAGAAGGAAGATGGTACTTCTAGAGCTCAGGCATCCCTATCTCGGAGTAATTGTCATGTCGATCTTTTCACCCTGGTCTACGGCATCCAAAAAACAGGATTCGCGGGAAAATCGGGCTCACGAAAACGTCGGGATTTGCACGCAGGCTCCTGAGACCTGAGCAAGCTTTGCTTAGGTTCAAAAGTATGATTTTAATTTTCTTAATGAAGGCGCGCTCTAGAGCTCAGCTGGTAATGGCTGTGCTGAGTTTAATAGACTTCTGTCGAACAGAAAAAGACGGATAACTATCGGTTATAAGTAATCTGCTCTAATGCAATTATTTTCCCAGGTTCTAAAGTCATTGTGCGGAGAAGGCAGGAGTGAATTAAGTCCCAGGAGACAGCGGACTCGGGGCAAGAAGACCGCCTGAAATATGATCCGAACCTGTTTTGTGTGATGCACTTGGGCTTGGGGGTCAGGTCGAAGGTTTCAAAGCTCTTCGTGTGCACGTGTGAATCTCAATCTCTCCACCCCTGCCATTCCCACCTCTTCTCCCTCTCCCCATTTCTTCTTTTTCTCTTTAGCTCATCCTCGCCTTTCTGCACATTTCTTCCAGAGCCCATTGTGTTTGTCCTTGTGTATTTCAGGCTGATCTATTAAGTCCAAAGTATTTCTCAGAAACATTCACACAGAGGCGGCTCTTAGGCTGTGTGAATCCATTTGCTGTTTGAAATAGAATAAAATTGAGACGTTTAGGATACTGGTGCCACTGTGCACACACACAACTAATAATCAGATTATTTCTATTCGAATAAGAAAACCAATCCAGGTCACTATGCAAAAGCAGTCCCATTTTAGTTTTCACACAAATTTCATTGGAGGCATTTTTTCACTTGGAGTTGTCCAAACTCTTTTCAGCTTTTCACTTTACCTGGTAAACACGAATGGCAGGCAGTTGTGATTTTAAAAAATAAAAATCATCAACCAGGATTCCAGAAAACAAGCCAGATACATGAAAGGAAAGCCCTTCGTTCTCATCCGGAGGAAGGATTAGAAGGGAACTCAGGCCCAGAGGCAGGTGACACTGGGTGCTGCTGGGCACCTGGAACCATACACTTGCACCTGCATCTCCGCACACCACGCTCCAGTCCCACATTTCCAGCCAGTCTGCCTCACCAGTGGTGGAGAACAAAAAAAAGTTCTTGGGACCAACGAGGGTTAAATGAACCTCAAGCTTTAGGTCTATTCCAGACCACCTCGTGAGCGAGGGTACCTCCCTGGAGATTCACAAATCCCCTTGGTTCTTAGCCTTGTACATTTCTGTCTCTCTTCTCTTTCCTTTCCTCTGCTACACACACACACACACACACACCCACACACACCCACACACACACACACACACACACACACGGTGACTTACACAGGCATTCATGCAAACCCACAAAGTTCTGTAATTACTGTCTCTTCTTCTCACCCAACCCTACCCCATTCCTTCTCACTTCTTCAGCCAGAACACACACAAAAAGGAAAGGGAGAACAACAAAATAAGCAAAAACCCATGTGCAAACCCCCCTCAGCACCTGCTGGAGGAACAGCACAAGTAGTGCCAAAATGCAGGAAATTAGGGTGCCATAGAAAGTGAGGATCCTCACAGTCCCAGCCTTGTGGTGGATGCCTGTCCTGGAGGGTGGAGGTTAGGTGAAGGGCGCTTTTGACTTTTCCCTTTCCCCAGCTCCTCCTAAGCTCCTGGGAAGGAACTAGGAAGAGATCCAGTCTTTGGACCCCAAGGAGTTCCAGGACTTGAAGAAATTGCCAGAGGAGCACCTGAGAATTGTTGGGATGTGAGGTAACTGCCAGGGGACTGTGCTGACCAGCACAGAAGTCTGCAGTGGTGGAGACCCACATCCACCTCCTTAAGCCCTTAGCCTTGGCACACTTTAAAGCAGAGAAGTTTGCTGAGAGTGCCCAGGCCTCTCTATTCCTGCAACCTGGTACCAGAGAGGAAGGGCCTGTCTCTGGCTCCAAGGGTAAATTTGGTGCTAGAGAAGCAGGCGCTGTCAGAATCACTCCCCACCTTACCCATCAGTTTCATCTCTAGATCTCTTTTATCCCTCCTGAGGGCAGGCCAGCAGGATTACTGTGTTATTGGGAGAATATCAGCAAAGACCTGGTTGGGTCTAATTCTGCTTTTAGAAAATAGGAGGAGAGAAGAGGAAAGAGACACTATTACTTAACAGTGAGTTTTCCAACAGCTTCCTCAGTCAAGCAAGTTTGAGAAGGGTTTGGAAAAGCCCATTACCTCCCATCCCATCCACCACTCCAGAAGGAAACTAGACCTATGAAGACACATCTCCCTTGCCACCTGAGAACTTTTTGCAAAGATGTCTTGAGAGCTCTGACTAGGCCACTTGCAGGCTCCGTCCATTCTTACTTCTGAAGCAAAGGAATATATTATATCTGGGGAAACATAAGGAGGCCCCAAGAGTTAGGTTTAGTTCTCCCTCATTTACACTCCTGTTTTAAATGTCTGTAGAGGAAAACATTTACCCTCCTCTTTTAAATGTCAGTAGGAAGCATTTTTTCCCAGTAAATCAAATGTATAATTGTGTTTACATAGAATTAGGGTGTAAATTGTATCTTTTTTCCAACTGTGCATAGATATGTTTAAAGGACTGGCCTGAACAGAGTATGCTTTTAAAGAAAAAAAAAAAAACACTGGAATATAAGCTTCAAGGATAAAGAACACTACTCATGCTGGATATTCTTTTCCCCTGCCTTCATAAATAAGATGGTTCTTAAGAATATCTTGGATAATGAGGGCTCCTAAACCAAACTAACCAATACACAAAAATAGTACATTATTGTGTCTTTAAAGCAAGTTTCTCTAAAAGAAGTTAGAAGCAAATATCTGACTTCAGAGTTAAACTTTTTCTGCTTGTTTATTTATCTAGATCTCTTGATTTTAGTGCAGATTCAATAATGTGCTCAGAAGGGGTGATATTGCCCACTACAACAGAGCTAAGACAGTTGCATATACTTTGCAACTCATTCATGGGCCTCTTGACTTTTTGAATGTTCAAATGAGTTGTAAATAAAATAAGGTTCCATCAGATTGATAAGTTCAAGTTACTTAGCTTCATTGTCAAAATCTTATTTCTAAATTATGTTCAATTTGATTTTTCTGCTTTGCTATAAATGACCTTAGAAAATCCAATGGGAGTGGACAGTAGGTCCTATGATTTATTTGTAAAATCATGTTGTGACATATGCCTCCTTTAATGTTTCTGTGGAAACCAAAGTCTTCCCAATTAGATTTAGAAACGTAGCTGGCATGCTAATTCAAAGGCATTCACTTCAAAGATGTAATAATCACTAAATTATGACAAATTTTCTAAAATATCTCTAAATTTCTAAGCAGAAGTTTGCAGGCTGTTCAGAGTCTCATTCCCTGGATATTGGCATGCTTTATTCAATCGAGTGTCCATCTGGCCAGATAATGGCTAAGATAGCAGTTTGCAAATAAATATCCTATAGCTTAGTTCTAATGTAATATCTCAAAGTTCTCCTAGGCATTATTTAATAGATAACCAAGCTCCTCAGATGAAGGCCCATGAGGCCACATCTGGAAACGCTTCCTTTGGTCTACCCGCCCCTGCCCCCAGCCACCAGTGAGAGCAATAGCCGAAACCCCCTTCCACCATTATACGATAGCATCAGCTTTTAATCAGCGAGAGGCACTCCTATTTAAATTTACAGGATGACTCTTTATTTCATTTATCTTTTCTTTTGGAGGAAAGTGAAACAAGAGCAACACCCTTATTAATTATAAGATTGATGGGGTGAAAAAAGCCAAATGAATTTGGCTTGCAAATTATTAGTAGAGGTATGAATATTTATGAATGTGCCAGGAACTGCAGTCATGAACCCTGGCTATCAAGCTTGGGAGACAGTCAGACCCATGCATTCAATGAGGGTTCAGTCTTCCCAAATCTGACATGACATAAATGGAAACTTCTAAATTAGACCCAGGGTGGGCTCCCATCAAACAAGTTACTTTTTGTGTGTGTGGCTAATCTTGCTAAATAGGAAGTTTGCAGGGGCCTCCACCATAAACTTTAAAAATCTTCTAAGGTAAAGGCAGACAAATTTTGTGGAAGTTTTGTGTTTTTTCTACTTGATATTCATTTATATTTTAAATCAACCTTATCTATAAAATAGTTGTAACATGTATTTTTAAAATTTAAAACTTTATTCTGTGCAAAAATATTGAAAACCTAAAATATCCTGGAATAGAGAGGATTTAAATAGACATGATCTAAGTTAGATACAAAGAGAAATAAGAGGTAAAGAGAGATCAGCAGCTGGGCACAGTGATGCACTCCTGTAATCCAATCCACTCAAGAAGCAGAGGTAGGAGATCACAAGTTCAAGGCCAGCCTCAGCAACTTAGCAAGACCCTGTCTCAAAATTAAAAAAAAATAAAAAGGACTGGGGATGTAGGTCAGTGCTTAAGAGTCTGGGGTTCAATCCCAAGTATCCCCCACCCCCAATAAAAAAGAGAGAGAAAACAGCAGTGGAAGAGGCAAGAGGAAAATTTCTTACTTCTTTGCTTGTTTTCCTTTTTATGTACCACACTTATTCAAGCTTTCATCCCAGAGCGAGGTAATGTAAATGAAAGACAGAGGCAGAAAGGGGTCAAGGTAGAAAGCAAAAAGGTCAAAACAAGGACTTAATAATTCAGTAAAAGACAAACTATATTTTCCTCTTGATTATACATTTAAGAGTTCTGTAGTGCTTTGGAAACAGGGCTGGAGATTTGGGATTTAACGAGCACAACTCCTGTCTCATCCCCAGTTTCTTTTCTGTAGAAGAATGGTTGAGTGGGAGCTGACCCAACCCTCTGGAAACAGCTCATTCTGACATCACAGCCAGCTTTGCACATACATTTTGAAAAGGAAGACAAGTTGTTTTCAAAACAGAAATGCTAAGCATTCTAAAAAGCATAAGCAATTTAAAAAATGCTCCTCAAATTTTCTGAAAAACTCCCAACTACATGTTTTTTTTTCACAATTGTAAATGGATATTTGTGCTAAATTGATGCTTTATGTATATCCTGTCTCAATTTGTCTGTTCACTGTAAGGATATAATTTTTTTAAAGACACGATACCACTGACAACAATTTACTTAAATTCACAAACCTTGAAATTGATGCATCTCCTATCAATCACATTCAGTAGATACAGTAAAACACATTCAACATTTGTATATCAATAGTGGCACACACACAAATCTGTTTTGTTCAATTTAAATGCTCTTCAACATGTCATTTCATATTTTTCTGGAACATGTTATGGGTTAGTCATCCTGTTTCAGTTGATTGTTAAATCCTTAACCTAATGAAAATTCAAAATAGAATATTTACTTGTCATGGATTTCAGAGCTGAAAAGTGGGCTTCAGGGATCATTTGCCCAATCCCTTTTATCTTTCTGACAACAAACTGGAAGTGTAAAGATGTCAGTTGACCAGGTCAACTCATGAAATAAAGTAGCTCTTGTTTCTTATAAGACCCCCAAAACTCTAACTTAAGGCCAATTTTTATTATCATATGGTGCATTCCCATTTCTGCTCTTTGTATTAGGGATGTATTTATAATACAATGTGCAGACTTTTCTATTAATAATTTTCCTTCCAGTGCACTGACAAGGAAATTCTTATTAAAAAGTAATAAGATATTGACTGGTTTGTTTGTCAATATGAAGATTTGTTGTTGATCTGAGATGTCTATATCGATTAGGTAAGAATGAGGTCTATCTTCTACCTGCAGAATAAATAGATCTCAGTATTGGCACAAAAACAAAGTTGGTATTAATAGAAATACAACCCTCTCCATTTATTGGTAGTACCTCAGCTCAATCAAGCTAGAAGCAGGTATAAATAGAAACAAATGAGAGAGAGAGACTTCAAAATCCGCCCGCCCCCCAAAAAAATGTCTAGCAGGGACATTTAAACTGATACCCAGAGTTCCGTGACTTCAGCACTAGGAACTTGCTTCTAGGTAACCTTCCCACACTACTCTTCTCTTCACCCAAAATTGAATCCTACACGTGCTTGTACTTTTTACATTAAGGGAAATCCCATTCATGCCTGAGATGATCTTGTATATATGATGGCCTCTTCTGTCAAATTGTTATTTCTGTAGCTGGCTGTCAAAAATGTCACTCAAAGCTTCCTTTCCACCTCTCTATACTCTCTGTCTTAGAAGGTCTAATCCTAGCGGAATCTACTTCATCTATAAAATATGGCAAGGAGAAATTTTATTTACATCTTCCCCTTCTCCAATCCCAATTTTTCATTTTGCTTTTGGTATAGATTTTTATGCAAGCAGTTATACTTAAGGTTCAAATACCTAACTTTTGTGGGAAAAGTTTATGTATAAATATTTTAGGGTATTAACTGAGCCTGTGCTAGTTAGGTTAAGACTGAGGCAAGAGACCAAACAACACTGAAACAAAAATATCCTCTATGGAACATTCTGAAGCAAAGATAGTAGATATTTGATTTTTTTAACATTAAAAATAAAATATCACATTTGTTGGCATTTAAAACTTTTTCTTTATCGATAGTCTCCTCTTCACTATGTTTCCATTTCATTATTTTTGCATGAATATGATAAATGGTCATTAAGTCTAACTGTTTTTATTTAATGTTCATAAAAACTGGTAGGTTTTCAAACAGATGTGGCCCGATATGGTTCAGTGAATTTAGTGGACTTCTCATATAAACAGAATAATAACCATACAGAAGATGAATTTTATACCCTTGCTTACCTCTTCCAGAACTCACTCTTATTATAATTACAAATAGTGTTTATTATGTATAATGCACTTATACACACCATGTCCAGGCACTGCACAGAACCTCACCTCCATCACAGCCACCTAAAGCTCATAGTCCAAGAGAGCACTGCCCCCCAAAGTGCAGAGAAACATGGATAAATAGAAGGCATGGTACAGTTAAATATTCTTTCTTTTCTATAAAAAGAAAATGTAATGGAGCCCACCCAGTTCATGAATTAGCAAGTATATATCTTCTGGTTTAAATAGTTTCCTTTCAGATCCAAATAGGTAGCTGGAAAAGAAAGAATAGCTCATTTCATGCATTCTCTTATCAACTGGGGATGACTGCAGGGAATAAGGCTTTCTCTTCTAACTTTTATAAACAGATCAGGAAAGAGGAGAAGGCAGCAGCCAGAGCTGCCTGTGTGGAGAGAGTGTGCAGGGGTCTAACTAATAAAGGCAAACGGAGGCAGTGGTTTCAGATGCAGACTGAAGTAGGTTGAGGGGCCATAGGGAGGCGAGAAAGCGGAGGCAGTGGGTGTGAAATGATTTCAAAAATCTTATTCATGGAAAAAATGAAAACAAAATGGCAATAGATGAGGGAAGGTGTCAGACAATGGATGTTTGGGTTCTTAAAGAGAGAACTAGCTAGGTGCAGGATGCATGCCTGTAATTCCATTTACTGGGGAGGCTGAGGCAGTAGGATCATCAGTTTGAGACCAACCCCAGGCAATTTAGCAAGACCTTGTCTCAAAATTAAAAAAATAAAATTTTTAAAACTTAAAGTTCTGGGGAAATAGCTCCATAGTAGAGCACCTCTGGATTGTGTCCCTAGTACCACAAGGGAAAAAACAAAAATGACAGCAGGAAGATTAAGACAGAACTGAGCTTATTTACAACAGTTAAAGGGAAAGTGATCACAAAAGAAGATATATAACTAACAGATTAAGAAATAAGAAAAATAAGACCGAAATTAATGGAAGAATATTTGAGGGTTGTAGTAGTAGAGGCTAGCATACAGAGCACATGTTTTGTAAAAATCACCTCCTCAATGAGACAAGAAGAAAGAAAGTAAATGCAGGCGTGCATATTAATAGAACTGAGGTGTGGAGCCCAGAGGATGATGTGGCTTCTGCTTGATAGACTGGATTTTCTACAGTTGTAGGAGGCACTTAGAGAAAGTGGGTAGAGGGAAAAGAACACCCGTAAAGGCTTAGAATCACTGTTGATTCTCCTGATACTAGGAGTGGGTGAGGAAGCTGGTCAGGATCAGGTCAAAGGATTGCTGAGCCTTGCCAAGAGAGATTCGTGGTGCCAACCATTCATATCATTGTGTAATTTTCTCCAGAAAGACTCAGCAATTTCAGTGAGGAAGTGAGATCCTTGGATTCTTCCAGGTCTGAGAGTTTGCAGCAAAAGAAGAGTTAGAAAGTTGAGAGTGCAGGTTGGGACCATGTGAACTAATGAACCATTGGGTCTAAGTTAGATTAAGGAGGAAATGAAAAGACCAAGTGGGTGGCAGACAGGGAGGAAAGTTATGATACAGGGGTTGAATATTTTCTCAGAGAAAACAAGAGGTTCTGAGAGCTAGGAGAGCATAGAAGAGTTTAGTGGAAGATAATTATATAAGAATTTCAGACTAAGGGGTAAGGATTTCTTCCTCTATGCAGAGGGGATAAGTAGATCCACATTGGCCATGGAGGTGGAAATCTTAAGAGACATCTTGATAGATATCTATAGATATAGGAGCATCCTTCCTGCCTTTCTTTCTTTCTTCTTTCTTTCTTTCTTTTTTTCTTTCTTTCTTTCTTCTTTCTTTCTCCCTCTCTTTCTTTCTTTCTTTCTCTCTCTCCCTCTCTCTCTCTTTCTTTCTTTCTTTCTTTCTTTCTTTCTTTCTTTCTTTCCTCTTTTTTTGTGCTAATAATCCCTTTCTATGCTCCTTGAACCAGATCACTTCTTTTTAAAAAAAAGGCAAAGGAGAAAATGAAGTTTAATTAATTTTATGTCAACAAATATTTAGTGTGTGAATACCAAGTGCCAAGACATTGCTGTGTGGTGGAGGAGATTCAGGGTTTGTGTGTGAAATACATCATTTTGTTAACTTTGTTGAGAGTATGTTTGGCCAAGGCTGGGGGGCAAGGGGAAGACTGGAGGTGGCAATGTTTCACAGTTCTGTAACTCAGAGATACTTATTAAATCTCTCTATGTTTTTGTCACTTCATGTGTATAGTAGGAATAATAAGTACCTATCTTGTAGGTTTGTTGGGAAATTATTTACTTATAAAGTTCTAAGAATGTGGCCTATAGATTCAAGGTTGGAGCAGCAAAAATATGAGATGAGCCTGAAATGTCTTCAGGGACTGAAAGTGAGACATACTCAGAAAAAATGATGAGGTAGGTCATCATTTGGGGTAGACATCAAAAAATGATGTCTCCAAAGAGACATAGAGCCAGTTTGAAGGTGCTTTTATTGATCATGGGATAATTTGAACAAATGAGGAAGTGATGGACTATTATTTACTGGAAAAAATAAGAATCTGAATCTATAATAAACAAATAATCTAGAAGAGAAAACTCTTATGTAGTGTAATATGCCCACTACTAATTATAGAAAGAATAATGAAGGTTTTTTTTAAATCACCATTTTGCAACCATCAGAAAAAAATTGATTTAGACTTGAGCCATCAGTAGTTGCTAAATTTAGTGGAGAAAAGTTGATGAAGAATATAATATTTATGCACCAAATTATCTCATTAGAAGTTACTTGTGACAAAAGGAAACGTATTAATTATATAGTGAAAAAAACAGATAGTAACTTAACCAAGCAATCAAAACTAAAGGTGATGTGCCTCCAGTGTTACACCATGAAAAGAACACAATTTAAGCCCCAACTGCATAGACTGAATATAGTCATGTGACACATCACAAAAACCCATACTGAGAGTCTACAAAATAACTAGCCTGTATGATTCAGAGGAAAGATCAAGTAACTATTCCCCATTAAGGGAAACTAAAGAGACATGACAACTGTGATCTGTGATCCTGGATGAGATTTTGTACTGAAAAAATTTGCTGTAAAGGACATATTGGAACAAAAGATGAATGTGGACTATGGACTCTCAATTAGATAAATATGGCATATCAATATCAAATTTTCTTAGTTTTATAGCTATAGCATCATTATGTAAAAAAATAACACTTCAGTGTAAATGGATAAAGTAGTATGATCTATGCAACCAACCAACTCAACATGTTTAGGGAAAATATGGAGAGGAAGAGAGAGTGGATGCTAAAGCAAATGTTACAAACAAATAGAGATTGATGAATTTGTCAAAAAAGTATACAGGAGTTTGGCATATCTCTTGCAACTTTTCTGTATGTTTGAAATTATTTTAAAATACAAAGTTTTGAAAATGAATATTAAAAAGTTCCTGACCTATTGAAAGCTATCAAGAAAGTTAATCACTATCATCATCATCACCACCATCATCAACTCCATGACCACCATCAGTTGGGAAATTCTTGTAAGAGTTGATGGGGCAATAAGCAGAGGGACACACCTATAATCCCTGCTACTCAGAGGCTAAGGTGGGAGGATCACACAAGTTCAAGGCCAGCCTGGGCAACTCCATGAAACCCTGCCTCAAAATCACAAACAAAAAAGGGCAGGGGGGTATAGCTCAGTGGTAGAGTGCCCTGGGTTGTTCTGTCTCCAGTACCACACACACAGACACGCAAAGATGGAGGACCTCCTCTCAGGTAACAGGTATTAGAATTAAGGATATTCACAAGTCAAGTAGAAATAAACTCCACTTCTTCTAATATGGTTTTCTGACATATATATGCAAGAAACATACATAAACATATATAATATGTATATTACATGCATATTAGCATGTACATTAATATTTAAATTACTACCACATTCATAGTGCTTTGTTCTGGGAATATAACAGTTTGCGTGTTAGTTTTATGATTAAATCTCATCATTAAATCATTCCTCTAACTGGTTGGTACTATTGTTAATCCCTTTATCTGGAACATATAGAAAATATGCCTTTTATTTTTAAATATTGTGTTGTCCAGTTTATACTGAGTTATCTTTTATGTGTTTTAAATTAAATATTTCATTTTTATACTTTGACCTTCTGTTGAAATTAAACAATGTATCCTAAAAGTTAAAAAAAAAAAGAAGAAGAAGAAGGATAAAGCAGACAGGAAATATTCAAACTAGATATACCAGAAATTCTAGTAGTGATGCAGGGAATATTCCATGACAAGGCATGCCATTTGACATATCACCAGCCCATGGACAATTCTTGCTGTGTAGAATGAACTTTCCGTGGTGATTTGTCCTGTGTGATAGGCAGCACACTGTCCCATTCATCTATGGGGAGTTGGCTTCTATGCCCTATGGAACTTCTGTAGAGGCAGTAGTAGAGAGTAAAGGCAAGTTTATTTTCAGATAAGAAAAAATTGTTTCCTCCCATGTTTTTTCATTATCTTAGGAAGAAAGGTGAATGGGAGGAGGAGGGGGAGAAAGGAAGAACAGTGAGAACTGTTAAGGAAGCAAATCGGATGTTCTAGAAAGCATCTCTGTCCACCATTCTGCAGCCTTCTTTCTGCATGCCAGCCATGTAGCCTCCAGTTGTTTGTCTAAATACAACTCATTTTCCAGATTAGAAGACGGTGAGGTCGCTCACTCCCTCTTTGAGGTTTACTCTAAAGAGTCCTGTGGTTCAATATCAACATATCAACTCATTTGTGGCTGGGAAACTGTAGCCAGTTCAGGCAGCACACTGAGCCTGGATGGAGAGCTGGTAAATGGAATGTGCCAGCTCTGAAGAAGGCTTATTAGTCGACTAAGACCTATTAGAGCAAATAAAGTGGCTTCTATCAGATTTACATGTTATTTACAATCTATTGTATTTTCTGTTTGTTGACAGAATAAAGTCCAAGATGACTTTCTACCATTTAAAATTATTCCTTCTTATAGATCCTCCACATACTGACAGTCATTCCCCTGGAGAGCTCATCAGGCCACTGCTATCTCATTCACTTTCCTTCTCTGGTGACTTTGTTTATCCTATCATTTAAACTAGGAATGTATTATTTTACTACTGGACCAAATTTGAGTCAATTCAAAGGTCACCTATTCTAGGAAACCCTTCATGATACTGCCAAGTATAGTAGAAATACATTATTTCTCCTCTTGGTCTATAAAAAATATTTCCCCATGTATACATGAACGTTTTGTCAGAAAATTTAATATAAATATGATACCCTTTATTAAGTTCCCTTTCAGTGTTTTTTTGTTTGTTTGTTTATATTTCAAAAAGACTTGAAGACAATCCTTCTCTCTTCCTCTATACAAAAATCAACTCAAAATAGATCAAAGACCTAAATGTAAGAACTGAACTATGAAATTACTAGAAGAAACACAGGGGAAATACTTCCAGATATTGGTATAGACAATAATCTTTTTGGATATGACCCCCAAAAGCGCAGGAAACAACAACAAAAAAGGTAACTGGATTACATCAACTAAAAGGCTTCTGCACAGCAAAGGAAACAACAGAGTAAAGAGACGACCTCCAGAATGGGAGAAAATCTCTCTCTGACAAAAGATTAATATCCAAAATGTATAAGGAAGTAAGAAATTCAACAACAAAAAGACAAGTAAACACATTTTAAAATGGGGAAAGAATCTAGATAGACTAACTCAAAAGAGGAAATACAAATGACCACTAGATATGTGAAAAAATACTCAGTATTAGTCATCAGAGAAACACAAATCAAAGCTAATATGAGATATTTCACCTCAGAGGGATGACTATCAATCAATAAATAAAGACATAAAATGCTGGCAAAGATGTGGAGAAAAAGACACTCTCATACACTATTGCTTGAAATGTAAATTAGTACAACCATTATGGAGAACAATATAGAGGTTCCTCAATCCACCATATGATCCAGCTATCCCACTTCTGGGTATATATCTAAAGAAAATTACATTAGCACACTAAAGAGATACCTGCATCCCTATGTTTATTGTGGTATTATACACAATAGGTGACATATGGAATCAACCTGTGTGCCCACTGATTGACGAATGGACAAAGAAAATGTGGTATGTACATACAATGAAGTATTCAGCCATAAAGAAGAATAAAATCCTGTTATTTGCAGTAAAATGATAGGAACTGCAGGACAGTCACGTGAAATAGGTTAAGTGAAATAAGCCAAACATAGAGAGCAAGTACCACATGTTCTCTTTCACATGTGGAAGTAAAAAAAAAAGGAGACCTGAATGTAGAATGAAGATTACTAGAGGTTGGAAAGAGGGGGTGAATAAAGGGAAACTTTATTTGGATCAGTGCATGCTGCATGTATGTATTGGAATACCACACAGAACTCCCTTAATATGTATAATTAATACATATTAATCAAAGTATTTAAAAAGATTCTATCAAAAAATATTGGACCAGAAATATAGCTCGTGGTAATGTGCTAGCCTATCATAATGCCTGAACCCTGAGTTTGATTCCCCAATACAGAGAAAAAATTTTTTAAAGACTACTAACTCTTTGAATTATAAAATCAAGATTATCTCAAATGATTTAAATGTCAGATTTTCACTCCCATTTAATGTCAAACTATTCCATAACATTCACATTAAATAAAATTTTTAAAATGCAGATATCAAGGGACAAATGGCAAGTCATAGTACAAAAATCTTTCTGCTTACTCAGAGTATTTTCATGGGCCATTTACATATCTTTGAAGCTCACTATTTTGTACCTTAACCTCATCCAAAATGCCCATTCTCTCCCTCCCTAAATGCCCACGGACCCCCTTAAAATTTCTATCTCAAAAGGCACTTTCCATATTCCCTATCATTTCTTATAATTACTTTACTAAAATATGGAACATCTTTAGCCTTCACAGTGACAGTATAATTAATCACATCTGTTTGAGTTTTGCACACTAGATTTGGTAGTACACCACAAACAGAATGTATCCATATTCCATTCTATCTCTTTTATGGATTTTTTTTAAAAATCAGAGTACCTATATTAATTTATCCTTTTTGGGAACTGCTGTGATAATCTAATATTTATCTGACAATAAATCATTTTATATTATTTTCTAAAAAGACTTGAACTAGAAATAGAAATATTATCTAGTGAGAAAGTGATTGGATGTTTGTTAGCATGTTCTTACATGTTTCTCATGCATGAGATTAAAGACACTATTAACTATTTGAAAAGTTAGTGCAAAACTGTATCAACAAAAATCATTTTACTTTTAGAAACATAGGATCCTTTTAAGAGCTTTAGTTTTTCTGTCATATTGGAAGAGATATTGCTGTTTGTATGCAAAAGACTTTATTGTTGGATTAATTGCCCCTTTCTTTCAGAAATTATTATCTTTCCAATTCTATCTTCAGGCACAAATGGTCAACTGAGTGGCATCATTAATAGAAGCATCAATTTTAGAAGCTCTCCTTTTGGAAGTGAATTAAGAAGGAGGTGTAACCCAGACTTGAAGATGCCCACTGATAATGAGGGTATTTGAGTGATGGTAATTGGCAAGGAGAAAGACTTAAAGATCTATCTAGAGACCAACCCTCACACACCAGGCATACTGCCAGATAAAGACTAAAAACAGCACGTAAGATAGTAAGAAAAATATGCTCCTTGGTTTCTTCATTGCCATAAAAGTCATTGAGAAGGGCTTAAAAGACATGCCATCCCCAAATGGTAACCTTACACTTCTTGTTCTGTTATTTGAGTGAAACTTACACCATTAGGGATTGGGAACAAGGAATGTCATCTTTAACAAAGTACAATCCTCTGGTTTATCTACTTATAGTCAAGAAAAGAAACAGTAAGTAAGATTGCAGAAGGGCCATCCATCCATTTGAGTTCAACGCTGTTCTTGGAACCAGATCAGTAACTCAGCAATGCCTTTTCAGTCCTTTACACTGAAATATGAGACCTCTTTTACTTCGACAATGACAGAATTATTAATCATGTGTACTTGAGATTTGCACAACAACACTAGATTTGGTGGTGCACAACAAACTTACAAAATGTGCCCACAGCTTTCTACTCCAGGAAATGTCCATCAATTCAATTATTAAAATCAGCTTGATATGGATACCCTTGTGAGCAGAATCTTTCAGATGAGACAAGCCAACCCACACTCCAGGATTGTCTTGCAGTTATCAAGTCTAAGACAATGCATAAATTACATCTGTCCTAATCAGTGAATAAATCAGCTAAAATGGTTACTTAACTGATCAACAACCCATTTGATACTCTGTAAACTGAAATATTGGAGGAAATTGGAAGAAATGAAATTGTGCTGTCTCCTAAGTTGCTTGAGTTTGAATGTGTTTCTCTTTCTGTAAAATGGGTGTATTAATATTGTGTCCAGGGGTGTTGTGGTGAAGATTAGAACTAATTCATGGAAGATATAGGACATATAGCAGATAATACAAGGCTTCTGTAGTTTATTATTATTATTTGTTAAAATTCAAGTTACTTTGAAGAAATCCAGCAATTAATTACTGATCTATGTGGACTGAAGAAAATCCTCTAGTACTATTTTATTTAATAATTAACTTAAGGATAATGGCAAGAGAAAGTTAAAGACAGATTAATTCAAGTTGTTGAGTAGCTTAACTAGCAAGCTGACCATTTATTTTAGTGTTTTGTTTATCTGCCTTCATGTTTAATATCCAATCCTTTTAGTTTGAGCTGTTTTATGGAATTTTTTTAATGAATAGCTGGTCTAACTGGCATTCTGCTGGTAGTAAAAACTGAGTAGGAGAATAATAGTGATTATTATTAGTAGGAGAATAATAGTTGGAGGAGTGAGGAGGCTGTTGTTTCTAGTTCAATGTTTTAGGAAATGGATTGCAAATGAAATAAAGGCAGTGCTCTCACACGGTGGAATGCCCTATACATTAAAAACCCTGGCAGTGTAAAGATTGTAAGCAAAAAGGCAATAAATATGTCAAAAGAAACTTTAAAAATGGGGTTTCTCTGCAAGCCAAGAAAACTGCCAAGTAACTTGGAGGCTATATATGCACTAATGCATTTGTCTTTCTGACCTTCTGGTCTTGATTAGTTTCTCGATGCCATTGGCATCGCTAAGGTTACAATTTGGTGGAGATTCTGGACTGCAGTTGTGCTGTCAGGGGTCATTCTTCCTAGTAATAAGGTAGCTAGTGGTCCCTGGGAGAGAGGAGAAACAATCAAGTCTTGAAAGCTGAAACATACTGAAGTTGAGAGTAGGTTGTTGGCAGGAACCCAGCTCCTCTTTCTCAGAGTGTTTGTCATCGTCGCAACAAAGAAGAAAATGGTGGCGTCTGCACAGATAGTCATAAAGTGGGAACCTAAATAACAAAGAGACGCAACTGATGAGACACCAAGAACTGGAATCTATCTGGGGACTCTTTTTGAGAGCACTTTGTTTTTGTGCTTACCACACTTTTGAATCACATGTGAAGGATGTGGGTCACATTAAAAAGAAGCATGCTGCTGAATTTTGAAGCAAATTATTATCAAATGACTGTGCTTCAAAACATTTCTTAATTTCAATTTGAAGTGAAATCATTTGAGTTTGAAGCATATGCCTTTCCTAAATGGTTGCCAAAAAAAAAAGGAGAGACAAATTAATTTTTTCATTCACTATGTGAAAAACTGTTGATTCAAGATGTGATGGAAAAGTTTAAATCCTGACAGTAAAAATCTATTTACTGTGACCTGGAGTGACCTATCCTCATTGCCACTAGTGAGCTTTCACTTCATGAAGCCAAAGGTAAACTCGAATAATTGTTAGAGTTAGTCCAAATGAAAATTGTGACTAGCCTGTGAATTGTATCTATCACTTAATCCTAAATTAAAATGTTCATAACTTAATAGCAAATAATTTAAAAATAGAGAATACATGTCAATGTGTGACAGTATGTTAGATCCTACAAATCATCTGTCAAATAATGTGTGAGGAGAACCTATCTCCATCCATGTGCAATTCGGCTTCATGGGCTGACTACTCATGCATTATATTTCAATCTACGTATGTTCTTCAAGTTACACTTTGGGCCTTATTTGTCCTATCTTGGGTAAAGTTTGGATTATTTTCTTCACATTTTATTTTCTTGTTTTTCTTGATGGCTAATACATTGACATGGTAAGAAACACTAACAATATAAAGGATATACCATAAAGATAAGACTTCCTTCCATTCCTACCCTGCAATGATATTTTCTCTTTCTGACGGTCATTGACCATTTTTAATATACCATTCTGAGTGTATTCTCTTTATCTATTTTTACATATATATTTGAGGGTATATTTTAGTAATCTCTATCACATTTTATTATTAAAATAATAGCATATGTGGGTCATATGGGAAACAGCACACTCAAACTTGGGAGAATAGTTTCTTTACAACAAAATTATCAACACATATTATATAGGGGAACCTCAAGGGAATAGTTCCACAACCCAATGAGGTAGCAGTGTTGCTGTTAGACCTATAGCTCAAAAAAGGAGAGGGGGAGGAATGTAAGAGGTGACCCAAATTTGGAAGGAAGAAGTCATGCAGGAGAACAGTGATACAGTCAGCACAGGACAGGGTGAGTGGACACCCGGACCTCTCTCTCTTCTTCTCTTGCGTCCCATGCAGGAGCTCCCACTGGCTGAACTACCCCACATCAAGAGAACCTGGAAACCCAGAGATGTAGTCCAGATGAGTTGGTTTCAAAGGGAAAGTAACAGAGAAGGGCAGAGTGGGTAAGATTAAGCAAGTGGAAGAAATTTGCCATTCACTGTCTGCTCCTTACATTTTACAGTTAATGATGTATGTTGGAGATTATTCCATGCATCAGTATGTAGAGATCTCTTCCCATCCTTTTGAAGGAGGTAGTCTATTGCATGGATAAAACATAATTTATTTAATTGGTTTTCTATTGCTAAACATTTAGATTGATCTCCTGTCTTTTGTGAACACAAACACTGCAATAAATATGCTTGTACATATGTCTTCATGCATATGGGTGCTATATCTGTTGTATAATTTCTAAAATGGAATTGCTTTTTCATTAATTTAGAAGGTCAAAGTGGATTTTTAGTGCTTATGTATCCCAACAGAAAAGAAAATAAAATTACTTTCACATTTGGGCATAAAGTTATCAAAAATTGGTTGGGAGTCCTATTGTTCTCAAATCCAAATTGCTTATTGCTTAAAATCTATTTTTTTTTAACTTTAGTAGGATTATGGAGAAGTTAAGAAAAGATCATGTACTCAGGAGCTGATGAACCTGTGCTATCATCCTGGCTCTCATGACAGTGGGTATGCTTTATAATCTCCCTATGCTCAGTTCCCTTATCTGTAAAATGGGTGTACCAATAATGGTAGTAGCTACCTCAAAGGGCTTTGGGGAAGCTTAAATGAAATGATATACATGGATTGCTAGACAACTGCTGACCACACTATGAAGATTTTGTGTTACTGCTTTGCAATTAGTATCCTTTAAAAACTGCCTCTCTCACCACCATTTGTGTAGTCTTCTAGGCAGATCTTGCAATATTTATCTTGATATCCTCTTGATATTTATCTGCTTTTTCAATCTCACTTTTCTCTGTGCATCTATTTGCTTCACTTTTTTCAAGATCGTTTCAAGTTTATTTCTTCCAAGTAACCCTTTCAAGCTGGCACTAATCTTCCTTGATATTCCAAGACTGTGTCTATCAGAATTTCTTCATATGATATGCTTATTAATATAATATATTATACTATAATATATACTGATGAAAAAACACCAGAACAACTATTCTGGTTAGTGGTTTTGAGTCTCCTCTAGATCATATTAATGGCTGACCCAGCTTTTTGTTGATCTCTGCTATAGTATAAAATTTGCTTATTTAAAAAGCATACTTACCAAAGTTCTCAGTTTTTTTTAATCATTGTTGTTTACCAACTGATTTTGCCTTTGCAGAATCTGCTTATTTATCTAAATTCCTCTTTATCCTCTTATATTTACAGCCTTTACCAAACTTAGGGTAATGATTCATATCAAACTACTAATTCCTCTTATTTATCCCCAGATTAAACTTTCCATACTTCAAGGGTTATGTCCTAAGTCTGGATTTCCACTTTTGATGTAAAAGTTCTTGTTTACCCTATCAAGGCTGCAAGACTTGAAAACTTGTATCATCTACTCTTCAAACAATCATTTTCAGATTTATCCTAAAAGTAGGACTACATAAAATTCGGATGGGGAGAGAAAACAGCTTCCTTATATTTGCTTTCTTTATACTAACTTGAAGTCTACTCTGGTTTATTTCTTAATCTGATACAATAATTTTCCAGTACCTTTGGGTAGTTCATAATATCTAGGGAAAAAAGGCTTCATTTCTCAGAAACTTCAGTTTCCTTCCCTCTGTACCACCTTCTCTCCAAGATGGCGGCTTGGTTTTGGGAAAGGGTCACTTTGAACTTCTGCAGGAGGGAAAAAGGATGAATGCTGATTTCATTGCCTCTGCTTACTCACCAGGCTGGCTTTTGCAGCTGAAGTCTGCAGCTGGTATGATACATAGGCTGGATTCTCTTTCATAGGCTGGGAACCAGTGGTGCTTTCTGGCCTATTGTCCTTCCCTCACCTCTAGTCAGCCCCTCTCAGGCACGGCCACGTACTCTCTCCCATCAGCTTCTGCCACATGGTCAGCCTTTGCCATGGAGCTGCCCCATCCCTTTCAGGATGTATCCTTGGAGGGCCCACTGTCTTCACACCAAGTTAGCTTCCTAAGTGAGCACAAGCTACACCATCTGGCTGCCCAAGGACACCATTCTGGCCTCTGAGGTGTCCCTCATTAATATAGGACCCTTTTCCTTTTTTGATATTTTCCTCAATTTATCTGTATATATCTGAAGACACTTTTCTCTGAAAGGTCACCTCCAAATTGGGGCAGGTGTGGAATGCAGAGAAAGTGAACAACAGTAGTATCTTCCTTCCTCTTCTCTTCTTCATTTTCCTCATTTTTCCCCATAACACCCAAGGTCTAAAAGGAGTAGATTTCCCTATCATTCTCTTTCTTTCTTTTTCTTTTTAAAATTTGGTTGGTACTAGGGATTGAATCCTGGAATACTCTACCACTGAGCTACATCCTTGTCCTTTTTAAATTTTATCTTGAGACAGAATCTCACTAGGCTAGTTTCAAATTTGTGATCCTCCTGCCTCAGCTTCCCAAGTTCCTGTGATTACAAGTATGCACCACTGTGACCAGGTGTGGTTCTTATAATATTAAGGGGAAAAATAATAATTTAGATATTCCTTTCACAACAATGGCTTTTTCTAAATCATCATAAGATAATTTTATTGCTATTTTGTTACTGACATTTTTTCCACACTGGGTACTGAACCCAGGAGCGCTCTGCCATTAACCTTCATTCAGCTACAACCACCCCACCTCCTTTTTTAAATCTTGAGATAGGATCTTGCTAAATTGTTTAGGTTGGCCTTGAACTTGAGATCCTCTTACAGGCTTGCCTCACGGCATCTGGCACATATTAATATTTCATTGGTACAAATGACATTGGAAATGTCAGAATCTGAATAATTTGGATCCTTCTATAATAAACCTTCTCTTTCACAGTCACATCATCACTTCTTTTTTCTTTTTTTTTTTTTCCTCACTAGGTATTTTTTGTTTGGTGGCAAGGGTGGCTGGGGATGTCAACCAGGGAGGAGGTCATGAACTTAGCATGAACTAAAGAAACAAAAAAGACCATTTTAGAATATTACCTTAATCAATTGGCCTATTGGTAATACTTCCATTCCTTATAGCACATTAGGTGAGTCTACTCTTAGATCTTCAGATCTAATCATTCAGTATCTCGCCTCTGCATCTTTTTCAAGTTTCAACTCTTCATTCCTACCGAAGTACCATGACTACACTGCAGAACCATGTTCCTAGCTCAGAAGAATTATATCAAGACGAGGTTCAGAGAAGTAATAATGTCTTTTTTCTTACAATCATGATATATGCATCCCATTTGCTATGGTTCCCTATAACTGATGGCCGACACTGATCATGTGGGAATTCAAAGCTGCTACTTCACTATGGGAAGTCTGTGGACCACAATAAGGTGGTCGTGGTGAAGTCTGGGCCAAGAAAGAAAGGTAGAGGCTGGTGTGTTCCCTCATTTACTCTGAAACTCAGCAAATTATATGAGGCTGAAGAAGGAGCTAGAAAATGCTTACTAACAGTTGACATAAAATCAACATTGCATAGTACTCCTCAGATTCCAGATTGATTAATCAATTGAAATAATAACTCCATAGAGCCAACATTATGACAAGACTATCAGGAATATAAAGAAGAAACAATACTGTGACTTCACATTAATAAGCAAATTTTTTGTTATTTGCTCATTCCTATCGATGTTTATTACATCATTTAGAATATATAAAAACACATGACAGTAACATTTTCAACATTATTTGGGATTTTCATAATATGTTTATGTACTAATTAAAGACAACTTGACCTCATAAGATTTTTGAAAAAAAAATTCCCTGAGAAGGATATAAGATTAGTTTATAAGATTATTGAATTTGTGGTTACTAGTTACTACTAAGTTGATTTCATTTTTCGTACATTTGTATGGATACATAATAATGCAGAATTTCTTTGATTTATTTGTATTAATCCAAAAAGATAAATGAAAGAAGATAACTGATCTGCTTCAGTCCTTAGTTATGAGGATTACTGGCCCAGGAGGTAGAGGGCAGGTGGAACTACCTGAAACGAAGAGGCTGCTGATGAAATGATAAAAGTCAGGCATCATCTAGAAACTGAAAATAATTTTCTAAATGCCTTTGTCTCTAGCTGACAGAGGACAACTCAGATTGGAAGACTCCCTTTAAAGAGCTCTTGCCTTGGCCCAGAGACACAGTCCCTGGCAGGGAAGAAGACAAGTGTGACTTTTGATGTCAGGGTCTAGATAGGATGAATTGACATCACACACCAGGACTCCAGTTCTCTCCTTTCTCTTTATCTATTCTCCTTCCCAATTCCAACCATTAGGAGAAAATGAAGTCAGAGTAAAGCTGCAGTCAGTATTCTAGAAGAATACTGGGTTAATATATTAAGATTCTGTGATATTTGTTCAGGCTTCTTCCTCAAGAACAATGATTTTAGTTAGGAATGTTCTTTCAGGGTTTAATCGAATAAATAATAATGTTTGGTAAAACATTTAAGTCTCTTACATCAGGAGTTTAATTGGCTAGTGTTAGAAAAATTGCTTATTTTTTTCATATAAGAATTTGCCACTGGATACAGTGGTGCGAACCTATAATCCCAGACTGAGGCAAGTTTCAGCAACTTAGTGAGATCCTCTCTCAGAAAAAAGGAAGAAAATTCCATGAAGTTATTTGTTTGTAATGGAGCACAGATGTTTTCAAACTTTTGTCATTTAGTCATTTTATCACTTCATTGCCAGTCTTATCCAACAGCCTTCAATGATAATCATTCTTGAAAATTTTCTTACTCTTTTTTTGCCATTTGCTTTTTGAGTTTAATGTTTGTTTGAGGGATAATCAGTACTATATAATATTGGATTTGTCGATCCATGAACATGGTAAATCTTTCACCTATTATTATCTTCCTATATGTCTTTAATAATACCTTCACAATTTTCTCCATAAAGTTTTGCATGCTTGAATAATTTATTTACAATTTTCTTTTTTCTTTGTTGCTATAAAATTTGTAATGTTTCTAACTTTCAAAATCAATATTATTGGTGTGTAATTGTCATATAACAAAATGTATTCATTTTAAAGTGTACAGTTTGATGAGTTTTAACAAGGGTATACACCTATTTAATTGCCACTCTAATTACACAATTCCTTCATGCTTATTGTTAGTAACAACCTCTACCCCAGCCTCAGGCAAACATTGGTCTTATTTTTGTCATTTTGGATTTGTTTTCCCACTTCTAGAATTTCATATAAATGAAATCATAGTGTTCATTCTCTTGTTTCTGACTATTTTGCTTAACAAAATGAATTTTGAGATTTATTCATGTAATTGTGTAAGTAGCTCATTGCTTTTTATTGCTGAGTAATATTCATTGTATAGTTATACCACAATCCACTTAACTGTTGATGGAAATTTGAGTGGTTCTAGTTTAGGTCTATTAAGAATAAAGCTACTATGAACATTTGTGTATAAGACTCTTTTGGACATCTGGCCCTAATTTTAAATCCAGAGCAGGAGCATATAAACAATCATTAATGTGGAACAGACTTCAGTGCAACATCAAAATGTGCTTTGGTATAATTTTTTTTGTTTGTTTTTACTCTGCTTCAGGCTTACTGAGATTTTTGGATCTCTAAGTTTATAGTTTTCAACAAATTTGGAAAAATATTAGCCAAATATTTTTTCTGCTTCCCTTTTTTTCCTCTTAGGATCTCCAGTGTACCCCATGTTAGATAATCTGCAATTGTCATACAGGTTATTGAGGCTCTGTTTAAAAATTTCAACTTCTTTTCCTCTGTGCTTTAATTTACATAGTTTTTATTCTATTTTCTTCAAGCTCACTGGTTGATATTTTATCCTAGAATGTGTAATCCAGTGGATTTTTAATTTTAGATATTATATTTTTCATCTCTAGAAATTGTTACTTTAAAAAATAATTCATCCTCTCATCATGGTCATGCTTTTCTTTAAATCTTTGAACATATGTATAATAGCTGCTTCTAAGATCTTATTTGCTAATTCCATCATCACTCTCATTTCTGAGTTCCTTTTCTTGTATTCATGTTTGGTTGGTTTTTGTGACATATTTTTCTGCTTATTTGTGTCTAGTCATTTTTTTATTGGATGGTGGATACTGTGAATATTATACTATTGAGCATCTGGGTTTTGGTGTTTTTCCTTAAAGAACGATGATTTTATTTTGATCAATACTTAATTTACTTGTAGAAACAGCCTGATTTTCTTCAGTTGTATTTGTGTTTTTTTATATGACAATAGAATTTACTTTGACATTATTATAAAAGCATGGAATTTAATTTATTCTAATTCATTTCCCAGTACTTCCCCTTCCCCTTTCCTTCTCCCTCCCCATGTTCCTTTCCCTCTACTCTACTGATCTTTCTGCTATTTACTTAGTTTTATTTTTTAATTAGTGTCTTGTGGACATACATCAGCAAGATTCATTGTGGTATAACATAGGAATATTGTGTCAGATTCATTTTACTGTCTGTCCCTATCCCATCTCTCCTCCCTTCTCTTCATTCCTTTTTGTCTACTACACTGATCTTTCTTCTATTTTTTTAATGCACCCCAACCTTATTTTGGATTAGCTTCTGCATATCAGAGAAAACATTCAACCTGTGGCTTTTGAGGCCAGGCTTATTTCACTTAGCTTGATAGTCTCCAGTTCCATCCATTTACTGGCAAATGTCATAAAGTCATTCTTCTTTATGGCTGAGTAATATTCCATTGTGTATAAATACCACATTTTCTTTACCCATTCCTCTGTTGAAGGGTACCTAGGATGGCTCCATAGCTTTGCTATTGTGAATTGAGCTGCTATAAACATTGATGGGGTTGGATCACTATAGCACACTGATTTCAAATCCTATGGATATATACTGAGAAGTGATAGCTGGGTCAAATTGTGTCTCCATTCCCAGGTTTTTGAGAAACTTCTACACTGCTTTCCAGAGTGGTTGTACCAATTTGCAATCCCACCAACAATATATGAGCATACCATTTCCCCCACATCCTCACCAACATTTATTGTTACTTTTATTCTTGATAATTGCAACTCTGATGGAGTGAGATGAAATCTCAGTGTAGTTTTCATTTGTACCTCTAATTGCTAGAGATGTTGAACATTCTTTCACATATTTGTTGCCCATTCGTATTTCTTCTTTTGAGGAGTGTCTGTTTAGTTCCTTTGCCCATTTATTGATTGGGTTATTTGTTTTCAGTTTTGTTTTTAATCTCTGTTAGAGTAAGTGTCATGCATTCCTTACTCTAGGGCTAATTAAACCTACTGCTAAGAATTTTCCTTCAGGGGTCTCTAATAAATTAGCAAAGGTGTTCAAAAACACCTCTCCACTTTGGTCAGAACTCAATTGTCTTCCAACCCTTTGTGAACTCTGGGAATTGTTCAGCTGATAGCTTTCTGGTAGTTTTTCTGTGCTTAACTCAGGGATTCTCAAACTATATATGTGAATAGAATGGTATTTATCCAAGACCAGGTACTACTGCTCTGCTTGTGGTCACAATAGTTATGCTAGTGTTAGTCCTTTGGGTTGGTTTTCTTCCCCAGAGTTGTTTAAGTTAAATCTTGTATTGTTTCCCACCAATGATGAAAGACTCTTCCAAGTCATCTATGAAGTGCACTATTGTTAGTTTTGGATTTTCCAGGATGGCTGCTGATACAGAAACTACTTGTTTCTGGCCCTGTGTGAGCACCCTCTCATTTCCCCTAATCTTTCTGATAGGCTTTCTCCTGGCCTCAACTAGTTTCCACACATCTATACTTGGCTTAATACATCAGAGTATCCTGTATATTTATTTTACCTTAAGGAAATATAAATAAAATATTTTCCCAAAGATTTATTAGAAGATTATTTAATAAGGCTTTGGAGAGTTTGTATTATATTTGATTTAAAGCCAAATTAATGTAACATTATTTCCATTTGATAACTTACAAAATGCTTCCAAAAATGGGGTTGAATACTACTTGAAGTCCTCGGGACATCTGGATAGATACAATGCAATGATTATTCAGTACCTTGAGTCAATCTGGTTAGTGACTAACCACTTTTTCTAATAGAATTCTTGAATTTCACTCTGGTCAATTTTGCCTTGTGTCCAACTATAAAAAGTCTGGTTAATGTGCTACTAATACTAGAGAGTTCTTTCTGCCTTTTTCTGACAAATTGCTTAGCACAATAAGAGCAGTTCCCTTTAGACTGGCAGCAAGAAATAGTGCTTTCTGTTCCTCAGTCCAATGGTTCATTTGGCTTACTATTTTAAATTGGGCATAATAAGATTCCCAGGATGATTTTCCTTCAGCATTGACTGGTCTCTTCATTGGCTGATTACACAAATTGACCATATTGCCACTTGTTTCTGGTTCTTGGGGCTAGAAACTTGATTCAGGATTCCATGATGGAAAGGAATATTGCAACATGGCTTAAAAGAGAATTTCTTTGCTTTATAGCTGATAGCTGAAGAGGAATGCAAGAAAGTTGCCAGAAATTTTCTTGTTTTCCTTTCATTAAAACAACTCTATAAATAGAAGAAAGACCAATAGAGTAGAGGAAGAGGATCAAGGAGAGGGGAGAGGGGAGGGAATTGGGATAATATTGGGACTGAAATGGAGAACACCATGTTATACACATTTATGAGTACATGAACTCCACTATTACATATAACGATAATACACTAAAAATAAAAATAAACAATATGCTGATAATCAATGCCTCACTCCTATTAAATTGTTGATATTTTGCTTCTGCATCAAGCTTGCTGATATGGTATGTTTGTGTTGTTTTATTTTTTAAGCAGAAGAGAGCTTTGAGCATATAAATTTCCTTTCACAAATCTTGTTTGACATCTGCCGTTTAACCTGAGATGTTAGGTTTATTTTATATCATTTACTATGTTAATTGATTTGAAGTTACTTGAATTTCTTTAGCTTCTGAGAATCGACATCAATCTTGGATGTAATAAACTCAGACCATTTTAATTGTTTATTCTGCCCATTCATATGTGTACACTGAACTATGTGATTTCATAGTTTACTGGGAGAGTTCAGTTGAGAAGAGGGCATTAGATCCATTCTCTCTGCCCCTTTCCCAGAAGATTATTTCATTGAAGCATGATGGAAAGCAATATGTAGTTCATATGCCCCTACTGCAGCAAATAATATGGAATAAGTGCAAGAGGTTCTTATGACATAAGAGGCAGACTTCTCTTGGATATTTTCTGGTACAACTTCCATGGTACTTATGACCTCTTTGTTGTTCTGCTTTTAACCCACGTAAGATAACATTTTTTGTTCTGTTTTGTTTTTTTGGTACTAGGGGTGTTCTATCATAACAAATGTATGTATACATATATATATATACTTTTTTTTTTTGTACTGGGGAATTGAACCCAGGGGCGCTTCACCACTGAGTTATTTTTAATTTTTTTTTTTTTTGAGACAGAGTCTCAGTAGGCTGGCCTTGAACTTGTGATCCTCCTGACTCAATCTTCTGAGTAGCTGGGATTATAGTCATGTGCAATCACATTTGGCTCATGTAAGAATACTTCTACTGGGTAAGACGAGCCATATCATTGGTTGGTTTCAAATCATTTGATCATGTATTCACCAGCAGTACCTTTTATACCCAGCTATCTATAACTCTGAATATTAATCTTTTACAACTTATACTCACATGTGAGTTCAGTTTCTTGCTCTTGGAAAGGTGACCCTTTAGAGATTAATTAATTTCCTGATTTACCAGAATATTTACATCAGCCTATTATGTCAATGCCTTGGTTAGTATTCCACTGACCATCAGATACTATGAAAAGTTAACAGCATTATACAAAATAATACAAGTTGACTATAAAACTTTGCATATAGCTCAAAAGATATATGATATTATAGCCCAGTGTGGTGGGACACACCTGTAATCCCAGTGATTTGGGAGGCTGAGGCAAGAGGATTGCAAGTTGGAGATCAGCCTCAGCAACTAAATGAGACTCTTTATTTCTCAAAATAAAAAATTAAAAAGGGCTGAGAATGTAGTTCGGTGGTAAAGTGCCCCTAGGTTTATTCCAGTACAAAAAAAATGTATAATTTTATGAAATTTTATTATTTTATGAAAGTAATTTTGATGAATTGCAAATATCACATTTTAAGTCATTATTCAACATAAAGCAATCTGGTAGAGTTTATTACTGTAAAAGAAAAACCAGGAAGGATCACTAAATAGAGAATGTGATTATCAAAGGCTTCAGTGACACCTTGGGAAAACCAAGTGAAAAAAATGTTTTCCAAAGCTACAGTACAGTGCTACAAAAGGAAAATATGAAAGAATGAGTGGATTTTCTGTCTCACAATTTTATTAGAAAAATTAGAACAACAACAACAAAAATCAATACTTGATTCAGTCTTCTTGATTCTAAGAAGTACTGAATTGAATTATAATATATTTCATTACTAACACAATTAAATGCATTTGCTTTATCATCATTATCATCATCATCATCATCATCATCATCATCATTGTGTGGTACTGGGGATCGAACCCAGGTCTGTGCACACTCAGTGTTCCACCACTGAGTTACCCCCCCAGACCCTTTTATTTTTGTGGCAAGGTCTTGTTCAGTTGCTGCGGCTGCTCTCAAACTTGTGATCTTCCTGCCTCGGCCTCCTGAATAGCTGGATTACAGGTGTGTGACGTTGCACCTGGCTATCATAATTTTTACTTTATTTTAAAAATAATTTTAAAACAATCCATTTGGGACTATTTATTGTGAAATTACAGTTTCATTTTTAAGCAGATTCACCAGTAGATGCTTTTTCAGGTAGTAGTCAACCTATGTAATGAAGTGATCCACTTTCCTTTTCTCTTTTATCTTTCTCAACTCTCCACCTCTTTTAGCTCCTTGCTGTCTCTACCTCTGTTCTTGCTATTTCTTGGTTTTCTTCCTTCTCTTCCATTACCATTTCTTCTTTGGTGAGTCCACACCTCCTAGGAAACCAGACAGGTGAGTGTGAGTCACTCTCCCCTAATGTTTGTTGACCTGTTGACTTCTTTCAAATTTCACTTTATTATGAATTATAGAAAAACAAATGTATAAGTCTATGCTTCTTTCCTTATTTCTAATCATTTCAAATAAGTAAACTTATCTTCTCACAGTTACTTTGCTTTTAGTTAATCATAGAAAAGAGAAAAATCACCAGAAATAATAATAAGCTAATAAGTAATAATTAGCTAGCCTCCCTTGAGGAGAATCTGGGTGGAAAGTTACAGATTTTTGAGTAAGGAAAGTGCTTTCAGAGAAAAGGTTTGATTTTTTATGGAGAATGTCACATGATCCCTTTGGAGAAGCAACCTCCACTTCTGTACATGGTAAATGCTCAATAAATATTTGTAGATCAGCTAATTGGCAAAGAAGAGCCGAGCCCCAGGAGTGGGTATTTCATTGTCAATTCACATCTGGAGTCAAGTCAGGAAACATCCTGGAGACAGTGCACACTATTAGTGCCTTTGTTGATTGGTGCTGAGGTTATTTTATTTGCTGTATGGATCAGTGTTCTTCAACTACACGGGGAGCTTTAAATCTTGATGCTCACACTCCCGACGAAACCTTTGGGGGTGGGAATGAACATTAGTATTTATAAAGCTTCCTTGGTGATTCCACTGTGTAGCCAGATTTGAAACACCATGTTAGATGATGATACCTTTTAGTACTTTCCTTACAGTGGACCCTTCATAGTTTTCGAGGCTCAAATAATCCTTTTAACAAACAGCAACACAGGTGATATGATTCTAATGGAGAGGTGTTATCCTTTGGATCTGGAATGTCCCCAAAGGCTCATGTGTTGAAGGCTCAATCCCCAGTGCAGCAATGTTAGAGGTGGGCTTTCAGGAAGTGATTGGATCATGAGGGTTCCAACCTTATCAATATCAATTGATAGATTCATAGTTGAATGGACTATCGGGAAGTAGTAAGAAATAGTAGTTGGGGGTGTGTTCCCAACTATATCTTATGTAAGACTATATCTTATGTTTGGTCCCTTTCTTTCTTTTCCTCTTTCTGCCTTCTGACAGCTGCCATGAAATGATCATCCTCCTCTGCCACACCCTTCTGCCATGATGTTCTGTCTTACTCAGGCCCAAAGTAATGAAGGCAGCCGACCATGGGCTGAGACCTCTAAAACTGTGAGCCCAAATAAATCTTTCACCTTCAAGTTGTCTTTCTCAGGTTTTTGACACATTGATGAAAAGTTGATTAACACAAGAGATTCACTATTGTCCCAGGAGTATGGCAAAGCAGAGATCTCAGCCTAAATGCTGTCATTTATAGAACTGAGCACTAGGGTCAGGGGAGGAAGGCTCTCCCACCAAGGACAGCCTTTTGCATCTACACGCTTCTCAGGCAGACCTGCCATGACTCCTGATCTTCTTTTAGGCAGATGACATCCTTTTTAAAGGGTTTATGGATCAGAGACTGACTGAGTGACATCTCTCACCTGATTGTTCTCTTTCTCCTAGAATCCTTCTCATTGTCAGGCTCTCTTCCTGAGATGTGAAAGGATAAAATACCTCTCTGGCCTTCTTCCCTGCAACCCTGATTTTCTGGGGTGTTAGGCAATACAAAGTATTCTCAAAACATCACTCCTACCCTCAACTATGGTTAAATATGAACCTATGAAACACATCAAGTGTACAAAGCTTCTACCCTGGCAAGAAGCCTACAATTTATACAGTGCACATTGCAAAAAACATTCGCTAGGATGTAATGTAAACATTGACTTACAAGCTTCGGTGTGCTCAGTGTTTGTGTTGTATAAGTAGCTTGTTGAAACTGAAGGGGAAAGAGATTTATCATCTTACTTACACAAGTCAGGCAATGTTCTGTGGGGAAGAGGGATTTCAGGGGCTCTCTAAGAGGGGAAGATGCAGGTATTTGGTCTTAGTATGCAGGGAAATGAAATAAGAGGATAATATTTGGAGAAAGGAGATTAATCTAACCAGGAAAGCCAATGAATGTATAAAGAGATGGTATAGAATTATAAACTATGTTTTATGCCACTACCAACCAAAAGAGAGTTGCAAACTCTCTTATGTGTGTTCATTTAAGATAATATTTTGATATCTTAATACATATAGTTAACATAATTGAGTGCTTAGCATTTGTAGAACACATTACTCCTCAGGACAGTTCAATGTGGTAAGTAATTTTACTCACTTTACAGATGAGGCATTGAAAAGTTAGGCAACTTGCCCAGTGTCACACAGCCAATCAGGAGCAAAGCCAAAATTCCAACTTAGTCTGGTTCTGGATGCCATGAGCATTAAATTGACTTTATTCTGTTTAATGCTGTTGAGCATGACTACTGAAATTTATTTATTTCACTTTCTTACAACCAAGATAAAAATCCTGTGGCTTGAATCTCTTCATTCTACTGGGTTCATTTGAGATAAAAGATAATTACTAATGCCATCCACAGATGTTTATTCTACTGATCTGATATAATGAATGGAGAAATTCTGGCAAAACATAAGAATATCAATTAATTGATTTATTCACAAGTATTTATTTTCCTGAACTGAAAATTAGACTCAGCTATTTAATTTTTTTTATAAAATGAGAGAACTCATAATTGTTAGTTAATCCCATTTTACTTAATAACAGCTAAATCAAACTCACTTGGAAATTCTAAAAAGGAAAGTGTACATGATTAACAGAGAAGTCTATGACAGTGTGCAGAAGGTTAGGAAACATACAAATTGATGGTAGACCCTGGCGAAAGGCACTTTAAAACATGTAGCAAATGAGGGTGGACTTTCCTATAATTGGTTCAATAGGTTCTTCAAAACTGGCTCAATAGGTTCTTCAAAACTGTATCAAAGCTGGAGCTGAGGGAATATCTTGGAAATTTAGAACATAGAGACCTACAGCACCAGCATAACACCTGGCCTTTAGTAGGTACACATTAAGTATTTATTGAATGAGATTATAGAATGAACACTGATCATGCCACACAACAGAAGGAAAACGGGTTCCAACTAATCTTTATATTTGAACATTATTTTTTGCTTCTATATTTTTCTCCCCAAAATGTGCATTGCTAATATCACTAGTGAGTTTTGATTGAATGGGTCAGAGTTAGCTACTTGACAATTCAAATACAAGTTTATCTTGAAAGGAGACAGTCACCATGTTTGTCCTGATTTCCTCAAGCCATATACTCAACTACATTCTGAGGTGCAACGTTCCATTCCTAGAATTGTTTGTCCTCTCTTGGCAATCCTTTTTTTTTTTTTTTTTAATTGATCTTTGTTCTTTGTTTCAGCCATGCTCTTGGGACATTTTACCAAAACGCCTAATATGAGTACCTTTTTTTTTTCTTTTTTCTTTTTTCCCAGTACTGGAGATTGAACCCAGTGCTTAACTACTGAGCCATATCCCCAGCTCTTTTTATTTTTTTTTTAAGACAGGACCTCTCTAAGCTGCTGAAGGCCTTGCCAAGTTGCTGAGGCTGGACTTGGACTTGCGATCCTCCTGCCTCAGCCTCCTGAGCTGCTGGGATTACATGTATGCACCACCATGCCTGAAGAAATAATTTTGCTAAAATACTATTTCCCTCTTTCTTTGTTAGATGGCCATTGAGCAGGAAATCCAGAGTCTCTGGTTGTTCCTTTAGGCTCCTGCTATCAATTAGTCACCCACCAGCACCCAGTCTCCATTTTCACTCAGCATTTTCACTTTTCCATGTGATGCTTTTCAAATGCCTGCTATCTCTATTATTCTTTCTACTCAATCTGATGTTGGAGATTGGCCCCAAACGAAACAAAACAAAACAAACAAAAATCCAAGTTGGGTGTCAGGTATCCCAGTATGCTCTTCCGAACTAATGGATGGTACCAGGGAAATCAGAGGTGACGATTTTGTGCTATGGTCTCTGCCCTGTCATGATGCAGATAAGGCTACGTGCCTGCTGAGTGGGTGATGAACCTTAGGTGAGAGATACTGCAGGTAAGGGCCACGGGGCTGTATTGTTTTAACTCAATCCCCTGTTGAAGTAGAGCCCAGTCCAAGGAGAAGAGTCATGATTTTATCTTGAAAGGGTTTAACAGTTGCATTTCCAAACCTGAAAAGAACACTCAGGCCCTTTCTCTGCCTGAGCTTTTGGTTGGGGCAAAAGAGGCCTGAAGTCCTAATTTTCAGTCTTTATCTCCAAGGTAATATCTAGAAATCAATTTTTTGCTTGTCCTCTTGTTTAGTCAAGGGGAGAAATTTGCTGCTCATGAAGGCTGGAGGGCCTGACACCACTTCAGGAGAGCTCTCTAGGATCACGGGTTAAGGTATCTTCCATGTAATCTCGCCCTCCTCACGCTGCAGAGAGCCTCAACCTTGACCCATAGGGAATTTCCTTTCTGGAGAAGAGCAGGGAAATTCTGTTTCCATGTTAACAGAGGGAGGTCTCCTCCTGTCACTGACTCCCCCCCCGTTACCCGTGGGGGCCGGGGGCGCCCAAATGTGTGGAAGCATTAAAAAAAAAAAAAAAAAAAAAAAAAGAGTCAGTGTTCAAACCGCATGCAAGACACAGACATGGATCTGCCAACAAATAACAGAATGTGTTGGTGTGTTGATGCACACATTTGTGGTTTGGAAGATTACCTTTCAAAGTGGACTTACTGTGCAATCGGAAATGAGCTGAGACCCCTATTTCTATACCTTTCCTGCTTGGATGGTCTGGATGCCATTGGCACAGGCAGCAGAGAAAATAACAGCAGGGTTAACTGTTCAGGCAAGTGTAATAATAGTCTTTAACAGAAGAAGAGTAATTACCTTTGTCTAGTTTTTCCTGCTGTAAAATGTAATAAAATAGAGACCAGTGTCTACCGCTGATGTGCGCCAGGCTTCTCTTCTGAAATACACGCTGATGACTCTGAAACACCCTTTGATCACAAGCTAAATTCACATCTTAATTTTGAAAAATCCATTACTGTTGGGTAGATTCCCTGAATGCATTTGACAGCTTTCAGGCCTGGGCTATTAGGCGAGAAATCTCAAAGCCATGAGATTTACAGCCTTGGAGATCACAGAGCACGAGTGGGTGGAGTCCCATCCCCCATCCATCCCCCAGCATCATCATGACAGGAGGGATCTGTGTAGCAGAAGGAAGAGCTCGAGAGGGGTGGCTTCATTTGGAAATAGAAGCCCCTGTTAGCAGCCGGAAGCAGTGGTGCTGAAAAGCAATCGCTAGTGTCAAGAACTTTCTTAGCTAAGCAGTGCAGCTGGTGGCAATAAATAGCATTCTAATAAAGGAGGATGTTCAATCCACGGCATAGGCACACACTGTTTCAACTACCAAATGTAATTTATGAGGCTTCATATGTCTGAAATGGATTCCCCCCCATATATTTATAAATAAAAATGCAAAGATTTCAATAGGAAGAAAAGATCTGCATTTTAAATCAAAGTCAAATGGGAAGATCAATGAGAAGTGCACTGCTTTTTTAAGTACACTATGATACATAACATTTTAAAGATGCTTTGGGTGTCACATTGTACAACTGCTTCCATTTCGAAAGAAGATGAATGCCGTTTTCTACGATAGTGAATGCTGTATTTATGACAAGAGGTCTTAGAACACTGCCTCTTCCCAGAAGCTGCAAAAAGGAATGTGCTTACGTTGACTGTCTTGGACCTTCCTTTCCTTCCTTTCGAAGACATGAGCACATGTTCTCACATAAGCCATTAATGAAACCCAGTCAATTTCACACAATCCTTAAAATGGTTCTGAAGGCACTGTTGAAAATGACGAACCAGAAAAGCCGTGTGTATTATTAGTAAGGCTTAAACGCGGGGCTCATCTGACCTCTTAACTCATTGACTCTGCATGAGTCAATAAGTTATTAGTTTTGACATAACCAGTGGTTTATTTTACCATCTACTGCTGTTCTTTGTTACGTGTTCTATTCATACCACATGTTATTGCTCTTTATAATTACTGTGGAACATAGCAATTGCACAGACTGTATCACATCCCACTGGGATAAACATTGTGGATGAGGGACCAGAAGAACTTGCCTTTGACTTAAAGTTTATTCCTACTGCTTTCTTTACATGAGAAAGATTTTTCACTGATGCCATTCACAAAACCAACTCTATGTTTTAATGACTATGGAGTCACTTTGAATAGCACTTTATCCAGGAACTCCAAATGCCAATTTGTTTTCTACTGTGAGGTGTGTATTCAGGCTTATGAAATGAATAGCTGGTTAATCTTTTAAGCTATTACTCAAGATAAAAATCTGCTGAAGCTGAAAGCAAAATACAGCATTTACACTGCTGTTCTTTGGAATTCGTTTTCCATACTGTGCCTCTATAGCTGTATGTGAGTATCTCCATTTCTGCTTTAGGAAAGAGGGTATGGTAAGCTCAGATGTCAATGAGTCCCAATATTTTCTTTATGATTTTATTGATTTTGAAATTAATTGCTTACTGATAGAGAAGCTGAATCTCCCCTCTCTTCATGATCAAAGCATTAAAAATTAGTAGTGTTACCCTGTAAAGTCATGCTAAATGGGTATTATTTTTATGTGTCTTAATTTTGAGTGCAAACCTAGCTTAAATAAGGACAGAAATATTTCAAAGCATTGTATCATAAAGCCAAGAATGACTACAGAATGATGTGAAAGTTTTGACATGTTCTACTCAGTGAAGAGAAAAACACTTTAGATAATTAAAAGGTATAGAGCTACTAGAAGGATTTTTGCTTGACTGTGTTCCCTAAACTGTTCCAAACCAGATGGTTTCAGAGGTATTATATATGAAACTGATAACGATTTGAATCCAGTGGCTTCTGGGGAATTCTAGGCAGATGCCATCAGGATGTGCTTAAAAAGTTAAACAGCAATAATGAATTCCCTTAAATGTCTCTTAAAATGCATATGGATTCTCCAAGTCCATCCTTTGATTTTGTGTGCAGGGCTGATAGCTCTAAGTCAAAACAGGGGAATGGAGTTACTCAAGATTTTAAATCACTTGCATGCATGTTCTTTCTCCAAGTCAGCAACAGCGACAATCTGAAAGTTTACCTTACTTTTCAAGGAAGCATACATGGGCATATGGTGAACATTAGTTTATCTTTAAAAACAATAAGTTTTGGTCATGGCTGAATCTTGCCTTCCCCCACCCCACCTCCACCCAAAGTCATTACCTCAGCACTGAACTAACTAGACACACATGCACAGCATGAAATGAAGTGGTGACAAAAACTTCTCAGTCATTGTCCTACACAATAGGGGCTAAAACACACCTTTGCAGTTGGGAAGGTGGGACTTGGACAGTTTTAAGTGCAGAAGTGAAGTTGTGACTGGCACCACTTTGATCCTCACATGGAGTTCCACCACGTATGAGGTCTAGAATCATCTGAACTTCCTTCTGAGAAATGGAACTTGGCGGTTTTCTTGGCATAGTCTTTCACTGATAATCTTCAATGTTCTCATTTTTAATAGGAGAATATGTACTGCTACTGCAAATGAAATTCTTGCAGTGGTGAATGAGGTGACAGTGAAAAATGTTGAAGCCCATACGCATCTGTGGCAATGATTCCAGAGCCTCGATTGCCACACTTGACCTCTCTCTTGAACTCTGGATTCATATTTTAATCTGTCTCCAATTGTCCCAATGGCTCTTCCAGCTTGATGTGTACCATTTTGGCTCTTTTCTCCAAGAAATTTTTTTCCATTCTCAGGGCCAGGCAAAGCTGGGTTTTATCTTTCCTCCTTGGACACTGTGAATACTGCACTGAGATGATTTCTCTCTTTGCTCTGGCCATTAAGAAATTCCAATCTGTCTCGTATCGAGTGATTGTATACATCATACAGCATGCATTTTGGGTGACAAATTTAAATCTTTTAAAAAATATTTTATTAGTTATTGATAGACCTTTGTATTATTATTTACTTATTTATTTGTGGTGCTGAGAATCAATCCCAGTGCCTCACACATGCTAGGCAAGCACTCTACCACTGAGTCACGATCCCAGCCTCACCAAATTTAAATCTTGACTTCAATTTACTACTCTTCATCTCCATTTTCTCATTTATTTTATATTTTAAACTGCCTTGATGTTTCTATCCCTGTAAAGCATCCCCAAATCCATTTGTACAAAAAAAGAGGAACATAAATAAATGATCTAGGTATTTAAATGTCATTTTCTTACCCGTCTTCTCTCCTGCACTTGATGCTGTACAGTACTTTGGGGGTGCTCTCTTCTCCTCAGCCACTGTTTGCAATAATTCTTCCTTTTAAATATTTCCTAAAGCTGCTTCTTATTTTTCTGTTCAATTGCTATTGCCTTGATTGAGGAAGGCTCTTTTTTAGACTCATTTTAATAAATTCCATGAATATGGTTATTATTTTCCTGCTTACAAATAAAAATTTTTGCTTCTTTGCTTAAAAGTGTTTAATTGACTTTATATTTCCCATAGGATAAGACCTAAATTTCTGCCATGGTGCATAAAGCTGATCATTATCTGGCCCCATGTATTATTCCAGGCTTTTTCTCTGCTCTTCCCCATAACACCATGCAACCCGCCATGTGTTAAACTCTTTAAGAAATCGGCCAGCTGTGTTAAAGCGGTTGCACCATTTGACTTTCTTACAGCACGGTATGAACATCCCATCTCCTCATCAAACCTCGAGATTGTCAGTCTTTAAAATTTTGGACATTCTGGCAATTATCAAGAATATAAGTGACAATAAATGTTGGTGAGGATGTGGGGGAAAAGTACACTCATATATTGCTGGTGGGACTGCAAATTGGTGCAACCACTATGAAAAGCAGTATGGAGATTTCTCAGAAAACTTGGAATGGAACCACCATTTTACCCAGTCACCCCACTCCTAGGTTTATACCCAAAGGACTAACAATCAGTATAGTACAGTGACACAGCCACATCAATGTTTATAGCAGCTCAATTCATAAATAGCTAGGCTATGGAGCCAATGTAGGTGGCTTTGAGCAGATGAATGGACAAAGAAACTGTGGTATATATATATATACCATGGAATATTACTCAGCCATAAAGAGGAAAGAAATTATGGCATAAGTGGATGGAACTGGAAACTATCATGCTAAGTGAAAAAGTCAATCCCCAAAACCTAAGGACAAATGTTCTCTCTGTATGCAAATGCTAACACACAATAGGGTAGCAGGGAAGAATAGAAGTTAATTGGATTGGACAAAGGTGAATGAAGAGAAGGGGAATGGTGATAGAAAAGACAGTAGAATGAATCAGACATAATTTTTCTATGTTCATATATGAACTCCACATCATGTGCAACCAAAAGAATGGGAAGTTATACTCCATGTACGTATGATATGTCTAAATATATTCTATTGTCACGTATATCTAAGAATAAAAAAAAAATTTTGGTCGTTCTAATGATTGTACACATTTTGTGGTTTTAATTTGCATTCTTATAATACCTAATAATGTTGAATACTTTTTTGTACTTATTATAAATTTGCATGTCTTTTGTCATGAAACGTCTGATCAATTTGTTGTTTCTAAAGTGAGATAGTCTGACTTCTTTTTATTGAGTTATAAGAGTTTTTAAAAAATATATCTTAGATAAACATCTTTGTTAAATATACATTTGTAAATATTTTCTCCTAGGCTATTGTTTGGCTTTTTGGTTTCTTAGTGTCTTTCAAACAATCAGGAGTTTTTAATTTTGATGAAGTCCAATTATTATCTTTTTCATTGTTTTTTGTGGTCTAAGAAATTGTACCAAGGTCAAACAATGTTATTCTATTTTAAAAAATATTTATAATTTTGTTTTTTATGTTTCTATCTCATCCATTTTAAGTTTTGTAATTTGATGTGAGGTAGGAATCTCAGTTAATTTCCTTCTCCTCATTGACATATAGCTATTCTGACACTGTTTTTTGAAATAACTGTATCTTATACATTGAATTACTTCAGTATATTTTATTTGTTTATTTATTTATGTTTATCTGTTCTAATTAGTTATACATGACAATAGAATGCATTTTGACACATCATACATAAATGGAGTATAATTTCTCATTTGTCTGGTTGTACATGATGTGGAGTTACACAGGCCATGTAATCATATATACATATAGGGTAATAATGTCTGATTCATTCTACTTCTCATTCCTATGACCATGCCCCTCCTGTACACTCACTCTCCTCTCTTTAGTCCAAAATACCACTATTCTCCCTTCCCCCACCTTATTGTGAATTAGCATCTGCATACAAGAGAAAACATTCTGCCTTTGTTTCTTTGGGATTGACTTATTTTGTTTAGTATAATATTCTCCCATTCCATGCATTTACCAGCAAATGCCACAATTTCATTCTTCTTTAAGGCTGAGTAATATTCCATTGTGTTTCTTTGTCCATTCATCTGCTCAAAGCTACCTACATTGGTTCCATAGCCTAGCTATTGTGAATTGAGCTGCTATAAACTTTGATGTGGCTGTGTCACTGTACTATACTGATTGTTAGTCCTTTGGGTATAAACCTAGGAGTGGGGTGACTGGGTAAAATGGTGGTTCCATTCCAAGTTTTCTGAGAAATCTCCATAATGCTTTCCATAGTGGTTGCACCAATTTGCAGTCCCACCAGCAATATATGAGTGTACCTTTCCCCCCACATCCTCACCAACACTTATTTTTGTTTGTATTCTTGATAATTGCCATTCTGACTGGAATGAGATAGAATCTCAGTGTAGTTTTGATTTGCATTTCTCTAATTGCTAGAGATGTTGAACATTTTTTCATTTATTTGTTGATTGATTATATTTCTTCTTCTGTGAAGTGTCTGTTCAGTTCCTTTACCCATTTATTGATTGGGTTGTGTTTTTGGTGTTAAGTTTTTTGAGTTCTTTATATACTGTGGAAATCAATGCTCTATCTGAAGTGCGTGGGTAAAGATTGTTTCCCATTCTGTAGCCTCTCTCTTCATGTAATTGATTATTTCCTTAGTTGTGAAGAAGCTTTTTAGTTTGAGTCCATCCCATTTATTGATTCTTAATTTTACTTCTTGTGCTTTAGGAGTCTTATTAAGGAAGTCAGGTCCTAAGCTGACCTGTTGGAGATTTGGGCCTCCTTTTTCTTCTATTAGGTACAGGGTCTCTGTTCTAGTGCCTGTTTTTGATCCACTGAGTTGAGTTTTGTGCAGGGTGAAAGACAGAGGTTTAATTTCACTTTGCTACCTATGGATTTCCAGTTGTCCCAGCACCATTTGTTGAAGAGGTTATCTTTTCTTCTTCTTCCTTTTTTTTTTTTTTTGCATATGTTTTTGGCTCCTTTGTCTAGTATGAGATAACTGTATTTATGTGGATTCGTCTCTGTGTCTTCTATTCTGTACCATTGGTCTACATATCACTTATGGTGGCAATACCGTGCCATTTTTGTTACTATGGCTCTGTAGTATAATTTAAGGTCTGGTATTGTGATGTCTCCTGCTTCATTTTTCTTTCTAAGGATTTACTTCAGTATCTTTGTTCAAAGATACTGTCATTCATGTGTAGATCTATTTCTGGACTCTCTAGTTTATCCATTGACTTACATGTGTATGTTGCACACTGTCATGATTACTGGAGTTCTATACTAAGTCATGAAATCATGTAGGTTAGTCCTTTGATTTTCTTTTTCAAAATTATCTCTGTTATTCTAGGTTCCTTGCACTTCCATATCAATTTCAGAATTAATACATCAATTTCTAAAAAATTTCACTTGCAGTATTTTGCTTAAGATTGCTTTGATCTATTGATCAGTTTGGTGAGAAGTGACATTTTAACAATATTAGATCTTCTCATCCATAGATCTGATATGTCATATGTTTCAGCCTTCTTTATTCCTCTCAGAAACATTTAACAACAGTTTTTGTTAAAATTTATTTCCAAAAGAAAAAACCATAATTCTCCTTTTTGTTACTTGGGCATTGTTTTACACCGAGGGAGACAATGTATAGATCATTGAAAACCAAAGCAGAAGAACAAAACATTTTGACCTTGGGCATAAATAATTTATCTTCCTTTTTCAATGTAATAAAGATGATGTTCACAGAGCAAACTTGAATTCTTACACCATGAAGATACAGATCACTTACAGAGATGACTGAGAAAATAGCAATAATTCACAGACCAAAATATAAATACTTATTGGCCACTAGATTTTGACATTATTAATATGAATTTAGTTGATGTGGAAGAATCCAACTTTTTTGAACAACATATGGCATGATTATATCCCTAAATGACCTAGTTGGAAGACACCTGCTCTTTTTGATGTTCCACTTTTCTTCTTAGCCATGTCATAAGCCCAAGGCCATGTGACAACAACCGAAGACGTTGTAGGTAATTGCATGTTGAGCACATATACAGCTGTAGATTACAGGCTGAGAGTGTATACAGCAAATTACAAATCTGTGAATTACAGATTTGGGTTTTTATGTAGGGTAGAGACTATAAAGATTTACCCAAGATAATTTTTGGTTGAACTAATATGGATTTAGTTTGATTTCATGAGAAATTTCAAGAATATTGGAATTCACTGAATTCACTGAAAATTTCATGGAAAAATATAGTCCACCTTCCATTATCTATAGTTCTGAAATTCAAAAAGTTTTAAAATTCTCCGGTTTGAAAAAATAACTCCTTTGATAGCAAAACCTGATCTGACCTTAACTCAGTACCCAAAACTGATCAAAGTAACATGAGGCTACTTTTCACTCCTATTATTTAACTTAAATATTAAAAAAAAATCACTCCAGAAATGTTCATGCAGTTGATTATTGGGGTGTTGCGATCTCCATTTAGCTGTGGGAATATCACATGGAACATACTATGTTATCTTTCTAAAATCTGAAAAATTCTGAATTCTGAAATGCATGTGGGCCCAAAGGTTTTAGTCAAGTGATTTTTGACTTGTATATTCTGTTTCCCAAAGTCATGCAAACAAGCCGTGATGAATTAGCAGGAAAAAAAAAAAAGGATGTGTGTTTTTGTCACACATGATTTGTAAACAGTCTTGAAAAGGGAAATGTAGAATCCTTTCATTTTTGGCAGCATAGGCTCTACTCTCCCTTTCTAATAGCAGTTGGCTCCCTTTGGGGACTGGCTTCTTTCCTGTTGGGGTGCAAACCCAAGTGTCTCCTCACAATATAGTAACTGACGCGGACAAAGTCTCCCCTTCATTTCCCCAGTGCTGTCAGGAGCTGGGCACATGCTACCTAAACGTGGCCATTCAAATGCCCAGTCCTGCAGGTTTGACTCTTGGACAAACCACAGAAGGACTGAGTGAAAGTGGGACATAGTACTCTCAGCAGCATGCATTGACTCCCACTTTCCTAGACCTCAGCCCTCGGGACTTACTATTTTTAGCTTTACCCTAACTCTTAGTATCTGTGTATGTGACCTTACTTGGAAACAAAGCCTTGCAGACCTGATCAAGTAAAGATAAAGTTGTACTGGATTAGGATGGACACTAATAAAATGTGACTGGAGTCCTCATGAGAAGAGACACACAGTCACAGTGAGGATGTCCAGTGACAGCGGAGGCAGAGATCAGAGTGAGCTCTCTACACACTGAGGAAGGCCAAGGACGGCTGGGAATCACCAGGAGCTTTCTAAAATCTGGAAAATTCTGAATTCTGAAATACATGTGGGCCCAAAGGAAAGATTTGCCAGGAGTGATTTGCCCCTAGAGGCTTTGGGGAGGGCACGGCCTTGCTTGCACAGCCTTGGGGGCACCTTGATTTTGGACTTCTTGTTTCCAGAATTGTGAGACAATAAGTGTCTACTGTTTTAAGCCCCTGAGTGTATGATATTTTGTTACAACAGTTCTTGGAGTTCTCTTATGGGAAGCTAACCAGAGTTTGCTTCTTTTCTGTCACCAGGCATTCCAACAAGCGAAATAATAATCTACATACTCTTGTGTGACTTGTGGATATTACGAATTATTTTAAAATTCTAGACAGGAATATTTTTCTTTTCTTTTCTTTTTTTTATTGGTGCATCATAATTATACATAACCATGGATTTCATTGTGCCACATTTGTATGTGTATATAACTTGATCAATCTCATTCTCCACCTACTCTTCCTTTCCTCCTTCCCTGGTTCCCTTGTGCTACTCCACTGATCTCTCTTATTACTTGTCAAATTGGTGTATGATAATTATAAAAATGGGATTCACTGTGATGCATTCCACGTGGGCACAGCCTCATTTGGTCCATTTTGTTCCCCAGTACTTCTTGAAGTCCTCTGCTCTTCTTCCTCTTGGTTCTCTTCCTCAAATCTACTGGTTTCCCTTCTAATCTCATGAGATTCTAAGCATTAGTCCTTTCCAATTAAAAAAAGTGAAAATTTTGTATCTGGAAAACCACAAGTATCAAAGCTAAAAGAAAGAGTTGGCAAAAAGTGAAAGAAGGAAGGAATGAAAAGAAAAGGAGAAAGAGGGAGGAAGGGAAGGAAGGGGAGAGAGAGACAAGAAAAGAAAAAAAGAAAGAAAGAAAGAAAGAAAGAAAGAAAGAAAGAAAGAAAGAAAGAAGAAAGAAAGAAGAAAGAAAGAGAAAGAAAGAAAAATAAAAAGAGAAAGGGAGAAGGAAGGAAAGAAGGGAAAGGAAGGAAGGAAGGAAGGAAGGAAGGAAGGGGAAGGGGGGAAAGAAAGGGCAAACTCAGAAATTCAGATCCAACACTATGAAGCAACTAAAACTCTAAATGTTTCAAAATAAAATAGTACATGGCTCATAGCAACAAATTAGTGAGTAGCCAATTAGGATTTGCCTTTAAAATATATCAAAATGGGCTGTCCTTTACATAAGAGAAAGTCTTCCTTATGTTATGATTGCTTTCTAAGATATATTACATTACGATAAATGATCATGTACATTGTTTTGACAATCAGGGAATTTATGAATGAGAAACTGATTTGCCTGCAGTGATGAACTGAATTGTAAAAAAAAGCATTAACAATGATGATACCATTTAAAATTTGTTTAAGAATTGTGTTACAGTTGTGTTTTCTTTTTAATCAGGAGGGGGAAAAAAGGAGGGGGGAAGCAGCCAACAGGCATTTGTTTCGTAGTAACAAGCATCTGACAGCTCTCATTACGAATCCAAAGCCCACTGAGGAACCCAAAGGTGAGGCTGGTTTGTATCTGCTGTGTTGTCTCCGTGACCTTCCAGGTATAATATGGAGATCTCCGACTCATGGTTTTAACCTTGTACATGGGGAGAATGTCACAAACTTTTGTTGCTATTCGTTCGCAGGTTCTTAGAGTGAGAAAGTGATGATTTCTACTAGTTTTAGTGGGAATATGTAGCAACTGGGACCCTGGGCCTGAGGATCCATGTCAGACATGTAATAATGCATCCTTGATTTGTAGGAAGCATATCTCAAGATGAAATAAATTATAGCCACTTTTTTTATGCATGCCTAGAAAAACATAAATAAGTCCAACAGCTCAGATTACCTGTTGAGGAAAAAAGAAAGTGTCAAAGGTGAAAAAGTATTATTAACAGGCATGGTAAGATTATCCATATCAAAATTCCTAGGGAATTCTATTGGGGCTTGAAGGTGCAACTCTGCCATGGCTAGGCTGTCACTGGGAGAGGTTGGTTGGCTGCCTGACAAAGACCCTCACAGTTTAGCAGTTACCTTGGTGAATTTCAACTAGAGCCTTCAGATTTGCAGACTCTGAAATTTGATATATTCAGCACCCTGAAACTTACGTGAACCAAGCTCTCAGGAACCTGATGTGTAAATCAGAATTCCAATTTACTAAACTAAAATACAAAATATAACCTGGATGCAGTGATGTGTGCCTGTAGTTCCAGTTACTCAGGAGGATGAAGCAGGAGGATTGCTTGACCCAGGAATTTGGGTCAGCCTGGGAGACATAGCAAGACTCCATCTCTTAAAACAAATAAATTCAATCAGTTAGATAAATTCAATTTCTCATATGCAAAGGGAATATAAGGGAGAATCTATACTGTAATGGCAAAATGCTTGATATGTATAGAATTATAACATGGGAGATTAGTTGTATGGTTCAGATTTCAGTGGCTTTGCTAACAGGATATATTCCCCTCCAGGAGCAGAGAGCTACTCCTGGTACCTGAGAGGCTCCGGCTCCCTCAGACCACCTGGCCTCTAGCCCTGGGAAGTGCTGGTCACATGCCACCTTCTGCTTCACTTCTGACTCCTGTTCTCCAACTTCTAGTCTAACCACTCATCTTCCAAAATGTCACCTGCTTCTCTAGATGTTTCAGTGTCACTGAGTGATGGCTGCTTGTAACATATCCTCTTCGCCCTAATCTTTAGACTGAGAGAAAATGTCCAGGCATTTGATAAAACATTATTTTATCAATAAATCTATTTTTATCAGGTAATGTTTTAAAATTTCCCAACTTAATAAATTCTGGCTTGGAGAAAACCTTGCTTTTGCCCTGTGTACCGTTCATAGGCACTAAGATCCTACTAGACTGTGAACACAGTTGAGTTACTTGAGAAAGGAGGGTAATATTTGGGAATGTTTGTTGAATGACTATGTGTGAGTGATGAGTGCTGCTGACCTGGTTTGAATTTGACCTGGTTTGAATTTGGAGTAGTAGGGTGCATCGATTCACAGAGATTTTCCTGCCTATCACTTTATGATAATCAGGGATACCTTTTTAAAAAAAATGAAATAAAATCTTTATTAAAGAGTAACCTTGCAAGCTCCTTTTGTGCCAAACATTCAGTTCACAGAGAAGCAGCAGCAATGACCTTTTGAATTTGCCATTTCATTTGAATAATTTATACTGTTTTCTTGCTTGTAGGCAATTTAGGCAAAAAAGTAAAATGCTGCCCCTGGAAAAAAAAATGGTCAATAATTGCAATATCATGTTTCTGCCTACTGTTTTCCTCAGGGAAAGAAACTTCTTCTTACTGGAGAACAAACTGACTAGGTCCCTAAGTCCATCGGTGTGTGCACATAGTGAGCATCTTTTGTGTGCAGGGTGTTGAATGACTTGTAGAGGTGACACATACTTGTTACACATGGTCTTCATTTGAGGACTTATTGGTTGGAAAGCCGACATCTACATAAGCAAAATTAGTTATCATTACAAAGCAAATACGAAAAAGGCATTTATACATTCCCACTCACTAGAGTTGGGGGCATTCTTCAGGGGCTTCATGAAGACCTCATTTTCCTTTCATCTTATCTTAACTTTCTCTTGTTTGCAAAAAGAGAAACTGTTGTATTTCATGTTCAAAGCTATTCTCCTTTCTTAGAATATATTCCGGACTTTTAAGCCAAGTATGATGACAAGGACAGCTTCTCATACACTTTTTTTTTTTTTTTTTAGGTACTGTGGATTGAACCCAGGGCACTTTACCACTGAGCCACATCCCCAGCCCCTTCTATCTTTTGACACTGGGTCTGCCTTGCTAAGTTGCTGAGGCTAGCCTCGAACTTGGGATCCTCATGCCTTAGCCTCCTGAGTCACTGGAATTAACAGGAATGTGCCACCACTCCCAGTGCACCATGCTCTCTTCTTCGGGGTTTATATACCAGTGACTTCCAGATTCTCATCTTCGGGACAGCCTATCCTCAGATACCCACTCTTGTTATTTGACTGTCAACTTGACACCTGCGTTTGGGTGCAAACTCAATACACCCAAAACAGAACTTGAGGATTCTAATCTCTCCATTCTTCCTCAATGCCAAATGGCACCACCACCTAACCACTTGATAACACCTCACACATCCTTTTAACGCCTCACTTTTCTTCTTCCTTGCCTTCCCCAATTTATCTGTAAGGTCTACCCAAAAAACATATCCCTTATCTATTCACTTCTACTGCTGTACTGCAAGATACCATCACTTCTTGCCTGGTCTCTTTCCTCTTTCAACTTCTTTTTTTATTGTTTAAAAATATTCATAAAGCCTACTCCTTTAGCCACTGTTAAGTGTACATGTGGGGACATCAAGGTCATTCACATTGTCCAGCAGCCATCACCACCATCTCCAGAGCCCCTCATCTCTCCAACCTGAAACTTGAACCCATGAAACAACTCCCATTTTTCCCCTTCCCCTGCCCTTGTCAAATGCCTTTTCACTTTTTGTCTCTATGAATTTGATTATTCTAGGTAATTCATATGGATGAAATCATACATTTCTCCCTTTGTGACTGGCTTAGTCTATACTGAATGATGCACTCAGGGTCCATCCATATTGTAGCATGTATCAGAATTCCATTCTCCTTTTTCCAGACTGAGCGATATTTCATTTATGGATGTAACACATTTTCTTTATCTAGTTTTCTATCAATGGACACTTGGGTTTCTCCCACCTTTTGGCAATGTAAATAATGCTGCTTCCTGCCTGATCTTTGCTTCCTTTCTTCTTTCCCAAAATTGTTCTGCCTTATAACTGCCAGAGTAATATTTTAGAACTTAAATGAGATCTTCATGATTTTTGCTTAGTATCTTCCAAGGTCTTACATTTGCACTCAGAATAAAATCTAACCTCCTTGCCAGGATTTATGGGTCCATAATTTGTAGAGCCATTTTATTTTGTCACAGGTTCTCACTAAATTGCACAGAATTTAGCCTCAAACTTGGCAATCCTCCTGTCTCAGCCTCCCAAGTTGCTGGGATTACAGATGTACACCAAGTGACATGTTCTTTTTATTCAATTGAACCATATTATAAATGTAACATGAGTTACTACGGTTTGGTGAAAGTTGAGGTGTTTGGGGATATGTGGGTATTAACAGTCACTTGCTCAATGAATTGATTTTCCAGTTATGTCTTATTTTCTAATTAAGAGAGAAATATCAGATATTCTCATAGAATTTGAATTATTTCTCTGGATTCAGATTGTCTAAATAGTATCTGCTGAATGGAAAATTTCTGTCTTTTTATGAGACTTTGTAAAAAAATAAAAAAATCTTGCTATCTCAGGAGGCTGGAAAGAGAAAAAGTAAATCTGTCTCTCTGGAAGATCAGGGCTCTTCTTGGTTCCGTCAGTGATCATTGTGACCTCCTGCAGGTGCCACCACCTCTCCAGTATGGATGTTTTCTTATGGATTGAATGGGCACAGTAATTCCTATTCCCCTACACATTTTTAGGAAGTGCTTTGACTCTGTAGAGATATGCATGGAAGTGATTACATAAGCAAAGAGATTTTGCCATAAAAACTGTTCACATGTAAAATCTTACCGTGCAAATTAATTTCATTGAAGAAGTCCATTTTTTTTCTTTTAACTCTTTTTAGAAATTTATTTATTTATTTATTATTTTTTGATTCATTGTATACAAACAGGGTATAACTTTTCATTTTTTTGGTTGTACATGAAGTAGAGACACACCATTTGTGTAATCATACATGTCCATAGGGTAATGATGTTTGTCTCATTCCATTATCTTTCCTTTCCTCACCCTCCCCACCCCTCATTTCCCTCTACACAATCCATCCTTCCTCCATTCTTTCTTTGTCTTCTCCTCCCCCCCATTATGTATCATCATCTACTTATCAGAGAAAACACCCAGCCTTTGTTTTTTTTGGATTGGCTTATCTCACTTAGCATGATATTTTCCAATTCCATTCATTTTCCTGCAAATGCCATAATTTTATTCTTTACAGTTGAATAATATTCCATTGTGTATATATACCACAGTTTCTTTGTCCATTCATCTAATGAAGGGCATCTAGGTTGGTTCCACAATCTAGCTATTGTGAATTGAACTGCTGTAAACATTGATGTGGCTGCGTCACTGTAGTATGCTGATTTTAAGTCCTTTGGGTATAGGCCAAGGAGTGCAATAGTTGGGTCAAATGGTGGATCCATTCTGTTTTCTAAGGAATCTCCACACTGCTTTCCAGAGTGGCTGCACCAATTTGCAATCCCACTAGCAATGTATGAGTGTACCTTTCTCCCCAACATCCTCGCCAACACGTATTGTAGCTTGTATTCTTGATAATAGTCATTCTAATTGGAGTGAGATGAAATTTTAGAGTAGTTTTGATTTGCATTTCTTTTTTTTTTGAAATGGTGAGGGAAGTTGTTTATAAAAGTAAATGACATGGTGACATGGATCCTGCTCTACAGAGCTTACAACCTATGAGGAGATAAATTCTACACATAAAACTACTATAAAATATATTTACAAAATAACATACATACAAATAAATATACATATGAATATCCAACATAGGAAGGCTAAGGGGTACTATGTCAATAATTGCTTAGAAGACCCTAGGAGAGTCACTGAAGGCTTCTTAAAGGAAAAAATGTTGGACTTTTAAGTATAGTGTTAGTAGAGAGTAGAGCATGTGTAAAGGTACAGAAATGGGAATAAATATACCATGTTCAGTAAGCAAATAAGCTTGATTATAGTCCAAATACATCTAGTTAAGAAGTGAGTGTGATGAAACAGTAGAGGTCAATTCAGTGAAAGACACTGCAATGTTAGATCTGGTCCTTAAACAAAATGAATAGGGAATGAATGTTTTCTTTAGGTAAGGATAAGTGGCCACAGGTCCAGGACCAACTCCACTTCTCTCAAGTTTGGTAAGTAAGAGACAGAAACCAGCAATGGAATAGTAGAGAAGCACTCAGCCTCCTTTGAGAAGGAGAAGGAACTGCCTTCTCTAAGGCCTTGTCGAAAGTGGCAAGTGGACCCCTCCAAAGCAAAGAAGTTAAAAACAAAACTCAATGAAATTCCTATGCAGCAGATCCACTATCCAGCTAGATCCTGATCATCTCAAGTGTTCAAGCAGAATATACTTGGCCCTTGCTACTAATTTTTGATGGGAAGCATATTATATGTGCTTATTAAATTGTTTATTTTTGAACTACGATGACAACTTTGATTCTAACATTTTACAAATTAAATCAAGGATGAAAAGAGCCCCAATCTATGGGGAATGCTCACGTCCCTGAAGAAGGACAGGTCAGTAAGGGCCCAAGTTCTCTCCTGTTAAGTGGAAAAGCAAAATATCACACCTTGAAAAGAGGCTGCTCTCAGCCAAAGCAAGTAAGACCTCTTTCTTTAAGCCTATTGACCTGAAAGTGTTCCAGGAAGAAAAGGGGGAAAAAAAAAAGAAAAAAAGAAAAAAAAAGGAGTTCAGGTCAGATGTTCAGCAGCAGCCAGAGTCCGACCCTATGTCACAGTTCTGCTGGGAAGCGCTGGGTCCCAGTGATGTTGAAATTGACTGTTGGGGCCCAATCTTGATGCCATTTGCCTCATTGTGGACATCAAATAAACCCTGCTGGATCTTCCTATATATTTCTTTGGCTGTGTTAATGAAGGCCTCTTCAACATTGCAGGCTGTTTTGGCTGAAGTTTCCATGAATATAAGTCCATGCTCCCGAGCAAAGGCCTCTCCTTCCTCTCTCTTCACATCCCTGCGGGACTCTAGGTCACTTTTATTCCCAATCAGCATGATAACCATGTTGGAACTAGAGTGCTGGCGAGCATCCTCTAACCATGAGGTCAGGTGGTTGAAGGTTTCACGCCTTGTAATGTCATATACCAGCAGTGCTCCAGCTGCTCCCCTGCAGTAGGAACGGGTGAGAGAATGGAAGGATTCTTGCCCAGCCATATCCCAGATTTGCAATTTAATTTGAATGTTGACCATGCGGGCCCCAAACTCCACACCTATTGTGAGGTCGTGGACAGGCTGGAACCGCTTGTCTGTAAACTGCAGGAGGAGACATGACTTCCCCACACCTGAAAGAAAAGGATGTACATTCCAGCAAGCACGCGGCCCGAGAACTTCACAGCCGCAAGACTCTGGGCGTCCAGGACTGAGCTGCATTTCTTTTATTACTAGTGATGTTGAACATTTTTCCATGTATCTGTTGATTGCTTGTAAATCTTCTGTGAAGTGTCTGCTCATTTCCTTAGCCCATTTATTGACTGGGTTATTCGTATTCTTAGTGTAAAGTTTTTTGAGTTCTTTATAAATTCTGGAGATTAGTGCTCTATTTGAAGTGTCGTAAAGATTTTTTCCCACTCTCTCTTCACATTGTTGATTGTTTCTTTTGCTGATAAAAAATGGGATAGTTTGAATCTATTCCATTTATTGATTCCTGCTTTTATTTCTTGTGTTTTGGGAGTCACATTAAGGAAGTCTGGACCTAAGCCGACATGATGAAGATTTGGATCTACTTTTTCTTCTATTAGGTGCAGGGTCTCTGGTCTAATTCCTAGGCCCTTGATCCATTTTGAGTTGAGTTTTGTGCCGGGTGAGAGATAGGGGTTTAGTTTCATTTTACTGAATATGGATTTCCAGTTTTCCCAGCACCATTTGTTGAAGAGGCAATCTTTTCTCCATTGTATGTTTTTGACACCTTTGTCTAGTGTGAAGTAACTGTACTTATGTGGGTTTGTCTCGGTGTCCTCTATTCTGTACCATTGGTCTATCTGTCTATAAGAATCATATGATTATTTCAAAAGAGGCAGAAAAAGCATTTGACAAAATACAGCACCGCTTCATGCTCAAAACACTAGAAGAAATAGGCATAGTAGGAACATATTTCAACATTGTAAAGGCTATCTATGCTAAGCCCGTGGCCAACATCACTCTAAATGGAGAAAAACTGAAAGCATTCCCCCTAAAAACTGGAACAAGGCAGGGATGCCCTCTTTCACCACTTCTGTTCAACATCATCCTTCATCCGCCAGCCAGAGCAATTGGACAGATCAAAGAAATTAAAGGGATACAAATAGGAAAAGAAGAACTCAACCTATCACTATTTGCTGATGACATGATTCTATACTTAGAGGATCCAAAAAATTTCACCAGAGAACTTCTAGAACTAATAAATAAATTCAGCAAAGTAGCAGGACATAAATTCAACACTCATAAATCTAATGCATTTCTATTCATAAGTGATGAATCCTCTGAAAGAGAAATTGGGAAAACTACCCTATT
>JAJEJO010000135.1:1440050-1470165 GCA_020662805.1 Glaucomys volans
TTTTTTTTTTTTTTTTTTTTTTTTTTTTTTTTTTGCAGTGCTGGAATTGAACCCAGGGCCTCTTGCTTGCGAGGCAGGCACTCTACCAACTGAGCTATATCCCCAGCCCCCCACCTTTTTTTTTAAAATCCCTATTTTAAAGTAAACTTTTGATTTTAAAATGGTTTAAGATTTAGAGAAAAGTTGTGATGATACTATAGGGAGTTCCCATATCTCCCACATTCAGTTTCTCCTTTAATCAACATTTTTAGATTAGTATTTTATCCTTACTTTTCATCATTGAAATAGTTATTATTCTATATACTCAGGGACTGAAAAATGAATGTGGATGTTCTGCGTCCTCTTCTCTGATTTGAGCTCCCTTTGCCAACCCATGAAAAGCAGTGTATTTGCCGTAAGTGGATGGCATTTTTGGCTCTGAATAACAGAAAGCCCTCCCTTGGCTGGTTTAAGGAGTGAAGACAATTTATTATCTCAGACCCCGGGAGGTGTGGAAGCAGGGCAGCTCTGCATTGATTCAGGGACTCAGTGACATCTTTGGAGCTCAAGGCTTTTCCATTTTTCTGCCTGTCATTCTCCAAGTGTTGGCTTGTCTGCTGTCTGGATGCTTCTGGTTCCCAGATGTTGCAGCAGGTTAGGCATTTCATCCAGATGCAGCTGCAACCAGGAGAAAAGAGATGCTTTCTTCCTTTGTAATTTTTTTTTTAAACTGGCAACTTAGGATACAAAGTATTTTATTTTTAAACTTCTAAATTTGAAAACAAGATGCCTACGATAAATAATATAGTTTCCAAAGCTCAGTGAACCATTTGGGGCTCCATTTTTCTGCTTGAAATACAAAAACAACTCTAAAACTCTTACGTGGAATGCAACTGCTCTGATGGCCTGCGATTAGATGAACTCATGGGTCTCAGTAGGTGACATCCCTTTCTCTCCTTGGCAAGGGCTTAGAAAGCTGACACATGGCCCTAGTCTTACAGTGCCAACCCGCTGCCGAACGTCTCCTGGGAGGTGTACACCATGTACAGGTTGTGATTCTTGATCAGCAAAGAAAACCTTTTTCCCAGAAGCCCCTAAGCAGACTTTTCCTCCGTGTTCCTTGGTGTAAATTGCATAATTTTGCCATGCCACACCGGTCACGGGTAAGGAAGGGGGAGCACTGTGATTGGGTGAGAGTAACAAGATGCTGGGGAAGAAAGGGGGTATGGGGTGGTGGATGACCTTTGGGTAAGTAACACAGGCAATGGTAACATGCTGTTGAACTTTCATGATAATGGGAGGGGGAGACATTTAGATAATGAAATAGCTAACACTGTTTGCATATTAAACATCAGATATTATTTTAGGGAGTAGACTCTTCAATGTCATCATAGTGTTTTCTAGATACATTTAGAAGTAATCTAGATTTGGAGATCTGATATGGTTATCTGGTATCTTTAAAATATGCAAAGCTGCCAATTTTGCAGATTGGTGTGGATTTATTCCAGGATTGATTCAGGGACTCCATGATATCATCAGAGTCCAAACAAGTATTTGTTGAGCTGTGCTAAATGAATATTTTATCCAAAGATATGAAGCAAAGTTATACATTTTGTTTTGACTTGAATACAATTTACTCTTCTAAATTTTCTCTCTTAGACCTTTTTGCCTATAAATTTTACATACTTATTTTCATTTGAATTAGTTAATATAGCTAATATTTTATACATAACTTGAACCAGAAAAAATGCTTAACTTATAAACTGTCAACATTTTTCTGAAGTTTAAAGAACTTAATTTGAAAATATTAATATATTTTTAATATCTTACATGTGTTGCTCTTTATTTTACTGAGTTATAATTTACAAACAGTACATCTTTTTCTGGTGTGCAGTTCTGTGAATCTTGACAAATTTATACAGTACGTAACTGCCACTAGAATTAAGATACAAAATTCCCAACATCCTAAAAGTTTCTCTGGCAACCATTGCTTCAATTTCTCTCCCTATAGTTGTGCCTTTTCTAGAATCTTACATTCGTAGAGTCATACAATATATAGCTTTGAGTCTGGTTTCTTTCACTTAACATAATTCTTTTGAGTTTTGCCCATGTTGTGGTATGTGTTGATAGTCAATTATTGCTAAATATTGTTAATTATTGTTGTGGCATGTGTTGATAGTCAATTAGTGTATGTGTTGATAGTCACTATTATCAAATAGCATCCCCTTGTATGGATGTGTCATAGTTTGTCCATTCAGAAACTAATGGACATTTTGTTTCTAAATTTTGACATTCATGAATAACATAATTATACATATTTTTGGAAAAATTTTTGTGAGGACATTTGTCTTCATTTCTCTTGGGAAGATGTCCAAGAATAGAATTGCTATGATATGAGGTAAATGTGTATTTAATTTTATAAGAAACTGCCCAATTGTTTAGCCAAGTAACTCCAGCATTTTCCATTCTCATCAGTTATGCTTAGGAGTTCCAGTTGCTCTACATTCTTCCCTCAACATTTGATAATGTTGATTTTTATACGAGCTATTCTAATAGGTGTATAGTGATATCTCACTGATTTTCATGACTAATAAGTAATGATGCTGAGCATCTTTTCATTTGATTATATGGCATACCTCTTCACTGAAGCAACTGTTCAAATCTTTTACTAGCAGAGAAAACTTGGAGAAGTTACTTAACTTCTGTGAGCTTCAATGACTCTATCTGGAAAAAGGCAATAGTGATAGCTAATATTTATCAAGTATTTACTAGATTTAGGTCCCATTACCCATACTCTGCATACACTAAGTGCGTTAGTGTTTACAACTTACATGCAGGAGGAACTTAGTATCTTTTCATGGTTAGAGATGAGACAATTAGGGCACAAGGAGACTAAGTGACTTGCTAAACCCAGAAAGCTTACATGTGTTGGATTTCTGATAGGAACCCAGGTCTGTGCTGCCAATGCTCCTGGGCTTCATTAAGGGCTCTCTCTCTCCTTTCATAGGTAACCACACCTGTTTGAATTAGATGCATATTAAATGCCTCAGTACAGTAGGCACATCCTTTGTCATTGTAACACTTAAAATATGCTGATTGTTTAAAAGGAAAAAGAAATGGAACACATATTCAATTACGTAATTCAGTAAAAATAAGGTTCTTTTGTCGGTGTGGTAAGGGAAGAAAGAGGAGAAAAGCGTTATCCCAAAATGATTGTACATGTCATTAGGGTTTGTTTTCTAATGGGAAAATTAGGGTTTGTTCTCTAATGGGACCCTTTAGTCTCTATAACTCATTTTTAAATTCTGATATCAATATTGATGTTCCTGAAGGTTTCAGTTCTGGTATAGACACTTGACAGATTTTCAAAGAATCCCATTTATAATGCATTTGACTGGGGTTTGTCTGTTCTCTAAGAGGAAGTACCTTTCATGGTAGCTCTCTTAGAATTTAGATTGCTGAGGGATCAGTGCTCTTGGATATGTCTTAAGCAATCAGTAACTTCGTGAGGCTTTTCAACCATATCTCTTCCGCAGGGCAGGATAAGATATTACCCAGGGCTCTATTCTAGTGACTTACAAGATTTCCCTGTCAGTTAGAAATGCTTTTGGATACAAGTAACAGAACACCTTGATGAGTTTCTTTTTTCTCACACAGCAAGTGTTGGAGGTACTAACATGGGCTCAGTGATTCTGGTAGTTTATGGTGACTTCTCAGTCTTTTCTATATGGTCACAGATGGCCACTGTAGCTCTAAATATCCCATCCTAACAGTAAAGGGAGGAAGATGATAGATAAGGGGCTTCCTTTTATTAGGGAAGAACACTTTCTCTGGACCTACCAATAGGTGTTCTCTTGCCTCTCACCAGCTACGGAGGTACTGTGTGCTCATTATTGGAGACACCAACATGGGCTGAGATTAAGTATTTTCCTCCAGTCCCTGATTGCAATGGCTTTCTGTTAGAAAGGATGAAGGTGTGTGTTGTGGGGCAAGGAGGGTTGTGTAGACAATGAATTATATTGGTCACCTATCCTTTTTCTCTTCTCTAGGTACCCAGAAAAAAAATCTCCCTTTCTGTGTTTTCATGCTGAGGTCCTGTTTGCTGCTCTGGAACTGATCCAAGCCCTTCTGGGGTAATAAAATTGACTCCCACCCTTGATGGGTTTGAGACTCTCAAGCTGTTTTTGGTACGGCTCCAGTTCTAGCCTCTGAGGAGTTATGGTTACCAGGGCAGCTAAGAAGACCTTCCTCATCACATCTCCACTGTCTCACCAAACACTGATGGGTGAGAAGAATGGACATATATTTTGGTGACTCTATGTAATTTGAATGCACTGTGTTATGAACTTAAATACGTTTAGGTAATAATCCAATTGAGCCACTTTGGGGTAGTTTGTGTCAGGCCTCGTGTTTTTAACAAGATCTGATACCAGGCTGAGTACAATGCAAATTAATTTGAACTTTTCACATTTGGCAGCTGAATTTGAATTATCTTTATGTCATAGACTCTTAGGCAAAATGGTCCCATAGCAAAGTAATTGTCAAGCACTATTTGGTTTTGCTAAACTTTTGCTCTGTGTGAGTAAAAAATAGGTTTTTTTTTTCCTCTTTAATTTTTATTTTCCCTTTTGTAAATTATGTGAAATATCTGCAAGAGAATGGGCCATTGGGGGCACCTTGAAACTTTGGTAATGCACACCATCACTTTCATTGGAGTCGTTCTTAGCCCCCAACTGAAGTTGGAGGAGTGTTCGAAGCCTTCCAGGAGCCTATGGATAGGCCAATTTAGTATTTTTGTCTTCCAGCATTCCATTTAAGACTACTAACAAACTATGGAATGGCATTGTCTGCCTGTTGACTGTAGGCCCATCTGGGCAATTTATGCCTCAAATTAATTTTCATAATTCGGTGGATACATATTTTAGTATTTATTTTTTAATTTCTTTTTGGTTTTCAGAGAGCATCTATTATGGAGAGCAAGAAATGAGACTCTTTAAGTGTTTTTTCAAGTTTCCTGTATTTTTGTAAAGTAATTAAATAAGCAACTTCTATAAGAAGCAAAGTTAAATTTGTTAAGTTTTCTGTAAAGGACATCAGAACTCTCATCTACCTGGCAGGGGCATTTCACAGCTTAGTCAATTGTTTGCAATGTGCTCTGCTGCCCAGATGAAAGGAGCCACTTTCCCACCCAGCATTACTGCCAGTGTGTCTTCAGCTGCCAAGGAGAAGCTGATTCAGAATCTGCCTCCAAAATCCAAGACCCGCCTGTGCTTTGTAAATGGAGCATCAGTGCTTGTTCAATTGTTTGGATATTGTTCAGCTTACTTGTGATCTAATGAGGTTTATGTTTAAGAGTGGTGCATTGGCGAAAGTCGTCTTTTAAACAGCACCCCAAATAGTGTCACAATCGTCAATCAGAGGAAGAATCCAGGGACAAACTAGTGATTTCCCCCACTTCCTTTCGCTTTTGCTTTTTTGTTTTCTGGAAGATCAAATTCAAATAGCATTTATGCTTTCTTTCACTGAATTAACAATGGCTGGGAGAAGGTATTTCAATCCCCTTAAAGAAAGCTTTTCTATGATGACAAACCCGTGCACGTTTAGGGGCTCATCTGGTGCTTGGCGGATTTGGGCCGTCAATCAGATGTGTAAGTATTGGCTGGTTCCTGTGCTGTGCTGCTGCTGGAGTTGTATTTATGGCAAAGGCTAAGGTCACTATCAAAAGAAACACGGGCTCGCTGTCTCTGAGCTCCTCCTCCAAGCAGAGGAATGTTAAACTAGACATCTGTCTGCGAAAACAATCAACTCAACATGTGCACACTCTCAAAGGAGGATCTTGTCCTGCCTGTCTCTCAACTTTTGGAAAATGCTTTTCCTAAATGAGCTTTAGAAATGTAATAAGCCAAACTCTTCACCTTTTAGTGATTTCCATATTCACATAGAAAATACACTTTTAAAATGCTACATATTGTTTATTAAAAGGATCCTTCCATGGTAGCAGTAATTCGTTAATAATTGCACAATGTGATATGACTATATGGTGATACTAGTTTCATTAGAGCTATGATTTATGATGTTTTAAGTGCTAATCTTATTTAATTCTCATGACGGTTCTGGGTGATTGGTATTATTTCAGTTTTACAAATGAAGACACTGAAGCCTTCAGAGTCTGGTTATGTGTAAGTGGGGAATAAGGGATCAGCTGAAGGTCAAAGCCAATGTTTTAGCCACCAGATTCTCCGACTATGGTTCTAGAACGTGATATGCTTCTCGTTCCTGGGGGTGATCTGTTGGTTTAGCTATTATTCTTACAGGAAGAGAAGATAGTAAATATAACATCTGTGGAGACTTTTTTCCAGTGCAAGGAAAAATCAGATTAATATGTAAATCGACCAGAGGGAAAAAACATCTTCAGAGTTTCCAAATTCATTCTTAGTGGCACATTCTATATGGCTTGCTAAAAAAAAAAAAAAAAGATTGTCACCTAATGTTAAGGGATTAGGACTCTAAAGTACAAATAAAATAAGAACTATTCCTGCCAAAGAACCAGGTGATTACTACTATAGAGATTAGGGTATCAGAGGCAGGGCCAAACAGGTAGGTTCAAGAATGTTTATTAAAAATATGTCACAGCCTTTTACTTTGTAAATTATAAATATAATGAAGAATCAGAAAAATCCCTCAGGGGGAAAAATGTTAACCCTATGATAGAAAGGAGAGGAGTCAGGAGGTGGAGATTCTGGTCTGTTTTCTCACTGGAGAGTGAGGTCACCTTGGACAAGTCACTTGACCCCTCCAGACCTCAATTTTTCTCATCTATAAAATGAGGCCTCTGGTGCCTTCCAATTCTAAAATTCTGAGTTTGTAACTCAAACCTGTCTTATTTTTGCTAATGGCTCAATTTTCCTTTCTGCACACCTGTGAGGGAATTGTCAAGGAACCAACTGGAAATGTGATTCAATTCTCACATGAGTGTCATTCCTCACTTATGTCCTCCTCCTTCTGCCATTTGTAAGTCCTTTGTAAGAATAGTGGGGAAGCAAGTAAGATGAATATAATTTGTGAAAAGACTGAATTGTCTATTAATATACTTACGTACTCTTGGCCATCTCTTTCACTGTTCTGTTGTTATGTTGAATTGCTGTTTTCATTGATCATGAAACTGTTTTTTAAAAAATTTTAACTCTGAAAACCAATATGGATTCTTCTATTCAAATCAGCCCAGCACACACTTTTAGATTTTTTTACCTACTAACTTTCCACCTACAATGACTGTCATTATTTTAGTTGTCAGAATTAATGAGCTGATACAATTAAAAGGTTTTAGGAAAATTATTTATGGCTTAACAGTAAGCTTATTAACAGAACTGCATTACCATACAAAGCACACCCATCATCTTCATCTTTGAAATATTTTAACACTTCTTTATGGGAACATATTTTTAAAGCAATATTATAAACATATAATACTTTATAAAAATGCACTGTATGAAGTAGAAAATTAAGAGATGATACAAAAGACCATGAAATAGAAAAGAAGCATGATCTGCTGCTGACCTTGAATTCTTAGTCGAGTTTGGTAGGGAAAAACAAAACAAACAAAAAGTAAACAAAGCCTACAAACTAAGGAGTCTACAGGACAATGTAATATAATCCTCAAATCTCAGAATCTTTAAGCAGAGATTCAATGTTTTCCATTAATGACATCATTGAACTTTGTAGGCATTTACTTTCCCAAGAGTAATGATTTTCTGTGCCTCTCTACTGTATACCTTGTTTTAGAATCATATTCCTTTTGATATACTTGGCTTATCTGAATTTCTAGACAGACATTAGACATGGACAGACACCTCACTAGACAGAGGGAGGTTTTACAGAACCATGAAAAAGGTTACTGTTTGTTTTATTCCTTAGGCCAATCAACAGGTATGAATTCTGTCCCAAGGGCTTAGAATTTATTTATATTTACATGGAACATGAATGGTACAGGAAAGACTGGAAAGCATGTGGCAACCATGTGATCACTACCCATTCCAAAGACCAGTGTCCATAACTGGTCATGACCTTATTTCCTGCTGAGCTGAAACTTGGCCAAATCAAAATCCTCTCAAGAGCAGTGAATGACCTTACCATAAGCAAATATAAACCAACTTACTGAACATTGTCTATAGTTAAAATATCTTCCTAGAGCATCATGGGTGTCCTTCTTTCCTTATTGATTACAATGTGATCATCCTTCCTGAAATTCTCTAATCTTTTGTGTTGCTTTCATTTTAACAAGTCAAAACAATTTTTTTAAAAAAGAAAATGAACTTTCATTGATTAAAAAAATATCCTGTAATACCTCTAACTGCATATTAGGGACTCAAAAAATATTTGTGTCTTAAGTAGCCTTAATGCTAGAAATAGAAGACAGAAATATCAAATGGAGACAGAGGACCCTGTCTCACTGATTCCTGTGTTGGGGGCAGGTCCCTCCAGATATTCATGGAGGAAATCACACACCAAAAGGCCCCAACAGATTAAGCCCTGGGAAGCTGGCAAAGCAAAGAAGAAATGTGGAAGTTCCAGTTTCTTTTGTGTTACAAGTTTCCAAAATATGAGGAAATATGCCAAATGCCTTTGGCTTTCAAATGATAATATAGTCTGAATGAATGACTAATGAGGAAACGCCCACTGAGAGTTCATGGACAGTATCTCTCTAAAGGTCAGATCCTGTTGGCAAATGACCAAAGAACCCTTCTTTCTTAAGCTGGCCAACAACTTCTATGACCAGGAAGCACTCTGCCATCATCTCAGTGTTATAAAAGTGAGCAATTAAAAGCATCCTTTGAAATTAATAACTCCACTGAATATACCAAAACTTACGCCCCAAGCACATTCAGTTTGGATCCCTGACAGGATTTTAAGGGAAATTCTTTTAAAATTAGAAATGCAAAGATAAGCCATTTTTAAAGAAAGATATTGGTCAGAATGTTCTTTACCAATTTATTGGATAAACAATAATGCTCTGAGACTGATTTTAAGGCAAATGCAATAAAATGACATAAATTTCTTCAAACTAGGTATACATTCTAAAATACTTCTAAAACATGTTTTATTTCAGATTTTGAGGGTTCCCAAAGTAATTAATTCTTTAATTAACATCACCATATATGATGACTTCCTCTGATTCCAGTAAATACACCCATTTTTTTCAGTGGAAGAAACTGAGAAACAACTAATAGGTTCTGATTGTTGGTTTAATGTGAGAATACATTTACATAAATTTAATATTCAATCATGTGTTCACTCACCATTTACTGAACACCTGTGCAGCCCTGGGAACTCTGTTAGGTATTGGGAGATAGAGACATGAACAAAATATACGTGGTTTCTACTCTCATGGAGTTTTTAGTCCGGTCAGAAATTTTACATTAAAGAAGTAGAGAAACAATTCAACAATTAAGATAAATACTAAGTGATCAAGTAAAGAGTATACATCTTTCAGTTGACTTCAAAAACTATGGCCACCTACAGAGAAGAGGTGGTTTTAGCTAAATTTGATTTGTCCTACAAAATAGCTTCAATTTCAATTTTAAAAATACAGAAACTCTCTTATAGACACATGAGATTATTTCTGACAGTAAAAATGACAGAAGGTATTCTCTTCAGGAAAAAAAGTATGAGCTTTTTTTAGAAATATCTTTAACCAAGGCTGTTTCCAGGGGAATTAATGACTTTTTTTAGGTTAATGGTCATTGGCTTCATGTTTGGCCCTCAATTAAACTCTGAACTTCAATTGTTATGACTTAATTGACTTGGTTATATTTCATGTGAGCATTTCAAAATGACCTTCCTTTTAAAAAATAAAAATTACCCTGACAAAGTAGCATGGGGTCTTTTGTTGAGCCCAACATTGTCACTATAGCCACACTGACTTTACATGTGGTTGAGCCTAGAGATTGCTTACTTTGCACGCTCTCACTGAGGTCCTCCCTATCATTCTTGCCTATGCCATGAGACAGCTCAGAATAAATCCAAGTGAAGGAAAAGGAATGAAAATGAAATATATTTGATGCCATGGTTATGATTAAAATGCCAACAAAATCTACTGAGATCCATTTTATTCTAAGTGCAGGGGTTAGACGGTCTTAACAAAAGCTCTGAGTAACAACAATTAAATACTGTCAAGTTAAGCTCATTAAAAAATGTTACTATATTTATCTTTTCCTTATAATACAAATGACCCCAACTGTTTAGTTGTTCTAGTTAACTGGAGGAAAACTTGAATATCTTACACAGGGAGCAATGAGAACAAGCTGGATTTACTTAATCAATGAGCTGGATTTTATATAAAGTCTGTATGCCACCAAGTTTGAAGAGTGCTACAGATTGGAACAAACCGAGGCATCAAATGAGCACGTCCCCTCCCCCTGTATTGTGGAAAAGTTTAAAAAGTTTTTTTTTTTAAGTACTTTGATCGAGCTTTGAAATCATTTTGGTGGATTCCTATTGTATGAAAACTGTAATTTATAGTGCTTGACCTAAGCAGCTCTTTTGTCTCACAGCCTTATTCAAAACAATAGCAGGAAAGTAAAAAACACAAGGGGAACTCAAGCTGTTCTGGTTATTATTTAATTCATAATTCCATCTTCCTTATTTAACCTTTGGAACCCAGGCACATTCTCTAATCCCAGGTTCAGAATGTGTTTACTATGTATAGGAAGGTTAGTTTTGAGTAATAGGATCAGATGATCCAAACTTCATCTCAGGCGATCTTTCCTTAACAGAAGTGGCTTCACAACAGGCTCAGACAGGCGCTTCTCTGTAGAGGGGGACACTGTAGGCACACTGCTGTTGTTTGCCTTTTTGTTTCCTCTCTAGTTAAGCTTGTTTGTTCCTTAGCCCTGGTCAAGAATGTGCAGGCCAGGAGATTTTCTTCTCCCATTTTTGTCATAAAATTGTAATACTTTGAGGCAATCTGCTCCCATCAGATCACATGGACAAGGGCAAGCTGACCCTGTGATGAAGGAGCTGAGTAATCCGCTGATAGAATCATTTTACTATTTTAATTCACAATTTTAATCAGATGAACAACACTCAGACTGAGGAGCTATAAAACCCTACGTTTTTTGTTGGCTCCTTTTGCCAAAACCCTTAGTGAAGGCATAAACCTCATACTACATTTAACCCTGTAAAATCTGATTACCTTAGTTAAAAGTTTTTATGATCCTACAGGTGCCACAGAGGAATATTTTGACAAGTGATGGATGCTTCTTGGGTTTTGCTTTTCCCTGAAGAGATTAGGCCAGTTGTTCCACCCACCCTCAACAGATGCTTTAGGGCTTAGATGAGATGTATTTTGATCCTGGGGGGATCTTTTTCTAGAAAGAAAAAGAGCCCCAAAGTGGTGAGATATACAGAGTACAAGCCATGTGGAAGGAAACTGGCAAGGCCAGGGAAGGGAAGGTGATTGGGAAGATACGAGAAGCAAAGGAAAGGAACTGAAGGCTCTGAAGATTTAATTCACTTGAAGCACAAGGTCTGTCCATGGCACAGGTTAAAAAGAGCAAACCTCTAAAGTATCTTGGCTCTGAAGAGGAAAGCAAATAATGGGTGTAGCTCCCTGGTGAGAGGCAAGTGAATTAACCGTTCACTTGGCACTGTGCATTAATTAGTGTGTCCCACCAGGGACCATTTAGTAGATTACCTCATCAGGGCTCTAAGCAATCCTCTGGTGGCTTGCATGAGTTAATGCACCCCCCAAAGACCAATAATTTGTCATCTTTTCCAGGGTGGAATTGTGCCTTGAAGATAATGAGCAGGTACACACACCTATGGTTAAAATTATTTCCCCTGGAGGCCCAGTTTTCTATTTCAGAAGGCAGAACTTTCCTTTTTATGTTTGATTTTAGGAGCGTTTTTGAAGAGTTGCCTTACTAGAAGGTAAAAGAGAAAAGATTCTCAACTGTTGGTGTTTTCTTGTTTTGCCGAGTTGCAGGGGAGAGGAAAGGGTGGTGGGAAGGAGCTCATGAAGTCATCCTCAGTCTCAGTACTGGATCGACCCTTTCCTTTCCTTACTTCAAAGGGGTCTCTTGTATTTGCAGGAGCAGATGCTTGGCAAGTCTCTACGCCAGAGAGGACATCAGTTAGCGTTATGTTTTATACACACTCCTCCTTCCTGGTGTGGCATAATTAGCACAGTGTGCAGGATGTGCCATAAAACAAGATTTTGCTTTAACGTTAATGTTCTAATGACGACAGTGTTAGGGTCGAGACACCTACCGCCCGCGAAGGAAGACTCCAAGAGACCTTCTCATGCAACACGCACAGGGTTTATTGTCCAAGCATGCTTGGGGCTCCCTACATGTCCTAACAGCAGGACTGAGGCAGAGAGCCCTGAGCCAAAGTATGGCAAGCTTTTTATAACAATAAGCAAATGGGCAGTTTCCCTGGGTGAACAACTTATGGATTTACAACTTACGGATTTACAACTTATGGATTCACAACTTATGAATTTACTAGCAATTAGGCGATATTTACTCAAGGTTAGCTGAGCAATTTATGGTTTTACTAACAACCTGGTGATGTTTACACAAGGTTAGCTCTCAAGCTCAGTTCCCCTTATCAGTCTGAATCACAGATTTACAATAGGACGCAGGCAGGGGTCCCATTATCTCTTCTGGGCCATTTTCTGGCCTCTTTTAGTTAACTCTTCCCCACCGTTTAACTCTTTCATGTCCTTTAGCTTGAGCGACTCTTACAGACAGCAATAAAAAAGTAAGTTGCCATCCTACATGTACTACCCAGGGCTGATGTTTATATTGTCTAAATTAGAAAAAAAATAACACATAGAAACACAGATAAGTGTTTTAACATAAAAGAAAAAGACAAGAAGGCTTTAAGCTTCCGTTTTGGGAACTTACTCCCTTCCTTCCCACACCCCTCCAATTCACATGTAGTAGACATAATCAGATTAGTTCTTGTGTGGGGAAAAAGCTTCTCTTTGAGTAGCTTGTAACCTATTGCAGCATGTAGTTTGCTGCTAGTTTCTTTCTCGTTTTTAAGGGCCAAACTGTAAGGCCTCATTCACAGAGTGGAGCGGGTGTCTTTGGGGAACACCAATACCTTCCCACAACACATTATGTCAGGGTGCCAAGTAAAGGAATACACACAAAACGCAAGCACCTTTTTTATTTTTTAATTTATTTGGGCACACTCATCATAAATTTGTTTAATGTAAAATAAACAAATCCTTGACAAGGGTTTAACAGGATTTTCAACATCTGTGCAGATAAATGTAATTTATTCCTCAAGAAAGCAAGCAGTTTAGAGCATGCCATGAAGCCTGCTTTTAACAGGTTTAAACATTTTTGTTTAAAATGTGTGTGTGCATGTGTGCGCAAGTGTCCATATCAAGGCAATGTGGTAGGGTTCTCAAATCATCTCTTTACTCACAAACCTTGCATGATAAATTTTACACTGAAATACAAGTTTGATCGATGCCTCTTTATCATTGCCTCCTTCTCTTGAATTTTCATGTAGCAGCCTCACTATAAAGTCTGGTTTGGACTCCAGGTATTTGTATACTTCGAAAAGAAAAGTAAAACACAGAGTTTTGCAAACTTACTTAGGTACAAAATAAACTAAGTAGCAGTGCCGAATTTAGTCTTCTGAAGAACAAAGTAAAGTGTATAATGTAAAGGTGTTTGCAAAAGTTACATTTTTATTAATATTTTCAAAATCACCTTATTTGACATTATAAAATCTATGTTTGATAAGCATGGGGGCAAATATTTTACTATATATATACATATATATATTTATTTATTATTTAGTAAAATTTTTTTTTTTTTTTTTTTTTTTTTTTGTGGTGCTGGGGATTGAACCCAGGGCCTTGGGCTTGCAAGGCAAGCACTCTACCAACTGAGCTATATCCCCAGCTCCCTAAATATATTTTCTGATAGATTTTTAATTTCCCAAAAGATAAGCTTATAATTAATTTACTGATATTTTGTTTTTAGACTGGAGTCTGGTCTGGTTTGCAGTATATAAAGGTGAACAGATTTAAGTGAACAATACAAAATATCCTTTATTTTGCTAATTTAAAAATTGCTCCAGGTTTATTTCTGGTATACTTCTTTCATTCAAAGCTGAACATTTCTGAAGTCTAAATTATTTGAATATTATAAAATTATGTGGAATAAAATGCAGACTCAAAGCCATGTAAGGAATGTGCTTTAAAATTTTTTTACTCATAAAAATTCTGGCTAATTTAGCACTGACAAGTAGCCATGATTAAAAATAAACTCTGGACAGTGCTGGCCCTGAGTTTCAATCCTCTCTCCTCAGCTTCTAAACCAAAGGAGTGTGGCTCCCAGACACAGTGTAACCAATGCTCTGAAATGAGATAAATGTAAAATGTTTGGAGTTCAAATAAGTATTATCAAAAGAGGAAATTCTCATCAAGTGTATTTTTGCAGCTTGGCTTAAATCCACAGAAGCCAGGAAATTGTAAAGACTGAGCGGAATATGCCTGTGGAACAGGCTACCATCTAGGTCGGCTGCAGCACTGCAGGTGAGAGCCAAATTGGAATTCGGGCTTCTTGTCTTCAGCTTTTGTAGGTTTGCCTAGGTTATTCCAGGACAGTAACACAAGGATGGGTATGTGTGAGTGCACATGAATAGAAGGGAGTGTGGGATGAATGGAAGCTTAGGAGAAAAAAAAAAAAAAGGAGGTGATTTGGTAACTGGGAGGAGAATTGAAAAATCACACCTTTCAGTCTCCACATTCTTTCTTTTGTTCAGTACACAAGGAGAAACCATCCGGAAGGAAGAAAGATTATGACTATCTATAAACTAACTGTTTGACAGAGACAGAAATGCTGATAATGAGTGGGTTGTGTCTGTAGTTCTTGGCTGTTCACATCAGCAAGGGATGAAGGAAAACAGAAACTCCTGATATGTTTGTCTAGAGAGGTAGTGGTGAGACCACGGCGGCAAGAGTTCAGCTGAAGTTCAGGGCAGATGTTGCCAGGAGTTTACGCTGCAGGAAAGTAAAATTGCTTCCGGATTCACCTCTTCCTCCCAGCTTCTCTTCCAGGATCTTCAGGGTCAAGCTGTGCTATGGCATAAGGTGACAATGTCTGTGGGGAAACAGGCTTTGAGCAGGATGCCCCTTTCCCGATTGCAGTCCAACTCCTGGATAAATCCATACCAATAGATGACTAAGCCTGGGCCAAATCTGCAAGAAACACCAGAAAATAACATGCACTCATAGTATTAATACTGATAGTTACAGAAAAAGGTCACTTTGGAGGCACAGATGATTAAGGACTGGACTGCACAAAGTTGTTTTGGTTGCCATCATTATGAATGGAAGTAGCTGAATTTATACCAAAGAACTCATTGTATACAGAAACCTTTGTTTTCTAAGAACCTGAAGAATTTCAGATGTAGGAACCACCCATAACACCTTTTAGTAAGGTGTTATGAACTTGGGCTGATGTGGCTACTTGGCTGACAAGGAAAAAACCAAAGTATAAACAGTGATAAACTGGAGGATACCTGGCTTGGGATTTTAGTCTAATATTTAGTACTACTATTTAAAAAATTCAACTTATTCACATTTTGGGGGGGGGTACCAGGGATTGAACCCAGGTGTGCTTAACCACTGAACTACATCCCTAGCCCTTTCTATTTTTTGAGACAGTCTCACTAAATTCTTGAGGGTGGCCTTGAATTTGTGATCTTTCTGCTTCAACCTCCTGAGCTGTGGGATTACAGGTGTGTGTTACCAGGCCCAGCTAACCTTGCTCATTTTCACTTAAGGTAAGGAAAAACAGTTTTAATAGAAATTAAAAAAAATGGAACAGCTTTATGTCCTCTCTGGCTATGACATTGTATTCATGCACCAACAGGCCAGAAGGATCTCCTGTCATCCACTCTTTCCAAGTCTTAAAAAGAAAAGAAAAGAAAACCATGCCTATAATCCCAATGACTCAGGAGGCTGAGGCAGAAGGATCACAAGATCCAGGACAGCTTGGGCAACTTAGCAAGACTCTATCTCAAAATAAAATTAAAAGTGCTAGGAATGTAGCTCAGTGAATCCTAGTACCTGCTCCCTGTCCTCCACAACACATATGACAAACTGGGATTCTTTAAAGATATCTCCTTTCTAACACTTTACTCTGCACATTATAATCTAAGAGCAGATCAACATGGAATTAATCATGGGTTCTCAAGGAAATAAGTAATAAAGTCATACAGACATGGGACATAGTATAGACAGACAGATGCAGGCTTAAAACCTCAATGCTTCTAAGTTGTGCCTCCAAATTATCTCCAATTTTGCTAGCAGTGACTGATCCCCGCCAGGCAGACTCAGGAAGTGGCCCTGTAGACGACTTCACCCATCAGGAAGTTGAGACCTTTAGGCTGGGTTCATAAAGATGTAATCACTATCAATCACTGTGCACAGAGAGATGTTTTGCACATCAGTTTCACGTTTTTCCTACCGAGAGCACTTAATTAAAGGGCAGCACTACTTTTGGTGTAGTGTTGCAGGAATTTTACAGTGAAATCATAAATTATGAATGTTGGGTTAGTAAAAGGATGTCTAAAAACAGAACTGCTTTCTGTATTCTAACATTACAGCAGGCTGAGCCATGCTAGGCCAAGAGCTTTTTCCTTCTATGATTTATTATATGCTGTGGTGTACTTGCCAAAACTAACAGTACAGGATGGGCTGTGAGATACTGTATGCACAGGAACAAGTTCAGTTGGATGTCATGGACTGGTTTATTTGGGGATTCACATCAGTAGGGTAGGCAAGCCGTATTCAAGATGTGTTCCAGGGGTTGTAGAAACTGGGTTGGATGAGAAGTCTTGGAACATCAGGCCCAGTGAGATTTACCCAAATCCTGGGCTGGCTGCAGAAGCTCTCTTCTTCCTTACCATCTCCAAGGAACAGGTTCTTTTGAGTCAAAAGAATTAGGCTGTCTGTGCATGGGGTATGACCCCAGAGCTGAAAAGCATACACACTCCCCCTCGATTACTACTTGCTGCCACTCAACAGAGGGTTTCTCGATAACTTAATCACAATTGTCTCAAAATCAAACACATACTCTTTGGTACCTTTATTTTATATATAGCTCTCTGATTAAAACCACATGATCTTGGAGTTGTCAAAACAAGCCTGGCAGAAGCCAGGAGATCTGTGAATCTGTGAATCTGTGGACCATGTCCACAAGGCCTCCAGCCAGCAGTGATGCACCGAGTCACAGCCTCCACGGATCTATCAGTGAGCGCAACGGACATGCTCCTCCATTTTATTCTAAGGTCATTCTGGAGACCACAATGTTCTCAGAAAGGCACCAATATTTTTACAAAGGGAGGAAAAAATGTGATCTAAAGAGTCATGAAGAACAAAAGAATGTATGGGGGGGTCATAAAAAACAAGCCCACTGTTTTAAAGATTTAGTATAAAACAAAAATACATATCACCAGCACTGAGCGAGTGAGAACAGCCTGTACTTTCCCTGAACAGCTAAATCACAAGCCAAAGGACTCGAAGCATGACAGCTCTTTACAAAAATGGCATTTCCTAGGTGGAGAAGCCAAGCTGGGGAATACCTCCTTGCCCTAGAAAAAGGACTTGTTTCACTTTTGAGGCAACAGATGAAACCTGGCAACTCAAAAAGGTCTGTAAGACTGAACCTGTACATTTCATGTGGTGGATCACAATCAGGATTCCCTTGAGGTAGCAACACCCTCTACAAACGTTTTCAGCGGGACTCACAAGAAGTCTCTACCACCTATCTACATCTTCATTTCTTACGAAAGAAAGTTAACTTTAGCTCTGTCACACAGCTCAAAACCTCTTCTTGACAGTGTGTGTCTAACTCTAAAGGAAGAAACAGCTTCTTTTTGTAAGTAGAGAGGGGTAGAGAGGCTTTCAAATCATGTGGTCCGTAGGTGGCAAAAATAAGAGAGACTTTAAAGGGTGACAAGTTTGGAAATTTAATGGTGGAACAGAAACTGGCCTTGTTCCCAGCATCACCTCCGTGCATCTCTGAGCTTTCTCCAAGAGTTCAGGATCCAGAGATGATCAGAAGCTGCTAAGATAACCTATCAGTTTATCAAGAGGCTGACCATATTAAGGAAACTTTATAGTTACTTCTGTGGTTATTTTAAGTAAGGGAGAGGGATTTTTAGTTGATAACTTGAAAGACCAACCATTCCAAACCATTCATTCTGAAAAGGTGTGAAGCAAGGAGAAAACAGGACTCCACAAAATTTTTATGTAGGGGCCAGGTGTGGTGGCACACACCTATGATCTTAGTGGCTCAGGAGGCTGAGGCAGGAGGATCACAAGTTCAAAGCCAGCCTCAGCAACTTGGTGAGGCTGTAAGTAACTTAGCGAGATCCTATCTCAAAATTATAAAGGGCTGGGGATGTGGCTCAGTGATTAAGTGCCTCTGGGTTCAATGCCTGGTACAAAAAAAAAAAAAAAAAAAATTAAATGTAGGTCAAGTCCTGCTTGTAGGTTGAGCATTTTCACATGTTGATGCCCATTCTTATTTACCGTGGCACTACTGGACAAGAATGAGATCACTGTGAAGGATATGTAATCTTCATCACCAATTAAAATTCAAAGAGACTCTCTTAATGGCATTTAAAAAAAACCAGAATCGGTGGGACTGAAAGAATGTGCAAAGCAGACAGTTGCTCTTTTACTGGGATCACAGCCCTGCTGACCAGCCCAGAGACACTGGGTAATGGGAAGTGAAAGAACACGGATTGATTCTGTGAATATCTTTCAAGGCTGACTATCATTTTAGAGTTGTTATTCTCATGGTCAAGTAGTAAGATCAAAGATTCACCAACACATTTAATATCTCCTGGGGGGAAAAGATTAGAATGTGAATGACTTTTGAACAAGTAATTTTGCGTGGAAATAAAATACCACAAAATCAGAAAAATAACAAATACCTCTTGAAATAATGGGAGATGAAAGTCGAGAACCATGAAAGCCCTTGAAGATATGAAAGATGAGGTTTGTCATAAATCACGACAACCTCATAAGTGTATTCAGATATGTTTCTATGATTTCCTTCCATTTTAGAATATTTAGAGAAATTAACTCAGAGACTGTGGCACGAAAGCTGGGTACCTTTTGTGTTTTTGTGCATACTTGTCTACTAGGGAATATCCTTGTTTCAGCATTTGTCTCTTTTTTATTCTGAAGCCTTGGTGAGGGCAGAGAAAATGTTTAATTTATATTCCTGAACTTTTTGCCTAGCATGATAGTGCCTAGAATGTGGCAGACACCCTCATGGACAAGATGGATAAGATGGTGTTAGTTGTAAAAGTTGGTTATTGAATCTGTGGTGGCCTACTTGAGAAGTGCTGGTGGCAGGACTTAGTTATTGCCACAGCATGGCATTTTCACTATGGCAAGGATAATGGTAATAATAGTTACAAAAATGTTCTTACAGGTTGAAAATTCCTACACTGAAAATCTGAAATACTCCAAAATATGATTCTTTTTGAGCGCTAACATGATGCCACAGTGGAAAATTCCATACCTGACCTCATATGATGGGTGGCAGTCAAAACACAGGTGCACTAAAAATATGCCATAAAATTCCCTTCAGGCTATGTGTATATAGTATAAATGAAGCATAAGTTAATTTTGTATCTATATTTGAGTGTTACTCTAAAGAGATCTTAATATGCATTGCAAGTATTTCAAATTCCTACAAAATCCCAAATCTGAAACACTTCTGGTCTAATGCATTTTGGATAAGAGATACTCAACATGTATTAATACTTTCATAGCATTTATTGTGTGCCAGACACACTTCTAAGCACTTACTCCACATCAGCTCTTTTTATTTTTATTTTGAGACCCAGTCTTGCTAAGTTGTTGAGGCTAGCCTGGAACTTGGATCCTCCTATCTCAGACTCCTCAGTCGCTGAGATTACAGGCAGGTGCCAACATTCTTGGCTCAACACACTTAATTTTTATGCCAACCTCATGAGGTAGGTTCAATTACTGTCCCAGTTCTACAGATGAAGAAATTGAGGCCCAAAGGAATTTAGCAGGTTTCATAAAGTCTCACAGCTGAAATGTGGAAGAAGCTGTCTTGGGATCCAGGCAGTCTATGATTGTATTAATGAGGCAGTGATCAGTTTACTAAACTGGTGAAAGAGTATCAGATTTTAATCAGAAAAATAAGAAATGTCCTTTGTACTAGGTAGACTATACTGAGAATGTTTTGGAGGATTCTGATGCCATGTCTCCAGTCTGGAATTGACCCAGAGGAGAAATGCAGGATACCTGAGCAACAGAACAGTGGAATATGTCTGACCTAGAAATGAACCCTCAGGTAGCAACTTGCTCACAGTCCCCTGATTGACAGGGCTCTTGGGGAGGAGAGGTGTGATTCATGCTCTGTTTCTTAAGTGCAGAATTAGGGCTATGTTGCAAAGTAGCTAAGAATTGGATTTTGATTCAACACGAATTTTTTTTCCATAACTGAAATTTTGGAAGTTTCTGCCTTGCAAAACAAAGACATTTCTGTGATGGGTTCCATTAAACCAAGGCTGGACTTTCATTAATTAAAAAAAAAACAAAAGAAGAGCTGGGTGCAGTGGGACACCCCTGCAATCCTAGCAACTCGGGAGGCTGAGGCGGCCTGAGTTTTGGAAGTTTGAGGCCAGTCTGGCAACTAAGTGAGATCCTGAGTTAAAAAAAAAAAAAAAAATTGGTCAACACATAAAAAGTAGAACTTTTTACAAAGAACCCTTCACATTCTGCTTCTTTTGAGAAAGTGATCAGGCTACAGGTGGCTGGAGCAAAGTAACAGCTGACAGCTGCCCCCTTCAGACATGGCGTGCATTCTCAGGTTTGTGGCAGTCTCTGCCATTCTCTGTGACTCCTTGATGCTGAGACTCTGTGCCAGGTACCCTTTATCTCCATGCTTGTGCTGTGGACTTCCTTAGTGTAAAGGCCCATTTTTCCATGCTCACATCTCTTCAAATGTGGGAAAGCACCAGATAGCCTCAGAGGGTTTCATGTTTCAAGAAAAAACAAGAGGGCATTTTTCTTATGGTCTTCCTACTTTGCTCATTTATGTCTACCTGGTCCCTGTGGCCATTTGAGTTCTTGACCTCTGTCCTGAGATCTAACTTAGGTTCTCAATCTTGGGCCAGATAATTGAGGGGTTGTAAAGAAACTGTAAGAGATTGTTATACATGCCAAGCTCTATTCTCAGAGTGGGGGGATATATATATATATATATATATATATATATGTATATATATATATACACACACACACACACATATATAAAACATAAATATAAATATAAATTTATATATTATATTTATATACATAACATAAATATATATTATACATATTTATCTTGTCTTATTTCTAAAATGTTGATGGTAAAATAGGATTCACAATAGCTTTCAGTCATCATATATTTTCTAAGTAGATGGATCTAAAAGCACAGTTGTTATCATATGGGAGTATCGAAAATTGTTTTTTGTTTGTTTTGAGGCAAATCTTTGAATCTAGCAGAGTTGGGGATGTCACTCTAATTGGTTCCACTTCTTTCTATAGATGAATATGTTATGTACAGGTGAACAGCATACACAAAGGAGGTTCTCTGATATGGGTAACATTAAGACATATTGAAGATGTGTGAAAATACTTGGCAAAGTTGGAGCTAACCTGTCCCTGCACATATAGTTCATCTTCACAGTAAAAAATGAGCTGGTAGGAAAGACATTTAGCAACTGCGCCAGGTCCTATTAAGAACTCACTCTACTGAGAATAGTCTCGCCACTGTTACCTCTAAGAAGAAAGGTACAGGAAAGTGTCAAACTAAATTGGGCAGCAGCAGTAATGAAAGAAGACCCCAGTGATGGTGCTGGTGGAGTTCTTCTGAGCTGCAACTAAGAGATGCAGACAGATATTGTGGTAGGCTGACTATTAAGTTGGCCTTAATGATACCCACCTGTTATTCAGGCTCTCAGTAATCGTTTGTGAATGTGGGCTGGCCCTAGTGACTTGCTTGTAACTAAAAGAATACAGCAGGAATGATAGGATTATCATTGTGGTTAGGTAGAAAAGCTGTGACTTCTGTCTTGCTATTAAACTCTGTTGCCTTCTTTGCTTGTGCTCTGTGATGAAGCAAACTGTCACATGGGAGATGCCTGTGTGACAAGGAGCTGAAGATGGTCTGTGGTCAACAGCCACTGTGGAACTGCAGTCCAATAGTCCATGAGGAAATGAATCTTGTCAACAAGATTCAACTGAGTGAGCATGGAAGTGGACCTTTCCTTAAGTCAAAACTGCTGATGAGACTGCAGACACTGGGCCAGAAGAGCCTGGAAGAGACCATGAAGCGGAGGACCCAGCTATGCTCTGCTTGCACTCCCGAGCCACAGAAGTTGTGAGAAAAATGTGTGATGTTTTAACTTGGTTTGGGAGTCAATTGTTATTATAGTATTAGATAACTAATACAAATATGCACTACAAACTTGAGTTTAAGTATAAATCAAATACCATTCTTCCCCATAAGAAGTATGAAGAGTCCTGTTGGGTATAGACTCTTTTTCAGTTATAGTTGAACCCAGAATTTACAGCAAAGGATGACTGAAGGTGATCGTCTATACAGCAACTTAAAGGCAAACTCCAGTTATTGAGCAACCATGTGCTTTGGTACTAACGGCTACTTGGCTCCTCACTTGCCTATGCACCAAAACCTGTCCTTCCTTGCTGCCTATCTAGGATGCTGGGGTTACATGAAATGAAGCAGGCTCCATGTTTTCTCCTATCCGTAGTTTGGGGGTTTTTGGGTTTCTAAAGCTGCAAATTTGAAGAGATGCACAGGGGAGGGCCATTATAGGCAGAACATGCTGCAGCTCAAGTGAATGACTACTGACAACTAGGGAAGAGATATTAAAAATGCCAACTGTGATATCCCATGGCTGTGTGGTGTTGGGGCAAACAGACTCAACAGATGCTGAGGATAGTCTAGGAAAAACAGATGCTGGTTACATTTTGTTCAGTTTAAAAAAGGCAGAGAAAGCTGTAATGTATTTTTAAAGACTGTCACCAAGAACATTTTAAAAATGGTACTTCAGTGAGTAAATTCTTAGTTTTCCAGAAAAATCTAGCTATCCTCAGATAATCCCTGAGGATTCCAGATTGCAAATGTTTGAGAGATATGGTATGAGTTATAAATTGTGTCTTTCAGTTCAAGGTTTTCTATAACTCTCTGAGAAACTCTAAGTCACAGCCAGAAAATTGGGCCCCCAAATTCAGGAAGAGCTTGTTTACTTTTTAAAATATAAAACAAAACAATCCCTTTCTTTGCTACGACTCTACGCTATCCCATACTGCGGGAATTACTTGGACAGTATTTTCACCTATGGAGAAAGGAGAGGACTATTCACTTCCTATTATACTTTCCCTTGAGGCATCTTCTTCAGATAGTTTTGGAAAGGAAGGTAGACACAGGAACTTAAAGACTCCTCACCATATTATTAGATATCACTTTGCTAAATTAGCCCCAGTAAACAATTCTCTGGTAGATTTTTGGAAGCCTGTTTAGATTCTAGATTCCCAGAGATTTCAAGGGGCCACTGATCAATTTTTAATCTATAAAGATGTTGTCTAAAAACATACAAAATAATGACTCCAACAACCAGCAACAAAGAGGTAATTAACATTTACTGAATGCTTATTATGTGACAGGCAGGGTTTTCAAGCACTAATACATGTGAAGACTAATTTAATACTCACTGCCACTTGACAAGGGGTCAGTATGATTACCCTCACTTTACAGAAGAAGACACCAGGGCACCAAAATGGCTAGGCTTTGAACTCACGCAGTCTGGCTCTACAGCTTGCACTTGTGACTTCTATACTACACTATCTCTAATTAAACCTCGTGTTTACACAGCCATTTATAGTGGTCATTCAACTTCAAAAAATGTTTACAACACTTGCAAAAGATAAAAAGGTAGGGGCCAGGAGCAAGGCAGGTAGAGTCCCGTATGCGTTGTATACACCTGTCCAAAGGGAGTCATTCTTCTAGTAGGAGGTCAATAGTTTCACGCTGTGAAGTTTATTTAGCTACCCATTTCTATTCAAGTTTCACCACAACTAGGATGTATATGGAAAACCAACCTATAATTCAGCAAAAGAAATTAAGACGATTCCATTTGAGGGAGCAAATTTAAAGTCCTTGACAATCAGGAGGGAGTAGGCTATGGAGTGAGGATTATAGAATCATGGCGTAAAGTTCAGAGAAATGTTTCATGCTGCGAAGAGACTCAGAAGTTATGGGGCAGAATCTAAATATGAAGGAAGAGGAGTAAATCCAGAGCAAGGCCACAGCCTGTTCACATAAATGGAGATAAACAGCTGGAATAAGTTATGAGGAAAACTGAGGGAAGCAGTGGGCCCAAGTGAGCATGTGGGGTAGAGATTCTTTTCCTAGAGAAGAAGGTTCAGATTTGTTATACAGGGTGGATGCTGTGAAACCCAAAGACCCATTTTTTTTTGCTCCTAAAATATCTCTAATATAGAGATCTATCTTAAATTTGTACCATAAACTTGGAGTATTCGTGTTTTCAGAAAACATGTATATTTTAAAAAACCAGTGTGCTTTTACTTCTCTTTTCAGCAATATAATAAGATGGTTGAAGGGTGGCAGTACTCATACACTTCTACACAATTTGCTTCTCTACATAGAATAAGGGAAACTCAAGAGATCAATCTAATATTTCTCTTCCCAATAGCTGAATGACTATGATTACATAAAAAATTATTCTCAGCACACTAGGTCCTAGGATATAAATCTGGATCAAGTCCATAAAACAAACAATTTTCAGTTGAAGGGTGGCAAGTGGGCTATGAAATGATTGGATGATTTTAGTCAAGTTTCTTGTTCATGAGGGTCCTTATCAAATAATGAAGACAAACCTAGTTGTATTGATTAGAATCTTTGTTCCCAGCCCAAATCTTTGATTTCAATTTTTAAGCAAATAGAAAACTCCTCCTCCAAAAGAGGGACAAAAAAATAAATAAAAATAAGAGAACAGTGAAACTCTGACTCTCTCCCCCACCCCCTCACACACACACACACACACACTTTTTCTTTCCCTCTCCTTGGAGTGGCTGTGTGGGGTCTGCGCTATCTTCTGAGGATGTGTGCAGACATGTGGATGTTGGAAGTTGACTATTTCACCATCAAAAAGACTTGCATGTGGTTTTTATGAAGAGTGCATTTTCAAACACATAGTTCAGGATGAAATATAAAACATCTTGTAATTGTTTTAAAATAAACTCTCACGCTGTTTATTTAGTTTTAATCTGTGCGTCGTAGATTGGTGGTGCACTTGTTAATCACTGTTGTATGTATCTCTAGATGGAGTTGTAAATAATTTTTCAGTCCAAGTGAAATACACTTGCACATGTTTATATGCAAACTATGTGTGTATTTATGTCTGTGCATAAATATGTGTACAGTAGTAATAGATTAGTTATCACATAATATAACATCATAAGGTTCTGGCACTATGGTCAATTTAATACGTGATGTGAATACTCTTTTTTTGGTAGTATCTAGAAATGAAATAAAAATATGATAACTTGGATCATTTCCTTTTTTTTGCTTGGCAGGTTTGTGTTTGCAAAATGAAATGACTAAAGAAAGAAAATCCTAGTTATGAGTTTTCTCACTCAATTCATAGATCTGGATTATAGAAAATGCAAGTTTATCTCTTTGAAACAACTTACTTTCTATAATTTTGAAAATGAAAAGTTAAAAATATAAATACTTTATAAATTATTTATTTACAGTATAAATACTGATTTACTTTAGACTTTTATGCCACACAGAAAATAGAAAATACATTACTCTGAGGAAAATTTAAAATGTATATATGTACACGATCACAATGATCTGAAATTCTCCTTGCTATGTACATAACTGGACATTTTCTGGTCTACATAAAATTACCTGGAATAGTACTTAATTTCTACTTCATGTTGGGCCATGCTGGATATGATTAGATGCTATGCTTACAGAATTTCTAGCTCATTGGAAATCTTTCCTTAGGAGAGAAAAAAGATAGAAAGCAAAACCAGAAGTTATCTGTTGTCTCTAGTCTCTGTTTTCCTGAAGAAATGTTTACCTCTGGCATGAGTCAGCTACCTATTAACAGTCTATAGGCTTGCAGATACGTCTTGTGTGGAACACAAGTCACAAAAGAAAGGTTCCTCTCCATAAATTGCATATAACTTAAATTTTAATAATATAGGAAAAATATGCCTACATTTTAAGTGGACATAAAGTTTACTGAATAAGCAAAATGCCACAGAGTTTGCAGTAAAGGAAAAATTACAGTATTGACATGGTATTCTAGAAGTCTTCCTTGAAAAGGTGAACGTTTCAACTGTGTTGTATTTATTCATATGCTGGTCCTTTTAACTTTCTCTATGATATGTCCACTATAGGTGCAGACAGCAAGAGAAGGATAGGGGTCCCAAAAGACATGGAGAAATAGAAAGTCAGAATCTCACTGATATAATTACAAAAATGGAGGATGAGCTTAACCACCATAGTCCTGGCTTTTGCTTCAAACTAGGAAGTAGGTGGCAGGCAACATTCATCCTCAAACAGGAAGAGGAGAGAAATAGCAATAGAATTGTAGTGGAAGAAACAGAAACCCTATAGGCAACAAAGTACCCAAGGTTACATTTACTTGGAAAAACATTAAAGTACTAAGAGTGAGAGGATACTTCATGCAGACCTTGGGTATAAATCGGGTATGAGCACCTAGAATTTATACCCCGGCCTTCTTCCAAAAGTTGGGGGTGGTTTACAAAATTGCTTGTGTGAATTATTACATGTTTTCTCAGTTATTTCCCCAGGGAAACATGCCAAAGGCAAACCCATCATTTCAGCTGATTTAGTGTTTGATGTCAGAGAATTTATAATTGATATGACAACCATAATGGATAGTGATCATTGAATTGGCAAAGCCTGGGATGACTGCTGTAGTCTACTCTGGTATTACCCTCTTGTCTACCACAGATTTGTTCTGGTAAATTCTGAGGCTATTTCTGAACTTTTCATTTTCAACTTTCTGAATATTAGAAATCAGAAGTAACACATTAAAAAACAGAGAAGATTTTATTATATAAATATCATTTACCCCAAATATGTTTTTTCATGTACTCTTCTATGATTAGGAATAGGGGGAATAGAGTTTCTTTTTCCTTGGCTGAGTTCTCAAAAGATCACAGGGTAACCCAGAGTTCAGTCAGACATTTATCTTAAGGCACAAAGAGATTTATGGGTTCTGGATATATAAAAGTCTGCCTAAAATTAAAAAAAATTATCGGAATTTTCATTCTTGGCGAAGGCAAATAACTAAAGGATAAAGGCTGATACATGTCTGTCCTATAAATCTATCATTAACCAAATGTGACAAAATGCTTCAGGTATGTCAGATCTCAACTTGCTCTAAGTGGATAGTTAAAATTTTCTCTTATTCACAGTGAATTTTTCTTTTTAACAAGGAAAATCTCTTTCCCTAACAAACCCATCTCCCACCACCCTCCCTCCCCATTTTCCAGATTCATGAAGGCAAATGCTGGAAAGGTAAAAATAAGTTATAAGTCAGAAATGTTTAAGTCACTAGGGAAAATGGTCATGTGAAAGAAAGTAGTTAAAAAAAAAGAATTTTAGAATAAGATATATGGATAATTTGGCTGAGCAGTTATCGAACACGTCTAGAATATCAGTGTCCTGAGAGCAATCTGCATTTCAGAGGCACACAGGAATCAGTCAATCAGGTTTTGCTGAGTGGCTATATGAACAATTGAATAAGTGCCACAACTCATTCCTACCCAGGAGACAGAAAGTGTATCATGCACTTAGAAAACAAAACAAACACTTCTGGTCCTGGTCCCACCCCCATCTGACTGCCACCCCCCCTGAATTAAAAAGAAACTGTTACTGATAACCCTCAACCATAAAGGGAAGGAAAGTCATTTTTAAGGGAGAAAATGAGCCTTAAAAATATGCCCAAGTTGTACACTTCTGAAGAACTAGCTCAGACTGCTGTGACTGCTATTGGGAATCTACGCTTTCTAGGATGTTAAGAGAGAGAAGATGCTGTGATTTCAAGCCTGGTACAAAGTCCCTTGAAATAACGCTGAGGTGGTGGCTGTGAGGATGTGTAGGAATTGGCTGCTAAGAAGAAAAACAAAGCGCATTGGAGCCAAAGGACACACACTGGTGGTTTTTGCCTCCTTTAAATACAATCAATTTAGGTAGGCTTTTGTTTACAATAGCTTTCATCTAGAAGATAAGGTTGTAAAAACATCCATCAAAATGAAATAGTACTGTTCCTGGCCACATCTCAGCAGGTTCATCTGTTATATTTCTTTTTCCCTTTCCAAATACCTTAAGGTGTTTAAGATGAGTGAAGAGATATCAAACTATTAAAATGTACTGTATTTGTGTATGACACATGGATTTCCACTCAATAACCACCCATGCCATCCCTGTAGATCCTATATCATTTCTAGGATCAGCAGGAGCCTGTGCACCTCATGGCTTTACTTTTTAATAACATTTAAACTCCGCAAAATAATCTCTGCACCATTTCAATAGAGATCCTTTACCGAAAATGAAAATCTTATGGCTTCTATCTGTTGGTGTGAAGCTTTCAATGTATTTATATCCTGCCTTTTCCCAAAGAACCACATAAAATAAAATGGCAAAACAGAAATAGAAAATTAAACTCAGCAAAAGGAAAATGCAAATAAGCGAACTTCAAAGGTCAATTTTATAGTTGTAAAACTTCAAGTTTGTGAAGTCACAACCTGATTATAGTTTTAAAGGCACAGCTTAATTAATGCTGCATCTGCAGAAGGAAGCTTTGAGCCAGGTAAGTTCTCAGAGAAGAGGGCAATCCTAATGGGGAATGAAAAGGTACGCTTGTCCAGCTTCACAAACGAGGAATGGACAAGGTGGTGAGGCGCACAGAGGCCTGGCTGGAGGAACAGAGAGATGCATGACTGGGGAGAGACAAGGTTGGCAGGCCATCCCAGGCCAGAGTCAGGATGCGCTGAAAGTCTATCTGGTGGAAAATATCTGTCAGCCTTCAATTTGGAGCTTTGTGAGTAATTTTTTCTATTTAGTTATCTCCTAAATACAACCAGAGTAAGGTATTCTAGTCAATGTAATGTCCTGAAGTTAGCACATGACTGACTCTACTCCAGTTCCATTTTCCTGGCATAGTTTCCATCTTGGGACTGGCAGAAGTATGTGCCAAAGAAATATGTGATTATTGGGTTATAATAATGCCAATCATAATAAGACTTATAATAATAGTCATAATCATAATCATAATAGCAGTTTGTAGTTATTCAACAATCACTATGTGTCAGCTACTCTTGTAAGCTCTTAATATGCATTATCTCATTTGAAACAAAAACCTATGGGTAGGTAGTTATCAGCACATATATTTAATGTTGCAAAACTATAATAAAACTATGTTGACAAAAATGATGTAGATAAAGAGAATTAAACACTGAATGCTTACGATGTGCCTGGTACTATCTTCATAAATGTGGTCTCATTTAATACATGCAATGAATCTATGAAGTAGGATAAATTAGCTTTGTAACACCTTCATTTGTATAAGCTCTTTGTTGTCCCATTCAGGAAATCCCACCCAACAGCAGAATCTAATAAGGAATCTCCCCAGCTCTGAGCCTGAGGGCAGGCCAGTCACTTCACACAGTCCCTCCTGCCTTTGAAAATAAGAACTGATCAGCTTCAGGGGATGGGGAGAAACTCTACTTCAAAAGAAAGGAGACAAAAAATCCTGATGATGTCAGTGATTTAAGTGTTATTTAAATATAAGTTCCTGCTCTTAATGACATGACATTGGTCTGCCTACTTCAACATTTAGGCTCCATGTCACACAAAGAAGGGATGCACAAACCAATGTGAGGGTAATGTTTTGAGCTTTCACTGTATCATCCTAAACATACTGTTAGACCACAAGCAATTTGAAAAGTCTTGCCAAGTTTAATAGTTTTTTTTTT
>JAJEJO010000136.1:0-55474 GCA_020662805.1 Glaucomys volans
TTTTATTTACTAAATGTACAGCTCAGTGGCATTAATTACATTAACGAAGTTGTGTAACCTTCACCATTATCTACTTCCAGAACTCTTTCATCATCTCAAACAGAAACTCTGTACCCATTAGGCAATAACTCATTTCCTCTTTCACCCAGTTAACTTTCTTTTTTTCTTTTTTTTTTTTTTTTTTCTTTTTTTGAACCGGGGATTGAACTCAGGTGCACTTGGCCACTGAGCCACATCCCCAGCCCTATTTTGTATTTTATTTCGAGACAGGGTCTCACTGAGTTGCTAAGGGCCTCTCTAAGTTGCTGAGGCTGGCTTTGAACTCACGATCCTCCTGCCTCAGCCTCCCAAGTTGCTGGGATTATAGGTGTGCGCCACCGTGCCTGGCTACCCAGTTAACTTTCATTGTTTATAAACTATACCTCAGTAAAGATGATTTTAAAAATTCAATGCCTCTATCCATACCCTGTGATAAGTGTCCTCACACAGTTAAGCCCTCTTTTAGTAATCTTTGATTGCACAATCACCTTTGGACTTTCCTCTGCGTTTCTGTGCCCAAGTGTCCAGACCAATGGCAGTCCTTTTCCTTTTCAGAATGTGCACAGTTTGGACACACACCTGATTTCTCCTAGTTGTTTGAAGATTTGTTCTTTAATGCTCATCATGGCAGCAAGACATCTCTTCCCTCTCTCCAGTCTCTATGAATCTTTTAACCCAGTCCAGACTACCAGCATCTGTCTTTGAAAGCACATACACAACACTACACACACACACACACACACAAATATGCCATAACTACAGCTTCCACTCTTCAACCCTGTGGTATAGCCTATTCTATGTCTTCACCCACTCCCAGACCTACATCCTCTTTCCCTTGGCAGGTTGACCTCTCAAAAGCCAGTTAAGTTCAACCTGGACTTCACACTTACATTTTTAAGTGGTGTAGACTGCCAGGTATGAAGAAAGACTGAATTTTCTTTTCAAAAGACAAGAATTCATTTTTCTTTGTCATCCTTTCTATGACACTCCTCTAACCATACAGTCCTAAGGACAAGGACTTATATCTTCCAAATTTTCTTATTCTACTGTTGCCTATCAATGAAACCCGACTAGCTGGTCCTATTGTCCTTTCAAGGGAAGGAGTAAAATGTGCTTCCCCATGGGTCCCCTTCTTCTTCCTCTCTCAAGGTATGTAACGAATGCTTCCTCGCTCCTTTTTCCCCAATGATGACCTCTGATGAAAAACATAATTCATCTTTTCAGAAGAGATACTGGGAAACTGATGTGGGTGTGTGGCTAAAAGAGTGGCTATTTAGAGCCCACTTCTTATTCTACATAGCCTGAAGGGACATGATCTGAAAGCATGAGGTTAAGGAACAAAATTAAGATAGTCACTGACAGGTAAATGAAGATGGGGTCTGCAGTTTATGCAGGTGAAGATACCTCCAAGGAGACTGGACTCCAGCTGTCCATTCCAGACTCCTCCGTAGCGTGTGGAGTGCTGAACTCCTCCCCATGCAGTTTTGGGGGTCTTGCAAAGGCAACCAATTACTCCCCCATGTGGTAGAGCCCCTTTAATATTCTAAGGAAGATCTACTGTGGAAGGAAGGAAATAATTCTGGGGCAAGACTGACCCTGTGGACAGGCAGCAGGGTCTCTTTGAGAGGTGGAAGAGGAATCCACAGGAAAGAGGTCAAAAAGATTTAAGAATAGGAGTGATGTTTACTAGCCAGGGTGCACCCATGAGGAGCTCCCTATGAAACAATTTAATGTGTTGGGTGCACACAGTGTTTTTGGAAATAAAGAGGATATAAAAGTATGGCCTTCTGCACACTCACACCCCAACTGGTCCTGAGTGGAAGGACTCTTTGAGGGGAGGGATCTATGCCTAGGAATTCCAGTCAGATAGCAGCTCTGAGATTAACGGAGGTTATGGGCAGAGTGGGAGCCCAAGGAAGAATCACTTGAAATTGAAAAACAGCTCCTGACAGACAATTCTAGAACACAAATCAAAACCTTTTCAAAAACTTAAAGAGGAATGTTCAAGGAAAATCTGACATTTGGGCCAAAAGTGGATCAAAGCTAGACATTTTACCCCAAAAGGAGGGGAGAGGAGTTGCCATGTATGTGTCAAGATCAAGGCCACATTTTCTAGGTGGAGTCTTGAGTAAGCATATAAAGGAACGTATACAAAACCCAAGCAACAAACTGGGGAAAATGTTCCCACAACAAATAATTAGTAAAGTGTCATAACTCTAATACATAGACAGAGTGACTACAATTCAGTGAGAAAGACAACATCATAAAAAAGTGAAAATGATGGTACACCTCAAACAGGCTAAACCAAGGAAGTTTTATTTAGTAAGGGACTATTTATACAGGTGTGATTTAAGGAAACTACATGGGATGGTGCAGTTACCTAGGGCCATATGGGGCCCCAGTTATTACTTCTCACTTCAAAAGACAGGAGGAAGGGAAAGTTACAGGAACCCAGAGAGATCCAGTTGAAGAAGCAACGAACTTTGTTCTAAAGACCTAGCCAGTCAGAGGAAACCTCCCAGGGAGGGAACCAAGGAAGTAAATATTTTGAGTTTACTGCCATCCCACCTCCAATCTCCTGCTGTTTTCCATAAACTGAAACCTGCTGAGTGCCAAAGGGCACAGGTGCTATGCTGATAGAGGTTACAGTTGCAGAGCAAGAGCCCGGGTAGAGAAAGGAGCAGTGAATTAAGTGTAGGTGGAAAGAATAGGAATATGTAAATCACAGGAAGAGATACTAATAGGCCTATTGGCCACTGGAGGCTGGGCTCAATCCCCCCCCAATCATTAAAGTTCAGAGTCTAAAGTCACACTGCCTGATATACCTGTTCCACTGCTTGATTATTACATGATCTTGGTCAAGTCTGTTCTCATCTGTAAAATGGGGCAATAATATCTACACCACAAAAGCTGGTGTGAAGATCAAATGAGAAAAGGCATGGAAAGCCCCAGGCAGTGCTTGCCATGAGGTAAACAATACATGATACCTATTTTTTTCTCTCACATTGGTAATGAATACAGATTTGTAAACTGGGCGTAGTGGTGCATGCCACTAGAGCTAGACATTTTACCCCAAAGAGGAGGGGAGAGGAGTTGCCATGTATGTGTTAAGATCAAGGCCACATTTTCTAAGGTAATTCCAGTGGCTTAGGAAGCTAAGGTAGAAGAATTGTGAGTTAAAAACCAACCTCAGCAACTTAGGGAGGTTGGCCCTAAGTCACTTAGTGAGACCCTGTCTCTAAATAAAATATAAAAGAGGGCTGGGGATGTGGCTCAGTGATAAAGCACCCCTGGATTCAATCCCTGGTACCAAAAAGAAAAAAAAAAAAAAGAAAGAAAAGAAAAACCTGTAATACTTGGCATTGGTGAGATTATGGGGTGAAAGACACTTGGAAATTGTGTGTGTGTATGTGTCAGGAACTGAACCCAGGGCCTTACATATTCTAAGCACAAGCACCAAGCTACACCCCCAGCCTTTCAGAAACATGGTAATGGTAGTATAATGGCATATAATCTCTTGGAAGAATAATTTGACCATATTTATTATAATTCAAAATAGAAGTAATTAGTTCCATGTCTAATAATTTATTTTACACAATTACTTTCAGGAATACCCAAGAACAAATATATACAAAGTTGTTTAATACTACATTATAATTGAGAAAATTCGGAAATAACCTAAATTTACATAGTACAATTCTGTGTACCCATTTGTGTTGGTTGTCTATTGCTGTGTAACAAATTACAATCCCCACCCCCCTCAAACTTGGTAGCTTAAAAACAACAAAAATTTATTATCTCACGGTTTGTATGGGTTAGAAATTTCTGTAAAATTTAGCCAGGTTTCTCTGGCTCATGTTCTTTCCTGAGGTTGCAGTTCTACTGTTGACCAAGGCTGTTATCTGAAGGCTTGATGGGAGAGAGGGAGCAGGATCAGAGATAAACATGTGCATCTTTTATTCCTGCATTGTGTTTCCCCTATAGTTTGGGTTGGTATGGGCATCCTCTCTTCCTATTATAATATCTATGTCAAGGGTTTGGACTTTGGTGCAGAAAAAAACAGAAAGCCCTTCTGTCCTGCCTGATCCTGGCCTCTTCAGGCCAGTGTATTGTGGGGAAGCTGTTTTTCTCCTTTTGAGAGAAAACATGGTGGTTTGGAACTGAAGGCTGAGCTAGTTGCAAGTTTTACCTCCCTTACCTTGCTTTGTTCTCTGTGAGCATATTTTCCTCTGGCATTTTAGGAGAAGGGGTTAGCATCAAAACAGAATTAAGAGCTGGGTGTGGTGGCACATATCTGTAATCCCAGCAACTCAGAGGCTGAGGCAGAAGGATCTCAAATTTGAGGCTAGCCTCAGAAATTTAGCAAGACCCTGTCTCAAAAGAAAAAAAAAAAAAAACAAATATCTAGGTGTGTAGCTTAGTGGTAAAGTGCCCTGGGGTTCAATCCCTAATACAAAGACAAACAGAATTAAGATAATCATGTATTCCAGCAGGTCCTAGCTAAATGCACATCTCAACATGTCACCAACTTCAAATTTGTAAAACAACATTTTTCATAAAGACATTGTCATGGCCCTTCTAAGCTTCTTCAACTTAAGGCATTTCTCATCATTCTTCCTCAATTAAGATAGGTTTTCTATCCTTTACCAGTTTGCTCACTCTGTAAAGAACTTGAATGGTACTCTACAAATACTGGATGAATGAATTTATTCATTCAATAATAAACAAATATTCTAATATGATAACATCCTTAAAACATCACCAGAGCACAGTAGTACTTTAAGGATAGTGTATTAGCCGGATGGTCTAGAGTGCACAAAAAGAAAAAAGCTGACCTAAACATCCAGGGACTCCATTAGTTCACAAAATGAAGAATCCAAAATTGTAAAGATCCAGCAGAATTAGAAGGGAAGGAACCCACCATGGTCAGGGCTGCAGTTACTTTTCTGTGAACCACTTGGTTCATCTTCTGACCTGGTCCTCTGGCTGAGGTTTCTTCTGTACAAAGTACTTGCAGCCATTCCACACTTAGCAGGACTCACATTCTCACTCAAAGAATGGAGAGCTTCCCTTTCCCTGGTCACCAAGCCAAAGAGGAGTTAGGAGGACCTAGCTAACTTAGACCGCCTTCCCAGCCCTGATCCAACCCACTGCCTGTGCTTTTGGACCTGAACTGTTGAGGTGGCCACTCTGGAGTCAAGGATTGTTGCGATGAGGTCTGGGCTTCCAGACCAGCAAATGCTGCTGTTCTCACTCTCTCCCAGCACTCAGAGGTAGGAAAATCTCCTTCCAAACCCATGGCTGGGAAAATGTCAGTCTTGCTATGGAGCTTGGAAAAGGGACTTAATTCTTCCCTCATTTATTCAGCAGATGTTCACTGAGTACTGACAATGTGCTAGAGTTTCTTCAAGGCCCTGGGAAAACAGCCAAGAACATGGAGGGGAAACAGAAAAATAAGCAAAACCATAAATACATCAGGTAGGGTAAGAGCTACTGGGAATGATGAGGAGCTGCTACTCTCTCCAGATTTGTAGGGAAGACTTCCCAGGAAAGGTGGTTTGGAAGAAACCAGGAAGAGAGAAGCTTGAGGTTAAGAGAGCAAAAAATGCAGGGTGGGGCACCAAGAAAGCATAGAGGGCCTGAGCAGGAGTGTACTTGGAGGATCTGGAGAACTAGAAGTGGGGAGAGGAGAGGCTCAGAAAGGAGTTAGGGCCCAGCCTGCAGGGCCTGGGAGGCCACAGCAAGGAGGGCAGATAGGAATGGGGAGATCATCCGGGTCTTCTGGGGGCAGGGCCCAACAGCAACTGTCAGTTGTTGTGACACCACCTCCCCCCATCCCTCTTCTTCCTAGCCACAGAGTTCACTTCCCATGAAATACCAGATGCTGCTGGAGCATGAAGAAGTGATTCATGACCCCTAAAATGCAGCTTATAGTCAGATAGATCAGCAAAGGGAGAAACTATGGATAAGAGCATTCAGGAGGCCCTCAGGGATTCCAGGACAGACGTAGTTTGTGTCTGAAGAGTGGAAATAGTTGTACGGTGAGTGAGGATGAGGGTTGGATGAGCCAGAGAGCACAGAGATGGAATCAAGGTGTTGTGGCAAATGAGGAGAAAGAGAGAGTAAAGTCACATGAGGAGGAGGAGACTGGGAGAGGGACAGAGCCTGGAGTAGCAATGTATGGCTAGACCTGAGTCCTTGACATGGTGTCTCCAAGTAGCCTGGAGGGAGGGAAAGGACTCCCATCTTTGGGGAAGAATATCCAGAAGGTGAGAAGAGCCTTCACACACTTGATCCATTCACAGCTCTGATCTTTGCATTTGTTTTTCATTCTGCTTGGGATGCTCTTTGCCATTTCCTTTGCCTGGAAAACTTTTATTCATCCTTTTGTACCCAGATGAGTTCTAACTTTCTCTATGAAACTTTCTCCAATTTAGTAGGCTCCCATTGCTCTTCACTGATACTCCATTCTATCACTTGCTAAACACAATGCTCTGTCATTTCTTTGTTCTCCTCTTCCCAGACTACAAATAGGCTCCTAGCGGGGAAACGTAATGCTTTTTGTATCCTTGGTACTTAATACTGTGCTGGAATATCATAGGTAATTATTAAATGAATGATGAATGAAATATGATAATGGGAAAAGGGCAGAGGGTGACAGTGATAGGAAAAAGGAATGAGGTTTTGAAATGTGTAAATTAAGATACTGAGACTTTCTAGATATTGGTGGAAGAGATGAGGTTATCCTTGGAAACTTTCAGAAGATGCTGCATCTGGAAGGAGGAGATATAAATCTTTGAGCTAATGCCACATATGAGGAGGAATTATAATTGTTAACTGAGAATAGCTATAGAGGAATGCAGAGAAAAATACATGAAATGTTAGATGAAGTTAAAAACATGAGCCCACTGAGAGCCTGAAGGTCAGGGAGTCTTTCAGATTTTCTGGAAACAGAGCAGTCACATTTTTTTTTTTTTTGTAACATTTTTTTTTTTTTTAGTAGAGCAGTCACATTTTATGATGTGATCATGCAATACAATTGCAACACTCAAGATTGATTCTTTTCATAGGAATCAATGTAAGGGTGGGCGCTGTATTCTTAGGCTGCATGATGCATGAACATAAGAGGTTTATGGTTTTTTTCTGCAGGCTGATCTTGTAGCTGAGTCACTGGCAAATGTTCACATTTCCAATTCTTCTTCCTGTTTTAGGACAATTCAGTGAAATTAAAATTATATGGGTTATATCTCTCGCCCTGTACAAAACTCAACTCAAAGTGGATCAAGGACCTAGGAATTAGACCAGAGACTCTGCACCTAATAGAAGAGAAAATAGGTCCAAATCTTCATCACGTTGGCCTAGTACCAGATTTCCTTAACATGACTCCCAAAGCGCAAGAAATAAAAGCAGGAATCAATGATTGGGATAGAGTCAAACTAAAAAGCTTTTTCTCAGCAAAGGAAACAATCAGCAATGTGAAGAGAGAGCCTTCAGAGTGGGAGAAAATCTTTGCCACACACACTTCAGATAGAGCACTAATCTCCAGAATCTACAAAGTGCTCAAAAATCTTTACACCAAGAACACTAATAACCCAATCAATAAATGGGCCAAGGAAATGAACAGACACTTTACAGAGGAAGATCTACAATCAATCAACAGATTTGTGAAAAAATGTTCAACATCCCTTGTTATAAGAGAAATGCAAATCAAAACCACCTTAAGATTTCATCTTACCCCAGTTAGAATGTCTTTTATTAAGAATACAGGCAACAACAGGTGTTGGCGAGGATGTGGGGAAAAGGGTACACTCATACATTGCTAGTGGGAGTGCAAGTTGGTGCAGCCACTCTGGAAAGCAGTGTGGAGATTCCTTAGAAAACTTGGAATGGATACACCATTTGACCCAGCTATCCCACTCCTTGGCCTATTCCCAAAGGACTTAAAATTAGATTACTATAGTGATGCAGCCACATCAACGTTCATAGCTGCCCAATTCACAATAGCTAGATTGTGGAACCAACCTAGATGCCCTTCAATAGATGAATGGATAAAGAAACTGTGGTATATACACAATGGAATATTATTCAGCCATAAAGAAGAATAGAATTATGGCATTTGTAGGTAAATGGATGATGTTGGAGACTGTTATGCTAAGTGAGATTAGCCAATCCCCAAAATCCAAAGGCCGGATGGTCTCTCTGATAAGTGAATGATGATGCATAATGCGGGGGGGAAGGGTGGCAAGAATGGAGGAAGGATAGATAGCATAGAGGGAAGGGAGGGGTGGGGTCGGGGTGGGGGGGTAAGAATAATAACAGAATGTGTGACAGACATCATTGCCCTGTGTACATGTATGAACGCACAGATGGTGTGACTCTACTTTGTGTCCAACCAGAGAAACAATAGCTGTACTCCATTTGTGTTCAATGAATCAATAAGTAAATAAAAATAAAATTAAATTAAAATAAAATAAAATAAAATAAAATTATATGGGTTATCATGGTGCTTTAATTTTCACTGTATCTCAACTGTTTCAGAGTGTGCCCTTTCTTAGTGTTTCTCAACCCAAAACTCTGAGCCTCTCCACTGCTCTCTCTCTCCCCAACCCCAGCAGCCATTTGAGAATGTCTGGAGTTTTTGATGGTCACAACTAGAGGAATGGTATCTACTGGGTAGAGGCCAGGGATACTACAAAGCATCCTGAGATGCACAGGACACTCCAAACGGCAAAGAATCATCAAGCCCAATATGTTGATAGTGCCAAGGTTGAGAAATCCTGCAAAGTTTAATCCTTAATTAACAGCACAGGATGGCAATTATTTGGCTGGCCTGGTTCAAGATCCTGTGGTAGCTATTATTCCTCCCAGTTCTGAAATGTGCCACAAGAGGGAGCCAGAAGATTCCTTTAGAAATCTTAAATAAGAGCCCAAAGGGTTTGTTCCTTGCATTGTACCAAATTAGTCACGAGATGGTGCCAAGAGATTCCTTTTGAAAACCTAAGTGTGCTGTTCTTGGTTTGGTCCTTTAAATTATGCCAAAAATAGTTCTTCAGTTAGTATATTTAATTGGAACAATACAATTCATGAGCTCAAGTGCAAATGTTTCAATTTAAATATAGGTCAATTCTTTTTCTTGATTCTAATTCTCACAGGAGGATCTTGGAGAGAAATTTTCTGTCTCGATTAATCTAAAAATTCAATGAGAAGTTTTAATCAGTTGGCTGGTGGTGAGTTGGCAATCCTGTCCCACAGAAAGGATGGGGGTCTTAGGATGTGCTGTAAAGAGCCCCTGTGTTGAGTGCTTACTGTGAAGGGAGCTGCCTTGGTGAGTCCTGGCTTCTTTTCATTACAAGTTTATACCTGAGCAGATGAGAGACAGTTCTAGAAGCAGGGTTTCTCTGGAGTCCTGAGCTTTGTTCGAAGAAGAGCTCAAACATGATTTTAGATGACAAAATTAAGTAACAATTAAGAAATTTGGCTGGGTGTGGCTCCGGAAGCTGAAGCAGGAGGAGCATGAGTTCAAAGCCAGCCTCAGCACCTTAGAGGCCCTAAGCAACTCAGTGAGACCCTGTCTCTAAATCAAATATAAGAAAGAGCTCAGGACTTGGCTCAGTGGTTAAGTGGCCCGGGTTCAATCCCAGGTACCAAAAATTAAAAAAAAAAAATCAATCAATTAACTTGTAGGGCCATGCATTAGCAAAACCTCTCTTTCCTCCAGTTGTCTCCCATCCTGGGGCTAATCCTTGGGGACTGAGGGCGTAGCCTGAGGAGTCTGCACCTCACTGCACCTTCCCACAAGCCAACCTGTCCCCATCAGGTGCAGAAGACCCAGGCTGAGAAATACATAAAGCAGCAAATATGCATAGCTTTTTAGAATACGTGTTATAGTATGTAACTATTACTGTTGACTGCCACAGAGAAAAGGAACCTGGGGTCTTTCAGGCACCCTAATAGGCCCATTTGAATGGTGATAATTCCCTGGAAATTAGTGTCTCTGTTTATTGTACTTTCTCATGCCTGTCTTTACATAAAGGATAGGTTTAAGAACAAAATTAAAGCAAGAAACAGCCCTAAAGCCTGGGCCAAAGAATCCCAACTTTTTCATGTCCAAATTTCTGAGAAACTTGACAGAGAAGAGGGAGTGAGGAGAAAAGAAAGCAGGTGGGAGTGGGAGGAACCAGGAGCAAGCACCTGGGCCAGGCAAGTTTAGCACCTCCCACCTGAACTCACCTGTTCCCAAAATAACCAGCTTGGTACTTTACCTTCATTTGATAGGTAAACTGAGCATTTGAGAAGTAACTTTTTCAAGGTCACACAATTAGTAAGGGGAGGAACCAGAAGTCCACCAGAGAGCTAAGAAATGCCAAATATGTGGAATTTTAATAAACACTAACCATCCGTAACCTTTAGCACTTGTTCTGTGTGGTTGTCAGAGGAATATCCGGAAAACAGGTTATTTGCTCTCCTGGCTTTAACTGAAGGGCAGTGACCACAGAGGACACAGAAGGTATGCAGGCTCTTCCCAGGGCAGGGGACTCCCACCCTCCCTCAGGAGGTCCCGTGGTTGCCAGACACTCCAGACGAGGCCAGGAGATGCTGCCACAAGGCTCTGGCCATGGCCTGTCTAGTAAAAACTGCCTGGCTTCCTCCAATGCAGTAGTTTCCCTCCCCAGTTTATTGAGATGCCATAAAAAGAAAAGTGCTTGTAAACAACTTGAGCGGCATGAACAATCTAATTAAAATAATTAAAGTAATAGCTTGTGAAAAAAAGTAGTAAAACTAATTATTATAGAGTAGCTGTGTGGGAGGATGAAAATTGCTGACATTCTTTAAGTCTAAGCAGTTCTATTTGGCCCAGAAAGCATAGGCGTTTGAACAGATCCCTTCTGAGGGTCCCCCTTACCCCGGCCCAACCTGAATTTAACCTCTCTTGCTTCTCATCTCGATTTTTAACTTCCTTATTGGCCACCACCACATGCTGGTGACCCTCCAGTGGTTCTCAGATTGTCAGTTCTAGACAAGCATTCAACTTTTTTTTCCCTTTGAACTCAGAGAATTGTGAGCATTTAGAATCTGAGACCATCAGCACTGAAGGAACCCATTGACCCTCTAGGAAAGGATCTCCAGGATGCATGATACCTTTGCAAAACTGGCTGCTTAGCCAGCCCTGGCTCATGCCCTTTTGGTGGAAGGAAATGACAGGAGTGGCAGCTCTGACTGTCACCAAAGTACCTTTTATTTTTGTTTTAAGCTGCAGTCTCTCCCTTTAATGTCCCACTATTTCTCATGCTATGCCTTGGGGCCTAGAGAATAATAAAAATGCTTCTTCCAAGTATTTGAAGACAGAATGATGGCAGCTCTTGCCTTCCCAGTGTCCAGTTCCAAGGCTAAACCTGCTAGGTGCCCCACCCGCAGGAGTAGAGCACCTGTTGAAAGGTATCATCGTTTACCTAAGCCCCAGGGTGTTTACCTGAGACGGGCAAGTGCAGCCCTGCAGAGGGGAGGGCCCAAATCTTCATTGAGAGGAGTCACAGTCACAGATGAGAGGAAATGGGGTGAACATCAGCCTAAGTACAGAAGAGGAACAGAAGGACATCAAACAGCACATGTTAGTCCACAGTAGAGGAACAGGTGGAGAATCAGAAAGGCAGTTCAGAGCTAAGACCACGGAGAGCAAGTTTGTTTTGTTCTGTTTCTCTCAGTGCTAGGGATCAAACCCAGGGCCTTACACATGTCAGACAAGCACTCTACCCCTGACCTATGCCCCCAGCCCATAAATTTTTGTAGGACCAGATACTCTCAACTAAGCAGATACGTGGCAGTTTTTCAATAATCCATCGTATGACAGCCTTTTTCAGTTGCCTTTATAATCCATTCTAGAATCCTTTTTAAACATCTCACTAAATAACTGGCTAGTTGATAGAATGCATCTAAATTTTTGGGTAATAGAGCATTTGAGGTGCTTGGAAATGTATACCTGAGCATGGAGCTGACTTTTTTTGCTTAGGAAAAATCACTTAAGTGAACCCTCTTTGTTATGAAAATACAGTTTAATACAGGATGGGAGTTACATCAAATTATAACACAGCACAGCAAATAACTTAAAACCAAATACTAGACATTCCTATAATTAAAGCTCACTGGGTCATTCTTAGCCACTTACTAGCTATCCTGTGGGTGTCTCTGACAACATTTGCACCTTACTTCACTGCCCCGGAGTTCCTCTTTCTCTTTTCCTCTCTTCCTTTCTGACCACCAGCCTTCAATTCTTGATATTTTTCTCATGCAAGTTACTTTAACTTGGGGATCTCATCTTTCATATCCAAGGTCTTTTGCTAAACAAAGGATAGTCCTCTCTCTGAACAATTCTACTTCCATCTTTAAAATTAATAATACACAGTTTTTCTGTACCATTTTTATAAAATTTTAGATTTTTAATTCTAATATTAAAATTAGTGCAGAAGAGGTATTGATAACTGAGTCCAAAGAACGAACAGATGTGTATTATAAGATCCTTACCATAACTGTCAATCACTTCATACATGGGTTCTGCTCAAAATAATTCAACAATATTTATGGAGTTCCACTCAGTCCTAGAAAATACACTAAGTTGTTTTGGGAGATTGTAAAGAGAGAAAAAATTAACTTCTCCTAAAAAAAACTAGCTTTTAACTTCTTGAGAGAAAAGGATGATCATCCAATGTCTACAGCCACACTGACTCTGGCTGATTAGATATCTAGGTGAGGAAGCTTTGAGGACCTCGACCTCATTCAGGTGGGGTGAGAAAGATATTTATCCAGAGAAACATCAGGAAAAAATGCAAAGGGGAGTGGGGATGGAAGACGATAATTTGGTGGTTTCAGACATGTTTCAGTGACTTGCGACAAATACTTGCTTATGTTAAACGAATGAAAAGGCAAGGATGTGAGATTTTCAAAAGACAATTGGAAATTCCAACCTCAGAAGGGAGTCACAAAATGACCTGTGAAGAAATGATAAATCATGGGCTGTAATGAGGCTATCCAGAGGAAGTACAGCATGAGAAACTGAGCAAGCTAAGTCTAAAATTCTTGAAGATACAGAATGTGAGCACACACACACACACACACACACACACACAAAGAGCAATCAAAAAAAGAGAATGCCTGTCATCAAAGGCAAAACCAGAATCACAAGAAACTAGAAAAGAATAAGATGAGGAGAAACTTTCTTCTTTGGTGATCATCAAACCAGTCATAAAATTAGAGTTCAGTTTTTGTGGGGAAGACCAGAAGTCAGCGGTGCAGGTTCTATACATTGAAGGAAGAAATGCACAAAGCGGGGGCAGACTCGAGCACCACCAGATACCGAGGGCAAGGAGCCAGTGGAGAAGGCGTCTACTGCAGCTGGGAAAGAGGAATGAACTCTCCGAGGAAACAGTGTCCTGCTGGAGTCTCAAGGACCCTGTTGATCCACAGTGCCAGAGACTGGTGTTAGCCTTAGAAATGAGTAGAGGCACTGTGCTCTGGGAAACAGGAGAAGAGGCCAGGCTAAGAAGAAACGGAAGCTGTTTCAAGTGGAGAAAAAGGAAATGGAGAATGAAATTGAACTTCCTACCATCTCTCAGAGTGAAAGAACCAGGAGGGGCTGTGGTCCTTGGAAAATGTAAATGGGCTTGAAAAAGCAATAGAAAGAGATGAAGTCAGAAAAGGTGTGCACTTTTGTCCTTGTGTCTACAATTCATTCACTGCGAGAACCAATATTGGAGTTCTTACTTTTCTAAGTGCTTATACACATATTAGTTAGCATTAGCTCACTTAGAACAATCCTTAAGATAGCTTTATTAAAATCCCAATTTTGAGATCAGGAAACCAAAGTACAGAGATGAAAAAAAAAAAAAAGAAAGAAAGAAAGAAAGAAAGAAAGAAAGAAAGAAAGAAAGAAAAAAGACTCAATCTGTCTTAGCATAGCCTCACCTATGGAGTTAGACTTCAAACCAAGGTTGTCTTATTCCAAAACCCAGACTCAAAACTGTCTTCCATTCTAGAATACCCTATCTTTCCCATAGCTTCTTATCAAATTCATGCTCTCTCTCTGTTTATGGTTCCTCAGTCTGATTTCCCATCCCTGGCTCTGGGCAGTCTCAGAGGACCTTCCAACATCAGAAATACCCTGTCTGGAGTTGGAAATGTAGCTCGGTAGTAGAGTTTGCCTGGCACGCATGAGGCCCTGGGTTCAATCCCCAGTATGCAAAAAATGAAAAAAATGCTCTTTCTTCCCAGCAAACAGCTCATGAAGGATTACTTCATGCGTACCTTTTCAGAGATGACCTCTCTTTACAGATAAGTCTGAGATGGAGATTCTCTTGCTCATGCATATCCTGCATGATGCATATGTGGTGGACACTAGTAGGTTTCTTGTCACTGGATTCCCAAGCTTGTGGGTACCTTTGTGTCTATGTTGATGTCAGCTCCTTAAGAATGTTAGAACCTCAGGGAGGGAACAGGCAGTTTAATCTGCTCCCAATTCTTCCTTATCAGTCTTCTTTCCATGACGTTAATTAACAAATACCCTTTGCAGGTCCTAATACATGTTCATTTATCAGTCTTCTCTATAAATTCTGGTATAGTGACCAAAATTTAAAAGTTTAAACACCATATAAAGATTTTAATCAAGAAATCACTTTTCTTAAAATTTGGTTGTTCCATCTTCTGAATTCATATATTTTTAGGTATTCGGTTAATTTCACCCTGATTCTTTTATCTATACCTTAAATTTTTCATTGTTCCTGTGTTCCTTACTTTTGGTGCATATCCTGAAATACACTGGATATACTAGGCGCTGATTTCCCCCAAGAGTCTGTCTTTCCAAGGAGCCACGTAGATGGTACATGAAGGAAATAGTAATCTCTGCAGCTTATTCTTCCCATTCAGGAGTTGTCTTTTAATAATCATCTTTGTTTATTAGAGGGGATCCCAATTTATTATTCTTTTGATACTGCTACCATTCCTTGTACATTTTATTGTCCACATGAAGGCAAGATCAAAAAATTAAACTAAGCTACATTAAAAGAAAACCAGTTTAACTTTTCAGATCCTGAATCACCCTCCCCCTTCACCAGCAATCACTTTCAGGTATTTAAAGAATCTTTTATTGTAGTTCCCCCACCCCAAGGCCCTCCTTCCATCACTATCTACTTTAGATGGTCTCAGTTCACTTTTCCACCCTTAGTATTGTTTCAAATGCCTCCCCTCTCTCTTTCATTCTTAAGTATGATGGTTGTATATATAAGGAGCCTTCTATTTTTCCCATGGTAATTTTTAGTCATTCTTTTCTGTGTGATGCTTCTTCATGTATTGGTTTGTCTGAGCAGTTAATTCATTTCCTGGACACAGAGGATTTTTAAGAACCCTTAAATTTCCTTATTACCACTTTACCCCTCAGTCAACCCTTTGTAATAGTATCTGCTTCTTCTAATCCTACTTAGCATCTTCATCTGCTTTATAATCCCTTCACTCCCTTCTTTTGGATGACTTGGCTGCTGTGGTTCCTCATCTTTCCCTAATTTCAGCGTCTTGGCTGATTAAGCTGAGCTTCCCCTTAGCTCTCTGCCTAGTGATATTTAGGACTGAAGTAAAAACAGTTTAATTGTAGGCTCACTGTAAATGTTTTTTCTCTTATGCCAATAACCATGTGCAGTAAACACACTGGTTTTAAAAATAAGAACATTCTTATTTTTATAAAGTATATATAAGGGTTATAGAACATTTCATTCCCTTAGGTAATCTTGATAACCATCAAAAATTATTTTTAAACCCCTTTAAAGATTTTCCTCTAAAAGTTTATCTCATTTTCATGTCACTTTCTTCTTGGTAAACCATCTACACTTACTAGGACTTGCGCTTTAAGTGTTCTTACATTTCAGTTGGAAATGCTTTGCTAGCCAATCCAAGCTTAAACTTTTCTCTTCTCCTGGGGGGTGGTGGCAGTTTTCCTACAGTGATTATGCAGTCCTTCTTGTCAGGAATTCCTAATAGTCATGGAACAATCTCAAAGAGCTTCATGAATGAAGATTTCTGCCTCAGAGTGAGACACTCTGAGGAATAAAGGGGTTAAATTATGAGCTGCAGCAACCAAACAATAAGGCCCTGACAGAACCCGGGGAAAGCCAGCATTCCTCACTCATTTCTCGGGCTCCTCTCAGGCCCCGCCCCGCCAGCCTGTCCTCTTTTGTTGCTGGCGAGTTTCCTCTGATTGTAATTCATTCTGTATTCCTTCCTGCTCCTGTGTCTTGGCTAATTGTTCTTTTCCCACACTACTGGGTCTTAATTTCCTCACTTTACAACCTTATCACCAATGTCTACACTTCCTTGGCTCTTTCTGACCTATCTCCAGCACCCAGTTGACTCTCAGCTTTATTTCCAGGGTTCTTAGTTTGCTGATCTCTAAGTGGGGAGTGTTATTTCTCTCATTCTTCTCAAGGCAGCTGCATCCAAAGTCAGTCCTTCTAGGACAGTCCTACCAATAAAGGACTGTGGACACACCAAGTCTGTGATTCTTTTAATGGACATTCAATTCTTTCCAACAGTGAAGCTGGAAGCTGCCAGGATATGTCATCCTTAAAACCCACCAATTTCTACATTCTCCAAACAGTCTTTTGGTTCTGTTTACCCCACTATTTTTCTTTAGTTTTGCAAGACAATACAGCAATTAAAAATTCAAATTTTCTCTGTGCAGAACATTCACTGACAATAGCAATTATCTCTGTGTCTTAAACGTTGGAGCGACATGTGAAGCACACATACTCTCTCTTTTCATTCAGACAAAAATATCCCTTTATCCTGTATCTTTATGACATGGGGTGACCTAGGAATCCCGTCATAATACACAAAATCACCAGTTTTCTTTACATTGGGTTAAGGAGGGAAACTTAATTTTCTACAACCATAAATCATGCTTTCAAAAGAGAAATTAATTGCCATTATTACATCAGGGAAGGGGAGGATCTTATATAGAGTGCAGATCACTTCACATCGATCCCAGAGCATAAAGAGAGGGAGGTATTGCTCAGTTCACCACAGTATTGTTTTATTTTGCTCTTGTGAAATTGGTGCTTCTTTTTCACTCCTAGTGCCTGGGGCTGGGGGCTGAGGTGTCGGCCTGAGGAGGATTGACCGCCTTTGTTTTAAGACCAGGTTCTGATTACACCTGACAGGGCTGAAACTTGACTCCCTAGAGTTTACCAGCACTTCACCTTCTTCCAGCAGCCACTTAACACAGAAGGAATGTAACAGACGTTGTCACTTTGATTCAGTTTGTATACTGTTTAATATGTTAACAAAAACACAAAAAGTTCTCTTTTGGGGTTTTTTTTCCCCTTTGAAATTTGTTCCGGGGGAGTTCTCCTTTCCATATATTTTTTAATATAAATATTCAACATGGTGAGATTTCTTCTCAAGGCTAAGTCCTAATGTTCCTGCTGAGATTCTCATAGTTCAAGAATAATAGCATTTCGTAAAAAGTCTGCCTGAGAAAAAGACTCAAATAACCTGAGCCATGGCAGTGATTTTGTGGTATTTGGATTCGTGTCTATAAAAATATTTGTACACCAGATGGTGGATTGTTCTGCGCATTCGTCCCAAACTAAAAGTTTAAAAAAAAATTCACCCACATAAAACACTGTGGGGGGAGAAAAATCACCACTAGTTTTTTTCCCAGTCATGTCGTATGAGTAATGGTAAAAGCAACAGCTAAAACAATAAGATTACCCCACTGAATTCTTAATGCACTGTCAGGTACACAGACCTCAAGTAGTGCTGAAAATATTTTCTCCCTCTGAATAACACATACCTTAAGAACAACTCAGTTTGACAGCTCACCAAGTGGACATATTTTCTAAAATACAAAATCATCCTGCTGATGGAGGAAACTATGTGGGGTGACTGACACAGGTCTGGATTGGGAAGGAGCCAAATTAAACACTAAGCCAATAGCCTAGGGCTCCAGTCATGAATCCAAAATGAGTTTTTCTCTGCAGGTTGATTTCATTTTCAACAGTCAATTCTCTATTGTCTGCTTTAATGGGTGGGGAGGCATATAATGAAAAAACAAAAACAGGATAATAGAAATCTAACTTTATTTTGGACTATGGAATCTGTGATATGTTTGTGGGAGGGTTGTTATTTATGTCACACCCCATGGCCACTGCTCCTTGGGGACCTGGCTGTCCATTTGTTGTGTGTTAGAGCCAACACGAACGGAAACATTTTCGGAAGGGACTCTGGTCCCTGCCAATGGGTATGTCTTGGCCTGCCTCTTTCCAGGGCTAAGCCTAGGCAGCCACTGGGCCTGGTCACAAGGGCTCTTAGGTGTAGACCTGCATCTAATCAGAAATACAGTTTCAACATGTAAAGTGGCTACCAGAAGATCCATCCCTGATACCTCTTCTGTTCGATTCTTACTGAAGTTTGACTGGAGAAAATAACATTTAGAGAGAAACATTGCTTCTTTTAAATATTTTACACTTTACCCGTGGATCAAGTTAGATAACCAAGGAACTGGACAGACACTTTACAGAAGAAGATATGCAGGTGTTTAATAAATATATGAAAAGTGTTCAATATCTCTAGTAATTAGAGAAATACAAATTAAAACAACTCTAAGATTTTATCATACTCCGATTAGAATGGCTGTTATGAAGAACACAAGCAATAAGAGATGTTGGTGTGGATGTGGGGGAAAAGGCACACTTGTACATTGCTGGTGGAGTTGCAAATTGGTGCAGCCACTCTGGAAAGCAGTATGGAATGGACCCACCTTTAGACCCAGTTATCCCATTCCTTGGTTTATAACCAAAGGACTTAAAATTAGCATACAACAGTAATGCAGCCACATCAATGTTTATAGCAGCTCAATTCACAATAGCTAGATTGTGGAACCAACCTAGATGCCCTTCAACAGATAAATGGATAAAGAAACTGTGGTATATATACATAATGGAATATTATTCAGCGATAAATAAGAATAATATTATGGCATTTGCAGAAAAATGGATGGAATTGGAGAATATCATGCTAAGTAAAATAAGCCAATCCCAAAAAACCAAAGGCTGAATGTTTTCCTGATAAGTGGATTATCATACTTCATGGGGGTCAAGGTATGGGGGGGGGGAAGAGAAGAATGAAGGGGATTTAGATTACATACAGGGAAATGAGAGGGAGGAGTGGGTGGGGGTATGAAAGATGGTGGAATGAGACAGACACCATTACCCTATGTACATGTATGATTACACAAATGAATCTACATCATGCTCAACCATAGAAATGAAAAGTTGTACCCAATTTGTGTATAATAATCAAAATGCAGTCTGTAAAAATAAAAAGCAAGTAAACAAATAAAAAGAACTTCATATTTGAAATACATCATTTTGTCCCCTCAGAGAACTGAATTTTAGAGGATTTGACTTTTGCATTGGACCCAAAGTTAATCATGAGAAATAGCTGGTGGAAACTTACTTGCTTTAAATGTTATTCGTGACATCAGTGTTCATCTTGAGGCAAGGTAGGAGAAACTTTTTTCACATCTCAAGGCTTCTGAGTCTCTGTCATGAATCCTGTAACTAATCTATTTCCTTCATTTCTCTGAGTCAGATTTGTGAACTCTTTTTAGTAACTGATTAAGTCTTTATGATTAAATTTCTGCATAGTGGCTTTATCTCTCACTTCACTTTACTGTGTATTATTCTTATTTTTCTTTGCTTTGTTTTATTTCTTTGGTTTCAATTATATTACATGATTTATATAAATTACCTAAACTGCATTTTGAAATGAGGCAGGGATTAAATGGATTCTTTATATTAATAAAATCATGTTTATAGTATGTCCTAAGTAAATTGCAATAAGGATATACCTTTGAGATGTAGGGAAGAAAAAACAAATAATTCTCACCTATCGCTAGATTCGAGGTTGAGAACCTGTACCAAGAGACTGAGCAATAAGAGAAAAGCATTTGAATTTACTTAATAAAAGTTTTATATGACATGAAAGCATTTGGAAATGAAGATTTATAGAAACGGGAGCATGTGTATTTTTACGCTAAGTTGGATGAAGAAGTGGATAGTCATGTCAAATGACTGAACGAAGAGTGTCTGATTGAATCGTGGTAAACTGGGAGGAACTTAGCCTGTTTGTTCAGATTCTTCTCTATGCCCCTGAGTCTTCAGATAGAGGTATTTTTTTCACAAAGACACAGTGTGGTCACTCTGGAATGAAGGTTTTTATGGCCTGCTTCAGGGGAGAATGGTGAGGGGAAGAAGAGGGTGACTGTCCTGCTTTTGTGGTTTTCTCAAGTGTTAATATACCATATTTTGGAGTAGTGCATCTTGACCTCCTCAGGAGATATTCCCAAAGGCATGAATAGTTATGGGGGAGGCAGATTGAAGGATATGTTATTTAATCCAGATAATTGGGACATCGATATGCAATGACACCTTAAGTAACAAACACTCAAGACAAACTATTTTTAATTAATTTGAGACCCAGAAGAAATTGAAGTCTGTGTTGATTTCAGACTCCAGGAAAAGAAGCAAAGACACTATCTTGGATCGGACTCGCCTGATGAGAAAACCAAGGCTCCAGTGAAGTAGGACAGTCCCATCTGACCCCTCGCTCGCTGGGTAGTGGGGCGGGGAGGATGGTCCCAGTCAGGGCCCATCTGGGTCAAGGACTGAAAGAAACCAAGGCCTGCTTCACTGAAGGAAAGGATTGCTGCGCTGGAAAAGTGAGGTGGGGGAGAATTCAGTCCCCATGACACAGCTGAACACTTCCTATCCTCTTTTCCATCTTATTTATAGTTTTATTATGCTTAAACTTGAGCAAATGATAACTGGATCATCCTATCCACCCTCAATTATGAAGCTAATTTATGAAGATAAAGTTTGTTAAATACATTCAACAATGTTCCTGGTACTAGGGATAAATGAACAAGTCAGAATACTTGTCCTTCAAAAATCTCACCCCTTTAGAACCTTTTCAGTGTGTTCATTCATTCAAATTATATTTACCGAGTCTCTGAGAGAGGGCTTTAAGAATAGCTGTGGGAGAGCCCTAAGTTACACAGGGGCCCAAGAAAGACTGTCTGAGAAGGTGGCATTTAGATTGGGATCTGAGTGATGGTGAGTTGGTCAAGAAACAGGAAAGGTGGACACGGAGCTGATGGAACAGTGTGTACAAAACTCTGAAGTGGGAGAGATGGCCAGGTGGCTGGACAGCAGTAAAGGAGGGCCAGGGTGCCTGTGATGAGGTGACACAGAACTCAGGTGAGCTCATGCTATAGCAAAGCATTTCTTCATCTCCCAGGTAGCTCATGGTCACACCCTCGACCTCCTCTGAGCCTTTGTTCCAGTGGCCTTCTCAAGGAGGTTCACCCTGGCTGTACCATCTAAATCCCAATACCCGCCTTGCTCCAGTTGGTTTTCACTGCATCTGTCACCTTCTACTATTGTGATGATATGTAATTTATTGTGTGTCTCGTTTGTCTTCCTCGTGCATACACTTCAGGAAAGCAGCCTTTATTGTCCACTTTGTTTACTGATATTTCCCCAACGTGTAGAACAGGGTCTGACATTCTGTCAGTCTCCAACAATAGACGGTGAATAGAATTGTAATGAAAGCTAGTGCCTGTTTTAAGAAGGACCTGGCCTTACCACATTTATATTTTGGAGCAATAACACCGGATGTTGACTGCAACCAAGTTTTAAATCCAAAAGACACTCTTCTGCATCACTCTATCAGTTCTTGAATCTAAAACCAAGTCTTGGCCAGGAAGAAGTTAAGCTTCTTCCACTCCTTTCTCTACTCATCCCTTCTCTTCCTGCTTTAAACCACCCAGGTGGAGGGAAAGCAACAACATGGATATTGAGCAGGCTTTAGGCACAGAGGAGCAAGCCACAGAAAGAAAGCCAACTGCACTACCAAGCCCGGTAGAGCCAGAGGCACAGACTGCGTGCATGACTGCCAACAAAGCCCAAAATAACTGGGATCAATGAAATGACAGGCTACCAAAGGTGTGTTTGCATCTTGATTCTCTTTGCTGGGGCTCGCTATTGCCTTGAGGAAAAAACTGTTTAATTTTCATATCAGATTTTTTTTTTTCAGGTTTCACTCAAATGCAAAGCAATTTGTACTGGTTAACTCTTTTTGAAGAAGCCTGTTGAAAGAAAATGCCTCAGGATGGGGCGCTCATACCCCATTAGGTGGAGATTAATTGGTTACCACAGGCTTAGGAAACCTACTCTAGGCTGATTCATTCATTCAGCAAATATTTATGGAAACTTTTCTATGTGCATGGTACAGTTCTTTTTTACTGGTTCCTTATAAAGCTTACCTTCAGCTGAGGAAATGACATATGTGCACAAAAAGTTAAATAAAGAATCAACAATGCAAAATGTGCCCCAAGGCACTTGTGATTAAGTGCTAAGCAGGTGGTGGAAACCAGGAGCTCACTCTAAAATCGCTCCCAAAGCTGTCTGGTGGTTTTTATTGCCTCAAGACAGTCACATGATAATGAGAAATAGAGTGATTTTTTTCTAAAGCTAAGTGAATTGCATCACATAACTGACCATTATTTGGAGATTATGCCTTTCCTGCTCTTTGAGCGATCCGAAGTCTTTTCTTTAATATCATAACAATGATGATGGTGTTTTTTTAAGTCCTTACTTGTCAAAATAAAAAGCTAATAATCCTATATTGGACTTTATTTTTTAAAATCTTACTTGTCCATTTAAACTCCCCAAACTAGAACTGCTGCTATGGAGGCAAGCTGAGAGGGGTCCATACACCAGGTTGCGTAAACTGGGCAGGATTTTCAAGGTCAGACTGGAGGAAGATGTACATCCATTAAGTCTTGACGCATCTTTGTTGACTTGCATTGAATCAAACTCTGCGTGGAGACAGAGTGAAGCCAAGTGACAGTCTGCTCCAGAGTCAGCAGGTAGCACACTCTGTGTGGACAGATGATTATTGGGAAATAACGATTGAAAGGAAAATTGGAACAGATTATATGGAGCCTTGAATATTCAAGAAGGGAAGTAGACTCTGTAGAAATGGGCTACATTTTAGTGGACAGAAAAGTGATCTGTAAGGAACAATATTTTTAAAATTTTTTTATTTGTTCTTTTCAGTTATACATAATAGGAGAGTGTATTTTGACATGTTATACATACATGGAGTATAACTTCCCATTCCTGTGGTGGTACATGATGTGAAGTTAAACTAGTTGTGTATTCACATGTGAATACTATGTGAATACACTTTCCTATTGGACATAGGAAAGTTATGTCCAATTCATTTTACTGTCTTTTCTATTTCCATCCCCTCTCCCTTCCCTTCATTCTTCTTTGTTTAATCCAAAGTACTTGTATTCTTTCCTAACCCCCAATCTCATCCTTATTGTGTGTTAGCATCTGCATATCAGAGAGAACATTCGCCCTTTGGCCATAATTTCATTCTTTAAGGCTGAGTAATATTCCATTGTGTATATACACTACATTTTCTTTACCCATTCATCTGTTGAAGGGCACCTAGGTTGGTTCCATTGTTTAGCTATTATGAATTGATCTGCTATAAATAGTGATGTGGCCACAACACTATCGCATGTTGATTTTAAGTCCTTTGGGTATATACTGAGAAGTGGGTCAAATGGTGGTTCCACTCCAAGTTTTCTGAGCAATCTCCATACTGCTTTCCAGAGTGGTTGCACCAATTTGCAGTCCCACCAGCAATGTGTGATGACTCTTTTCCCCCACATCCTCGCCAACATTTATTGTTATTTGTATTCTTGATAACTGCCATTCTGACTGGAGTGAGATGAAATCTCAGTATAGTTTAATTTGCATTTCTCTAATTGCTAGAGATGTTGAACATTTTTTTTATAATTTGTTGACCGATTGTATTTCTTCTAAGAAGCGTCTGCTCAATTCTAAAAGGCTAATCTTAATGTAAACTATGAGCTTTGGGTGATAATGATGTGTGACTGTAGATTCTTCAGTGTCACCAATGTCATCCTCTGGTACAGGATGTCCATAGTGGGGAGGCTGTTCATGTGTTGGGGCAGGAGGTTCACAGGAACACTGCTCTGTTCAGTTCTGCTGAACAGAACCTAAAACTTCCCCAAAAGATAGTCTATTACAAAATATTAATCTGGCAGCTGGGGGCAAAATGGGGAAGGAGTGGAATACTTTTGCAGATACAAAATTAGATATGAGCACTTGAAAGGGTCTATGTGAGCAAGGCATCTTGGAGCTTAGGATTTATCAGCTAAATGACATACAGGAAGCAATTGTGATGCCTCAGATACAAGATGAGAAGAGTCTAGTACAAAGAATCAACAAATAAAATGGAAAATAGAGAAAGAATCTGGGCATGGACAGGAAGGAAATCCCATGGCATTTGATTATTAATGGGATCAGAGGGCAAAGCAGGGTCAGGAGAGGTGACCCTGAGGTTTGACCAGCTGGGTGGTAACTGTGCTGCAGACAGAATAGGTACCTCAAGACAGGACTGAAAACTAGGGAGGACAGCCTTCAGGCAGAGGTGGGACTTGGTCAGCAACATTTCCTAAGTGCCAGGCACAGTGTACATGGCCCTCAGCATCTTGATCAAACTCAGGCATGTGAAAGAGTTTTTTAAGTCAGAGAATCTGACTCTGAAGAGAGCAGCAGCATCCACTGAAAGGTATTTTTGATGCTGTGACATTTTCAATTCCATTCTCCTATCAGCCCCAGGAAATCCTAAAGGAACAGAAAATTGTGCTATTTGCTCCAAGAGTCAGAACAAAGATAGGATGCAGTGGTTGCTGCTCACCTTTGCTGGGAGTATCCCAGTATTTAAAAGGAAGATCCCTTTCTGCCTTTGACTTAGAGCATTTAGACCCAAAACCAGTAACCCCAGGGTAGAAGTCTTAGGGGTTCATCTCAGATACAAATAAAACAGGAGTGGCACTTTCCAAGGAACAAATCTCCCTTGAACATCCTTCAAAAAGAAAGATCAAGAACTGGGACAGGACAAGGATAATCTTCCTTACCATAGAATGACATCTCTGTTCCTTTCTCTCCCCTTTTCAGCCTCACCCTCTTCATTCCCTCTTCTTTCCTAAATTGCCTTCTGTCGACTAAACAAAAATACTACATGGGGGTGGGGACAGGAAAAAGCCTGTATAATTAATGTTTTCCCTGAATCACAGGTTATTTTAAAAGACCAGTCTTCGTCATTATTGTTATTACGGTTGCATCAGGTGAAATGATAGTATTTACCAAGCAGACAGATCATTTGACACACGCTGGAGTTAGGTTTGGCCACCTCTTGTGTTCAGTGGAGTTGTAGGGTGGCCTCAAATGTCCAGGTGCAAATCCTTGCATGTCACTCCCTTGAGGGAGAGCCCTGACTGATTATCCAGTTTACTCCGGTGGAGATAGCAACAGAACCCACCTCATAGGGTGGATGTCTGGATTCTGTGAGAAAATGAGGACAGTAATTTGCAGAACAGTTAGAAAGAGAGTAAGTACATAAGCAGATCCAGGTTCTGTGGAACTTGGAGATTATACACCTTTAGAAGTCCTCTTTAATAAAAAGACTATAGGGCTGGGAATGTGGCTCAGTGATAGAGTGCTTGTCTAGCATGCATGAGGCCCTGGGTTCAATACTCAGTGCTGCAAAAAACAAATAAAATAAAAAGAAGATAAACCTTAATTTTGCATTATTCTTACTCATGAATGTATGACTATGTGAACATACTGCTAAGGTCCCTCCCAGGTTCTGGGAAACTTGTTAAAGAAAGAGGTTCTTCACCAGGCAAGTGGTACATACCTGTATTCCCAGCAGCTCAGGAGGCTGAGGCAGGAGGATCGCGAGTTCAAAGCCAGCCTCAGCCAAAGCGAGGTGTTAAGCAACTCAGTGAGACCCTGTCTCTAAATAAAATACAAAATAGGACTGGGAATGCATCTCAGTGGTCAAGTGCCCCTTAGTTCAATCCCTGGTACCCACCCCCCCAAAAAAGAAAGAGGTTCTGAAACTCAAGTTTTACTAGTGTCGAGGTAAAACCACTTCTAAATAAATGTTCAAAATAAATGTTGGGCCTTGCTGTCATTTATTTATTTGAAAAACAAGCATGGAGCATTTACTATGTGCTCTGCAGTGAGCTCTTAACTGGGTGTAGGTGTTGCTGCACATCTGGAGGTTCTATGCCCCAGATAAATGAAAGGCCATTAAATATCAAAGCAAGCTACACTTCTTATCTAAAGAATGTGGTTTGATTTGACAAAACATCCCAGAGCTAATAAATGACTTCAAAGCACTTTGCAGACTACTTTAACAGAAACCCTGTGCCAATGGAATAGATGAATATTTGTAGCCATTTTTTAATTTTTTCCCTTCAAAAAATTGAGATAAAATATTCACTATCTTAGCCATTTTGAGAGTACGGCTCAATGGTATTAAGTACACTCATGCACTTGAGCAACCATCAGTACCATCCATCTCCAAAACTCTTTTTATCTTGCAAAACAAACTCTGTATCTATTAAACACTAACTTCCATTCCCTCCCTCCATCCAGCTCCTGGCAACTACTGTTCTGCTTTCTGTCTCTATGATTTTGACTACTTAGAGAAGTCAACTACTCTAAAGACTATTTATATCTTAGATTTGTAAAATAGATGCAAAGATAAAAGCAGGTAACAGAGTACCTCATCTATGTAGAATCATACAGTATTTGTCTTGTTATTGGCTTATTTCACTCATTATAATGTTCTCAGGGTTCATCCACAAGGTCACATATATCAGAATTTCCTTCCTTTTTAAGGCTGAATAATATTCCATTCAATGTATATACATTTGTTTATCCATTCACTCACCAACAGATACTTGGGTTGCTTCCACATTTTAGCTATTGTGATTAACACTATTGTAAACATGAGTAGGGTGGACATTACTTTTGCAGGTTTAGAACATTTCCATCCTATGACTACAGAATGCATTTTAATTGTTGCTTTCCTTTGCTCACATATTAATTAAACAAAACAAGTCATTTATCAAATTCAATTTCTTCATCACTGTTGGACCTGTATCTCACTTTTATTAAAAGGGGCAGTGGGTCAGAAGAGTTCTGAACCAGGACTTAGGACATTAGAGTACTGGTCCCAGAACTGTAGCCAGTGTTAGATAACTATGTGATACCGGGAAAATTCTTGCATCTTGCTGGGCTTCAGTTTCCTCCATATCCTGTGGGTGATTTGGACAATTTCCTTTCTAGGGGGATCACTCAGTCTAGTTTGCCAAGTCACAAGAAGTCCTGAATCCCTGGGAAACCTCTAGATCACAGGCAAACTGGGGTGGTTGATCACCTACATTCAGTAAGTACTCAAATCTGATACCAGATTTTTAAAAAGTGTTCTAGATTAAATGGAATTAGGTTGTTTATTCCCTTCCCAACCCCCCAGGAAATATCAAAAGGGGATTCAATGGCTGAGTCAGACTGGGACAAAATTCCAAGTGTGTAATTTTTAACAGGCTTTTGGGGAAAGGGTTGATTTTTAGATCCAGTTAAGAAGTCATCCCCACAATCGTTCTGGTTAGGGAGGTTTGTGTGTTAACAATTAGACAAGAGCTGTTAAAATCTCCACTGAGCAACTTAAAATGCTGCCCAGTTTTAATAACTAGCCCAGTTTCTCATGGCTTTTCATTTTTTCCCTCCTTCAAAGGGCATTCTTCTCTGTCATGGGGCAAACACACAACAATGACAACAAATGAAAGTAAACCATGGTGGGCTCCTTGTCTGATTTGCAACTAAGAGGAAAGCTCAGCCTGGACTGTGTCGGAGTGACCCTTCTCTTGCATAGGAATGCACTGATGTGCCTGCCTGAAGCCCCACATGAGCCCCCTTCTCTGGGGAGGATGATGTAGCCAGATTCCAGTTCCCATCAGCAAACAGGCAGGGTGAGTGTGAGTGAAGTCAGCGAAGAGTTGAAGACTATTAAACTTTCAGGAGTGAAATGCAGTCCTGGACAATGTGGGCAAAAGAAGCATTTCAACTCAATTCCATTGGGTGCCAATTTTTTAATTATTTGAAAATTCAATTCCAAGTTCACGAACAGTTCCAATGCATTATTGATTTGACTGGTTCTTGATACAGGGCCTAAAAAGCAGGTAAGACCTTTTCCAGACAAGTACACAGAAATAAAAGAAAAGATAACCCCCATATTAATTATCATTTCCAATAGAAAATGTTTTAGTGACTGCTTTTTATGGTCTATCACAATTTAATTTCTGTTTACAGCTTAGGTGATATTTTACAAAACCTTTCCATACATACAACATTAAAACACACAGATAATGTATAAAAAGCAGAGGCTTATTATCTCTATTTTAAAAATGCAGAAATGGCCCAGTGTGGTGGCTCATGCCTGCAATCCCAGGAGCTTGGGAGGCTGAGGCAGGAGGATGGCGAGGTCAAAGCCAGCCTCAGCAATGGCAAGGCACTAAGCAGCTCAGTAACACCCTGTCTCTAAATAAAATACAAAATAGGGCTGGGGATGTGGTTCAGTGGTTGAGTGCCCCTGAGTTCAATCCCTGGTACCAAAAAAAAAACCCAAAAAACAAAAAACAGAAACTGAAGTTCAGACAAATTAGTAGTCTGTTAAGAGGCAGCACCAGGCTCAAACCTGGCTATTGTTCTAAATCACAATCAGGACTCATCACCGAAATGCAGAGGAAAGTGTGTTTTGCTGTTTTAATTATTCCTTCTGGCAGTTTTTGCTAACTCTCTCATACTATTGATATCATCCAAGAATAATGATTAACAGGAGAGCAAAAGGTCAAAAACAGTATTGGTTAAAATCTGGACTGACTCAAAGAGCCAACAAGAGGAGAAGCAGCCTGTGAAGAGGCCCAAGGGGTAGTAAGAGAGGGGATGGAAGACCAAGCCAGCTCCACACCGGCTTCCAAATCAAGGGAAGTGAGCCAGGAAGCTTCATCTGTAAGGAGCATACTTGGAAGAGACCCCTGGGTTGGTGTTTAGGGAGCTATTGTTGACCTCTGTAAACATAATGCCACAGAATCGTAGAATCTTGTGTTCAGTTAATCCAAACACTTATCCACAGTGCACGACACTCCCTGATGTTCATTGCCTGCCTATTCCAACAACACTGACGGATGAGCCAGCCAGCAAAGGAGATGGAAGAGCGACCACTGAGATTGAAGCACCTAGAGAAGGACGTCTTCAAGGCTGGCTAATGAAGCAAGTGTTTCAAGAAGGAGGGGAAACATCTCTGTGCCTTTCAGTGTTTCTGTGAATGTAAAACTGCTTAAAAAAAAAAAGAGTCTTTATTTAAAAGGGAGGAGGAGGAGGAAAATGAGGGTGTGATCAGATTTATACAATAGTAATAGATCCAGTAAAATGAGGACCAAGAATTGTCCATAGATTTTGCGCCATGGAGTTCACTGGTTATCTTGACAATAGACTGAGGGGGACATGGGATGGTGGGAAGAAAGCCTGACTGGAGTATGTTCAGGAGAAAGTGAAAGGAAATGGAATAGGAGGCAGCTAATATAAAACCTTTTTCAAGAAATTTTGTCAGGAGGAGAATCAGAGAAATGAAGCAGTAGCTGGAAGGGGATGGGGGGTAAAAGGAAGGTGGTGTTTGCTAAAGATGGGTGATCTCACAGCATGTTTGCATGTTTATCCAAATGATCCAGCAGAAAGGGAAAGTGACGATGCAGAAATTGCAACAATTGCAAGAGCAGGGTCCTTACATGGGGGAAGGGGAAGAGATCCAGCACACAGGTGGGGTTGTAGAGGAACTTGGACAGCAGAAGGAGCCTTGCAATGGGAGGGAAGGCAGCACCATAGGACACAACTGCAGACACACAGAAATGAAAGCTCTCATTATGATTCTATTTTCTAAGTAAAATAAGAAGCAAGCCCAGCAGTTGAAAGCAAAAGGGTCTGAGGACAAAGAAGAATCAGTGAAATCATCTTTTTAGGAGAATAGGAGAGTGAGTTGATCAAAAAAACTATTAGGATTGCCTGGCAGAATAAGGTTTTGAGGTCACCTAAGATTTGATGCTATTGTTGAGTCTTTAAGACCAAACTCTGGGTCTCCCTTTGCTCCCACCCCTTAAATGTGGTTTCTTTAAAACATAACAGTGTCAATCATTTTATTTGATGTCACAAATGTTTATTTTGCACTCGACCAAGTCCCTAGTGCATAGGTGCAGTCTGGGGCACATTCACTCTGGGAATAGGCTAGGAGGTGGGTAGGGAGAATAGAGAGAGAGAGAGAGAGAGAAGGAAAGGCTGACTCCATGGGGTCTTTTGCCTCTATCCCCCATAAATAGAAAAAAAATTAATGTTCTTGGGTGGCAGCAAGCTCCCTTCAGGATGGAGGAATGTAGCAACTGGAAAATATGGCTTTGATTTGAAAACAAAATGAGCTTCCATATAGTGATCCCTAGAATCAAGCCTACCCACTGAGGCCCAAGCTCCAATGGACCATCCCAGACTCTCCCAGGGAACTTCCCTGAAACTTACAGCACGGAAGAGAAAAAAGCAAAAAATGAGTGACTCCTGCCAAGCTTGAGAAGAGAGGCAAGGAAGGGGTTCCCACCTGGTGAGACCCAAGTACCTCCTTCCAAAGCCATCAGTCTTGGGTGCATCATTTCATCTAGTGGATGGAGTGGAGAAGGGTGAGAGGGAGAGACAAAAGAAGCCAGGAGTGTGGCACTAATTCATGTTCTCCTGTGTGGAAGAAAACAGCAGGATGAAGAAGGAAAGTTCCCTCCCTCCTAACAGCCACAGAGGAAAGTGAGGTCTTAGATCCTGGGAGACTGCCCCATCCCATGCTCCTGCCTCTGACCCCTCTTCAGCTCTGGGGCAATCACCAAATAGGGTGTAAACAAGGAATTGATTACCATGTTGGCCTATGAAATCCGAGCTGGCCCATGTGGGACAGAGATAGTGAAAAAGGTAGATGAATTGATTGGAGGCCCAAGTGAGGTGAAAGAATGCTTGACTTGGAGGTTTTTTTGTTTTTCTTTTAATGCACTAGAAAGATCACAGTCTCACATATTTGAAAATCACTATTATGGTTCTCTTGAGTCTTTTTATGTTTAATCCCAAGAGGACTGAATTCTTTCAGTGGTCCTGTACGAGAATGTTTCAATTATATTTATAAACTCCCTGGCTGCTTTTTATCGAGCATGCTCCAGTACACTCCTTTGAAAGGGCTGCACCTGGATGCATGCCTCCACCCAGCAGGAGTGGGCAGGAGTGCCCATCTTCCCTGGCCATGGATGCCTCCCTCCTTCACTGGCACAAGCTGTGATTCTGCTGCCTCTTCAGTGTTTCTCTCCTGCTAACTTAACTTGAGCTCGTTGTCTTTACAACCCCTGTGTCTTTTTCACTCATGTACTGCTGCTCCACCACCCCATACCTGTGCAGTTTTTTTTCTATGCTTTGTTTTTCTATATTTAATAATAAGGGTTGGAGGAGTGACCTATCTGGGGGTCATTTCAACTCTTACTAGCTACTACTCTATTCCTTTGTACTGGTTCACAACAAAGAAGTCATCTATGAATGGTGTTTCTGAGGCTGGAAAAAAACATGGACGTGTTTGGAAGAGTTGTGAGTGTTATGGCAGAGAGCTGATAAGCAAGGAAGAGCACTTTCCAGAGTGCTAGGCGCTGAGATCAAAGCCCTCTGCAAATATTTTGATAGGAGACAGCTGTGTTATAACAAAGCTGACACTGACCTCTCCTTGGAGGACCTTTGCTAAGTCCTGGTTCTACCATTCTCTAGTTGTTGTGACCCTTGCAATTTTGCTTCTCTGAGCCTCAGTTTCCTCAACTAGCAAATGGAAATAGTGATGTTTCTCATAAGTTTGTTGGGATAATGAAATAGGAATACCTGAAAGTGTAAAACAAATGATAGAAAGTAGTATTGTACAGTCAGAGTCCTCCTTTAAAAAGCAAGTGTTTGAGCCTGGTGCAGTGGTGCACACCTGTAATCCCAGTGACTCTGGAGGCTGAATCAGGAGGATGGTGAGTTCAATGCTAGATTCAGCAATGGTGAGGCGCTAAACAACTCTGTGAGACCCTGTCTCTAAATAAAATACAAAAAAGGAGTGGTGATGTGGCTCAGTAGTCGAGCGCTCCTGAGTTCAATCTCCAATACCCCCACTCAAAAAGAAATAGTTGATCCGTCTGTGTATGGGCTCCCCCAAAATCAGAACCCCCCAGCTGGTACATTTGGGAATGAGATCCCAGGGAGCAGGAAAGAGGAAGAGGAGGAGTGAAACAGAGAAGGAAGAAGGCCAGTACAAAGACAGGTTGCTAAATTGCTTAGGGCTGTGGGTGGCTGAAACTTGACCCTACACAACCTTCTGAGAAGGTTTAAGTGAACTGTGATTCAGAATTGTCCCTCCAGGGGACAATTTACCTAAAGTCTCCTCTCCAGATGAATGGAGGTGGCCCTGGGCACTGACACCTCTCTTTTCAGGGTTGCACACATGTGAGTGCCAAGAGGACTCCACAGAAGCCCCAGGGGAGCAAGTGAAAGGTGGAAGGTACTGATGAGGTAAAGCCTTGTCAGGTGGCATGCTTGGAACTAGTTCAGAATGGGTTCCTGCTGCACCAGCCGGGGTTAGAGGTGAGACTGGGAGGTTTTGAAATGGTGCACAAGATACCATTCTGCCTGACAAACATGAAAACAACAACAACAACAAAATCATGACATGGCTTGGTTTGGGTATTTATAGCAGGTACTATATGCCATATGTTTGCAGGGAAAAAAAGGCACACGAAACATTAGTTTTTGATGCTATTTTTCCAGATACTATGCATTTCTGCAGAATTAAGGAAAGCAATCCCCAAATGCCGCACCTTTTTTTGTACTAAATTATAATTAGAGATATAATTAGACCTAATTGAAAGAAACCCAGACCAAAACTTTGGAGCAATTGCTTCATTTCTCTGGTGAAGCAGGGATGGGGCAACAGGGTAAATTGCTAATGCTACTATTCTCCCCGCCTTCAATCTAGTGTTGTTTGGATTTGGGGATGTGGGAGAGGAGTTTCATCAAATAACCTATTGACAATATTTATAAATGAGAAAAGTTTACTATCATTTGGGTATTAAGTATTAATTACCAAAGTTCATTTCCCTCCAAGATTCTACCATAAAGTAATTTTGAGTTGTCAAGTCAAATCAATAAAACTAGTGCACATACTTGTGCCAGGCCCTATGTAACCATTAAGGAAACAAAGATGCACAAAGAAGATTGACATAAGGAGTAAAGGTAATACCTAAGCACTACTTTTGACCATTGCTATAGGAGGAAGAAAGTATGAGCCTCAGATGGAACTGTTCAGAAATGAAGTCTTGGTTTTTTCTCAGGTTAATTCCTGCTTTGCAAAGCCTCCCCATTATGAGAAAAGTAACCTCTCTCTTACTTTTCCATGTTGCATATTTATAATATTATTTTACATTTAACATACACCTTTTTAAATCTATCTAATTTTTTTAATGGGTAAGAAGTAGAAACCGGGCCTGGTGGCACATGCCTGTAATCCCAGCACTTGGGAGGCTGAGGCAGGAGGATCGAGAGTTCAAAGACAGCCTCAGCAACTTAGTGAGGTCCTAAGCAACTCAGTGAGACCCTGTCTCTAAAATACAAAATAGGGCTGGGGATGTGGCTCAGTGGTGGAGCGCCCCTGGGTTCAATCCCCAGTACCAAAAAAAAAAAAAAAAGAAGTAGAAATACAACTTTTTATTTTCCCACATGGATAGACATTTTTTCCAACACCTCTTGTTAGATACTCTATCCTTTCCACTGTTTTGAAATTCTGTCTTTATTTATTTTATTTTATTTTATTCCTAAATGTGGTCTCTGGCCTATGCCATTGACAGATTGTCTTTTCCAGCAATAATTCTGCATTATTTAATTGTGGCAGGTTTATAGTTTGATAACTGGTAGGTCAATATTGTCCCTATTGTTCTTATTTTTCTCAGTTATTCTTATGTATTTACTTTGCAGGACAATGTTTATAATCTCTTTATATTCTATTATAAAAATCCTATTGGAATTTGGGTCATGATTTGCTTATATTTGCTGTGTGAAATATTATCCAAAGCATTTCTCTAGAATAACGTGAAGAGAAGACCAGATGTTTGAAGAGAGGAAAGGTCTACAGCAGCTGTTGTGAGGGATGGAAGAGCTAGATTATCAGATCACCCTGCAGATGAGGAGGCAACCAAGGATTGATAACCTGCAGTTTGGGTGATTTTCTTCATCAGTGCTTGGCTGATCAGGAGCAGGCATGAGGAATGATCTGGTTGAATTCACTCTGGGGTTAGATTTGATAAAACAAGCATGGGGGTGGGAGATATTTATTTCTTTGCCTTTCTTTTAATAAAGTTAGAAGAGAAAAAATGTTTTTCATACACCAGATAAGAAATGTGAATGAAGAGAGGTGTAGCTTTTTTCTTTTGTTCTTTTAAAGATGTTCATAAAACACAAGTATTGATCTGTGGGCCAAAAAATCTAAATTACAATGGAGCTTTGTATTGTGTAAATAATTGTGTGTGTGTGCGCGTGCATGTGTGTGTATCATGTTATACTTGAAATATTTTCCTTGTGACACAAGAGCACTATTTGGTGTAAAGTCCTATTTTTTTGAGTGTGTATATTTCCCCCTGACGTTTTCTTTCTTTGGAATTAAGCATTCTCAAATGAATTCCCAGGGGCATCTGGAAATGTTGGTACATATCCATTTGGCAGTTTAGGGATTTGTTAGAGTGTGGGAAAATTCAGAGGTTATTTTCAGGTTATGACATCTAAATATTTCTTTGCAGGTCCAGAGCACAGTTTATTTTTTAAACTATAAAGACACCGTAGTCTCGGCGCTCCTTTAAAGAGGAAATTGCTGCCATCTTTAACTAAATAATGTTTGAAATAAATCCCAATTTAGTAAATTAAAGAATGTTTTAAATTGCTTGTTGGTTTTTATGTTTTCCTTTACTTAGGCAAGCAAAATTTAAAAACTATTAAAGAAGATGGTCAAAAAGGTAAATCCATGGCCATCATAAACAAACCTTTTTACCTTTTCCTTCACTGTGAGCACAGGCTTCAGCAGGGTGGATCTCTGCTCCACTGTGGGAAATAACTCCAAGGCTTTCCTCTGGGTCTTCCCAAATTCAGGGTGCTGCCCACTTGCATCACAGTTTTCTCAGTCCAACTGTCTGATACATGGGGAAAGACCCAGAATTCAAAGACTGCAAGGAAGGGGAAATGATGCCCTGAACATTGATTATGAAATGGCTGCTATTTTCATGGTTCCCATCAGTCTTTAGAACATTTTCCATATTCCTTCATCGAAGGGAAGGTGAGTCTATGCAATTCTAAATGCTGTTCCTGTCTAGATGCTCACTGATGAAAAATGTGGTCAGGTGGAGTGACTACATATTTCAGGAGTTGCCAGCATGTACATTCAACTCATGTGTCTTGTGTCTGATCAACCACTACTCATTCCCTGAACTTTGAGGTGAGACAATGAACATAAGCATGATACATCAACATATTCTTGGCTCATACCACTAATTAGAATATTCACATTTAAGATTCGAACTCCTCTTGACACTTTTACTCACCCTTTTTCCATCAATCATAAATTCAGTAAAATTAACCTAAGACTGTATTTCTTCCAGCCATTCCCTCCTATTCATTGGTACTGCCAAGTTGTTGATATTCATCTACATCATCTCTCACTTGGTCCCTTATAGAATCCTAATAAGCAGTATCTGCCACCCTTCGAAAATGTGTATGTATTTACAGTGCTTCTGTAACTAAGTTTTCTATGGTTTATTGACCCAAATCATTGATCAGAATTCCTCCAAATTTGGGTCTCTATCTATGTTTCCTGCTTCATCTTATGTTATTCTCCCACTGGTGCTTTGTGCTCCTAACACATAGAACTATCTGTACTTCCAGTGCTGTTCCTTCTGTCTAGAAGTGATATCCAAAATATTTAAAGACCGGAAACCAAGCAGTCAGAACATGTCTCCTCAGAACTGCTGTCCTAGGGCACTCTGCTGAGAGACAGCTCTAGCCACCTATTGCTAGCACTTTGACCTTGAGTCTCTTCCTGGGGAGCTGAAGCAGATCCTTCACATGGTCTATGGAGGACTAGCAATTGAGAAGAGGCTGGAGGTGAGGGACAGTGTCATTTAGAAAGGTTTATGGACTTGATTAACTTTTTCAGCTATGCAAAGACAAGTGTTTGCACAAGCAGACACCATTTACAGAACCTGAAATGAACTTTTCTATTTTTTGAGATAGTCTGGAAAAACCCACTGCTTCATCTCTGGTTGCTTCATAAATACTTTTGCCTACTTCTGTTACTCTAAACTTAAGCCACAAGAGACATCTACCACCTCTCACACAGTCCCACTGCCGATCAGTTTTTTAACCAGGCTAATCTTTTTATTTCCATGCCGACTGAGAAACATTATGTCCTGAACTGACCTAAAAGTATGAGGGAAAGTTCCAGTATCTTTTCTAACAAGAAAGTAAGCAATACATGCTTTTCTTTAACCCAAATCACAGAACTAGTGATTGTGAGAACTAGTCCTCATAATATTAAAGAATTGTTAGCAAGTTGCTTGCTACACAATGCAAAATGCTAAACTGGCCTTGAGGGGTATCTAAAGAAGTAACAGGTCCAATCCCTGGCTCCATGAACTCAGAGTTGAATGTGGTGGTGAGATGTGAATAGCCAAAGTAATAATGTTGATCCAGTAGTAAATTATGTGCAGCTATCCATAGCAGTGAAGAGGAAAGGCGAATGTGTCTCTCTCCCAGGTAGGTGAAGTTTCCTGAGGAGTTGGGGTCTTTGCAGAGTTTCAGCCTTGGCCCAGCAGGAGAACCAGCATATGTGATGGACACAGAGAAAACAGGGCAGGCCAAAGCAGGGCCTTGCCATTGAGATGAGGCTAGAAATGTAATTGCGATCAACCTGCAAAAGAAAGTATACCAGGAAAAAGAAACTGAGCTTTAGGCTAGGGAAAGGTCCCTAAGTTTTGTTAACACAATCAAGCAGCACTTTAAAATATTATGCAGTAGTAGTTAGCAAGCAGTATGCTGGGAAATAGCCTGACATAATGGAGCCAACTATTAAATTTGAGTCTGGCTATGCCACATTCTAGCTGACTGGGCTTGGACCAGTTAATCTCCAAGTCTCATTTAATCAGCTGTAAACATAGAACTGTTAATACTTCACTCTTAGGGCTCTTATGAGAATAATATTTTGCATTTATGAGGACTTACTGTGTGCTCACGCTGTCCTAAGTATTGTATCCATGTTGTCTCATTTAACACTTACATCATTGTTTTTATATTTTTATTGTGATAAGATATATGTAATATAAAATTTACCATTTGAGCCACTTTTAAGTGTACAGTTCAAGAGTGTTAATTATATTCAACGTGGTGTGCAGCTGTCACTGATGGCCGCCCATCTCCAGAATTCTTTTCATCTTGCAAAACTGAAACTCTGTATCCCTGATACAGAGGATTTTCCCCCCAGTGCCTGACACCCCACATTTGATTTTCTGCTTCTAAGAATTTGATTATACTAAGTACTTTATTTAAGTACAGTCATCAACTGTTTCTCCTTCTGTGATGGTATTATTCACTTAGTATAATGTCTTCAAGGTTCATCTGTTTTAGCATGTGCCAGAAATTTCTTTCCATTTAAGGTTGAATAATATTCCACCAAATGTCTTATATCACTGTTTTATCAGGCAAAAATTGAACTTAGAGAGGTTAACTTGCCCAAAATAACATAGCTGGTAGGAGAGAGAGCTAGAATTTGGACGGAAGCAATCTGATTCCATAGCACATCCTCATTTCCCCTGCATATCCTGCCTCATGTAGGTTAAGGGCCCATCACCGCACCTGGAGGGGAGGGCATTGCAGGAAGGCATTCTATTGTTTTCGATTATCTAGCACCACAGCTTATCCTGGTAACAGAACTCCTCTTATTTATTTATTTATTTATTTAGGTACTGGGAGTTAAACCCAAGGCTGAGCATGCGCTCTACACTGAGCTAGCTATACCCCCAGCCCATAACTCTTCTTTTTCTTGGGGAACTCTTCCTATTATTGTACCAATTGTGCATCTCCTCATTCCAAGATCACAGGTGATGTTCCCCAGACCAGGCTAATCAGAGACATGTGCCCAGTTCCCTATAGTGAATGATTCAGAAGTGGCACATGGGTGCAATCAGAGTTCTCTCTGGTGCTTCAGGGAGGTTATGACCCAGGAATTGTAGCTGACCATTTAAAAAGCTTAGTGGGGAGATGGCAAGGAAGGTGGAGTCTTGAGCAACATCCAATTCCCTGGATCTAGACGTGTCTGCAGCCAGCTGCCCCCATCAAGTCCCCAGAGATGTGATCCAATACATTCCTGGCTTTTGTTTTTAAAGTAATTGGAGTTGAGTGTCTGTAACTTGGAAGAAAACTAATACACAAGATCAAAAAGGTGCTCTTGGGAATTGGAAGGAAAAACCTGGCAAGAAGTATTGTGAAATTGTGTGGTGTGAGGAAGAGGGAAAGGTCAAGAGTCCTTTTGAGGTTTGGATACCCGGTGACCAAGAATAAAGCTTTTACTGAAAAGGTGGAAGAAGTTGCTATTTTCAGTAGAGTTGGAAGTGAAAGTTTCCAAGGCTCCCAGGAATCCAGAGTGCTAGCCAGCTTCCAAAGGTAGAATGTACAATGTGACTTGTGTCTGCCAACTACTTCCTCCTCTTCCAGATTTGCAAACTCATGAAGGTGCCCAAGGTCTGTTTGGAATAGGCCTTTTGGACTTTGACCTTTATCCCCTGTTATGGTTTAGTTATGGGGTATCCCCCCAAAGCTGTAAGACAATGCAAAAAAGTTAGAGGTGAAATGACTGGGTTATGAGAGCTGTAACCGAATCAGTGAGTTAATTCCCTGACATGAATTAACTAGGTGGTAACTGTAGGCAGGTGGTGAGTGGTTGGAGGAGGTGGGGATGTGCCTTTGGGGTTTATATTTTGTCCCTGGTGAGCAGAGCTCTCTCTGATTTCTGATTGTCATGTCCTAAGCTGCTTCCCTCCTCCTTGCCCTTCTACCTTGATGTTCTGAGCCACCTTGGGCCCAAGCTATGACATCAGTCATCTGTGGACTGAGACCTTCAAAACCATAAGTTCCAAGTAAACTTTTCCTCCTCTATGTTGTACTTGTCAGGTCATTTTCCACACTGATGAAAAAACTGACTAAACTATCCCTCAAATTCACTCACTAACCTAATATGAATTTTCTTTCCAAATTCAATTTATTCACTAATCTGCTCATTTATTCATTAAATACACATTTGGTGAGTGCTTACTTTATGTCAGTTACAGTGGCAGGTGCTAAGTTTGCCGTGATAAGAAAATAAACATGGTCCCCTACTTTCAAGGAGTTTATAATGTAGTGAAGAAAACAGATATAGGAAGCATCTGTCACACAGATGAATATAATTAGAAATAGTATGAAGTTCTATGAAGAAAATGGAGTTTCATAAGAGGTATCTTAGGGATCTAATTTAGATGGAGGAGAGTAGGAGGATTACCAGGGAGTTTCTCTGGGTAACCAAGTGAAAGGTGGGCACTGAAATGAAAAAAGAAAGGTGGAAACCAGAGGAGTCGGTCTTACCCACCCTTTAGAAACCAGTGATTCACCCATTAGGAATGTGAGACCGCGAGGCTTCTAAGTGGTTTCTTTGAAGTGCAGCCACATGGGGCCCTTAGAGCAGAGCCTGGCAAGAAAAAAAAAAAAAGCAACCAAGGTAGTGTAGGGACCTCAGCCTGTTGCCCAGTCACCTCCAGATGACTCTACTCATTTACTTATTCATTCACTCACTCATTCAAGAAATAGTTATGGAATACCCACAGGTGGGAGGCATTAAACTAAATGATGAGGATTTGGGAGAAGACAATCTCCAACCGAGACCTCAGCAGGAGGGCAGAAGCTCGGGTAGGCTCTTCCTCAAAGGGCTCCAAGAGTCACCTTGGTCTTTCCCTTAGAAAATCTGTTAGACCCAAGCATATGCATATATTTAATAACACTTCTAGGCCCTCCCTGCCAGCAGACTGGTACTCTTTTATGTACTGGCTACATCTAATCCTCCCAGCAGAGGCAAAGGTTCTTTACCCACATAAAACTAGGCAACATGGCAGACTGACACCAAACACAGCGTGGCCGCCCAGTCCCTCCAGATAAACATAAGGAAAGGTCATCCAAACACAGGAAGACAGCCGCCCCCTTCCCTTTTCCTTTACCCCCTCCCCTTCCTCCCCCTGGCTCCCTTATCCCCAGAGGGTGGACCCAGCCTTTCCCAAAGTTTATTCTGAGAGTTCTAGCTCCCACAGTGGAACGTGCTGCGGACATGGGAATACAACAGCCTGGCCAACAGGGAAAACCAAAAATATAAACTGAGATACTTAATAGATTTCTGCCCTTCCTCCCAAATTGTGGCAGAAATGTCTACTAGTATTGCTTTTACTGTGCTCAGTATAAGTCAGCCATTCCTGAGAGGAGGTCTTCTGAAGTTTATTGCATTTGTCAGTGAACATTTTGTGCAGAAGAAAGTTAAACTCTTTCTTAGGATCTCAGTGCCATTTGCTTGATCTGCTAAACAAATGCAATAAATGTTAGGAAACAAAGTCCAGAAAGCCTTGCATCTCAAACACTTGGCAATTGAGTTAAACACGAATACAAAAAACACTAAAAGTGCAGGGGGAAAATTTAGAAGGTTTCAAATTCACTATTGGAATTTCGTAAATAACCAGGAACCCTGGTTCCATAAATAGGAAGTCATTTTATCTTTTACTGACATATTCTGATCCAAACAGTGGTAAGAACAAAGTTTATGTTCTCACCACTTTGGATTTTACTTTCTACTTGAGAGGGAAAAGAATGAGTATTCCAGGATTGTGTACCTCCATGATTATAAACCAGCATTTGTGATGAAATGTTCAGTACTAATTTCAAAACAGACCCATGTTTGAAAGCAAAGCATAATGGTGACCTTTCTCATTAGCTGTTGCTCAAACAAAGATATGTTCCAGCAATATCCGATGCTTCCTTCCTGCTGGGGCCTCCACCCAATGCAATTTAAAACACTTGTGTCACATCCAGACCAGAGCTGAGGATGTGATGTAGCTGTTTTGGTAACATTGTATTTATGGTTTATTGTTACTTTCTAAGTTTTTAAAAATGTTTTGTTTTCATAAATTTATTATCATGAGTTGGGTTTGCAAGGTTAACTATGTGAGACCATATAGATGAACTCCTTTTATACATATTTACTCTTCTATTTCTCCAACTCCCTATTTTTGTGATGAATAGCATCATAGATTCTTAACCATAAGACAGAGATTTATTTCTTGTTGCTCTTTGGTGTTTTTGCGAAACTTCGTAGGCAAAAACAAAACAATTTTAAAGGATCATGCGTAACTTGTTTTGTGTTAAATGCTATGAACACAAATAAACACAAATCTAAGGAAAGAATGTGAGAAACAGAAGGAGAGAGAAAAAGAGAAAGACACACAAAAACTGGTTTAATACAAGTAATCCTCATGTTTGTCATGACTGATGCTCCTAAATTAGGTCAAAAATGGTCATAGTCGAGGTGATTTTCCCATAGAACAATAAACAATAAGAATTTTGTAACTGACCAAAGACCTCATGTCCATTTTTATGGAAATGACGATAAACACTTGGTGCAACTATAAATGATACAAATCATTTATATTTTCTACATTGTGCATAATTTTGTAATATAAAAAAATCAAATGCATGTTACTTTATTTTTATTTTTTTATTTGTTGCTTTCAGGCTTTGCAGCTTTATTTACATTTCTAATAGCACACAAACACTTGCTCCTTTTTTAAATACAAAATTATATATGCTCATTTAAAAAAATTAAAATATAAAAATAAATAAATTAAAAAAGTAATCTCAAGTTCTCCTCTCCTCGAGGGGAGGGAGGCATAATTGCCAGGCAGGTGATCCAGGCCCAGGGTTGCAGGCTTCCGGTTCTTCAGAAGGCTTTCAGAATTTGCTCTAAAGGAAAACCCTCGGCACACACACCTTCCATTTTATTCACGGTGTCTCAAAACACATACTCGTTCGCCATTTCTTCATAACCTGTGTCCACAAAGAGCTGAACCAGGAATTCATCAGTAAAAAAAATATGATCTGGTTCCATCTTGTCTAACATAAAAGTTTTCTCCAAATTTGCTGCCAACTTTAAACCTAAGCATGGCATGATCATGCAGCCCATAGTCACCGAACAAGACGCTTCTCCCTGGTTTTAATACCTTATAAATGTTTTGTAAAACAAGGTGCATCTTATCCAGGTGAATGGCGGAGAGCACAAATATGAACAAGAGAACATCCACAGATTCTGGTGGTACATGATCCAGAAGGTCATCTTCAGTGAGATCACACTGGAATACCTGGCATCGCTCTGTGTTGTATAAAGGATTTGGCTTAACAAATTCAACTGCTCTGGGAGAAAAATCATAGGCATAGGCAAAGATATTTGAATCTTCTTCTAAAAGTGGGAATAAACCATTTCCAACCCTACGACCAGCTTCAAGCATAATTAATTTTTGACCTTCAAACTCCTTACATAATCTTAGCTCCTCAAACTCTCTGGTAGTCCAGTGCCTATCTTTGAAAAAATTGGTGCTATTTCTTTCGTAAAAGAGGTCCCAGTTCTTCTGAGCATCTTTTTCCAGTTTTGGCTGTTTAAAATCAGACACCAAAAGTTGGTCTCTCTTCAGTTTCTCCTTTTCTTCAGGGCTGAGAATTCTTGCCTGCAGTCCTTCCTTTGTGAGAAAGCCATCTCATATGTTGGTGGCAATGTATTTGACACTAATGAAGATCTCCATCCTTGAATAATTTGAGGAATCCATACTGATAATGAAGGCACAGGGTTTTCTCAAAAGTATTTTCTTCAAGCCTACAATGCCCTCAGCCAAGCACAGGCTTCAAAGGCAGAATTTGGGAATCGTGATGAAAAATCCTGAGCGCAGAGGCAAACTAGCGCAGAGAACTTCAAATTGGTTTTCCCGGTGAACTTCTCTGGCCATGGCACCGCCTGCATGTTATTTAAAAACAGTTTTACTTGTCCATACTCAAGCAGTATGAAGCTTTTAAAAGTATATGTGCCTCATAAAAAGAGTTAAACACTCCTCAATTCCATGGTAGTGTATTTAGGATGGTACAGTGGCACAAACTACTATAGCAAGAAGTATTTTAGAGTGTCAATATTTGGCAGGCCATATACTATGTCATTTAACCCTTATAAGCCAGTGAAGTTGTTTTAGTATTCCTATTTTAAAAGTGAAGAAATGGCGGTTCATAGGAAATTACTTTCCCTGAGAAGAGGTGTTATTGGTTCATGTAGTGGAAGTTTGGAGGTAGAGCTGCCCTGACCTGACTGCAGAGGTTTGCTATGTTATCTGGACCTGAGTTGCAATATCTCTAACCTTCTTGCAGCTCTGCCCGCTTCTGCATGGTCATTGCATCCTCAGCCCAGCTCCTCTCACAGCTGCAGCCACTCTAGGTCTTTCATTGTGATACCACACAGTCTGAAGGAAAGAAGATTGCATTCCAACAATCCCCCAAAATTCCCAAGCCCCTGACCACACAGGCTATGTCACATGCCAACTCTGGACCAGGGAGATCCCTTGAGATCAGGAAGCTAAAAGACTGTTTAGCTTAATCTAGTTAGGCACTATCTGTTCCTCTTTAATAATGTTGCTAAGAATGGGGAATGGGGGTACTAATCAATGACTGTCCAATTCAGAGTTGTCATGAAGATTAAATGATAAGGATATAAAATGATTTTCATAGTGTGGACCACGTAAAGACTCAAGAAGTGACAGCTATAGTTGTTGGAAGCATCACTAGAACATTGCTTTTAACTCTTGTTAACAATGACATGGAATTTCAATAATTGAATATGTGTGACAAAAAAGTACTGAAACTTGCAAATAAACTTGTTAGAACATCCACAGATAATGAATGTCCTCACACAAAGCAGTCTTTGAGAGCCTACAGTGAGTTTTCACATGCCACTGCCATGCTCGCCTTATTGTTCCACCTCTGCAATAGGTATCTGCTGCTATGGTCCTCTCAACACCTCTTTTTGGTTTGGGGAAATTTCCTCTCATTCATGTCTTTTGACAGTGGAAATGTTGTTCATTATAGTGCTCCTATCTCCTCCAGGGGTAGTAATGCAAACCAGGTCTGGCCAAGCAAGGTAGTCCACTCTCTTCTCTGCATCCCTAATGATTAGATTCAGGGCTGGCCTGAGACCCAAACAAGGTCTGTCACAGTCCTTCTGGGAACTTTGTCCTATGGACACTGGGAGAGTCTTTCATTAGCTGCTGTTGAAATGGGATTGGAGCTACAAGTAGCCATTTTTTCCATATGGAGAAAGTCAGTTGCAAGAGAGAACAAGGAACAAAAACTTCTAATGAGTCAGAATTGAAAAAAGAAAGTCCCAGCATGATTCCTGAGGGAGTGGGAAGCTTGAGATAGGAGTATTTACTTCTCTGATTTCTTCCCTGCAAATTCTTCTTGGGTCAATTGTTTATTTTGGCCAAAGCCTTCTCTCCTCTATATAGCCCTCTCCTTCTAAGTTCTGGTAATTGCTCCTTCCCCACATCCCTTTGAATCTAAGTTAATTGTTCCATTTTTCTGGCCCCAGTGTACTCTACATATTACAACTACACCACTATAAGTAGTTCCTTCTTCTAAATTTTAATGTGGACCCCCGAATAATATGGATTTCCATAATAGAATTAGGATAGGCATTTCATGTTTCCTGATGACTTACACATTCTCCCTTGCTAGTGGATTCTTTACATCGACATCCAAAAATGATCAACCAACTTCAAAGATCCCTAAAGCATTTTTTTTTCTTGCTATGTTGTTCAGGCTGGTCTCAAATTCCTGGGCTTCAGTGATCTTCATGCCTCAGACTCCAGTACAGCTGAAAAGCTAAAAATGCACAACCATACCAGGCTACTAGCTTAACTCTTGATTACATCCTAAATCTACATCTTTTCATCATCAATTGGAATTGTTCCATCTCTAAACTCTTAAACTCTAACTTCTGATCACAATTTTCTTATAAATGTATAATTTTAATTGTATCAAAGGCACTAAGCTCCTTAACTCCTTCACCTCACCCCCAATTTCTTGGCTTCCTATTGTTTTCATTTCCTTCTCCAGGCAGCTTTAAAACAAGATCCATTCTTTCCATCTTTCTCTTGCTTAATACTCTTAATTCTATCCCTCCCCCACCCACCCCCCGCCCCCGTTCTTCTACATATTCATCTGGAAAAATTCCAAATCCTGAGTCAATCCAACTATCCACCTTTTCTACTCTGTGCCTAACACTGATGAAGAGCAACAGATGTTTGTATATAGTGCTGCCACTAATCTTTTAAGATCTCCAACTTCACCTCCAGTCCTCCTAGTCAGCATCTTCACTCTTCCTCTTCATCAATATAATTTCAAAGCTGCTTCTTAAACTGAAACGATGGGTCTACCTTTTTTTGCCTATTTTCTCACTGTAACTCCCTCCAATCTCTTTCAGTCTCACACTGTCCTCTAAAGTTGCTTTCTTTTTTTTTCTTCACCTCCTTCTCCTGCTCTTCCTCCTCCTCCTCTTCTTCCTCCTTCTCCTCTTTGTTTGTTTTTGTCAGTGTTGGAGAGCAAACCCAGGGCCTCACACATGCTAGGCAGTGCTCTACCACTGAGCTATATTCCCAGTCCAGCAATCAATTCTTTGTTTATTTTTATGTGGTGCTGAGGATCAAACCCAGTGCCTCACACATGCTAGGCAAGTGCTCTGCCACTGAGCTATATAGCCCCAGCCCAGCAATGAATTCTTTTTTTTTCTAGTTGTAGATGGACACAATACCTTTATTTTATTTATTAATTTTTATGTAGTGCTGAGGATCAAACCCAGTGCCTCATACTTGTGAGGCAAGTGCTCTACCACTGAGCTACAGTCCCAGCTCAGCAATGAATTCTTAATTTCTCAATATAATTGAAATTTTGGCCTTTGAAATATTTGGTCTTTTAAAAAAGCATTTGATGCTGTTGTCCATTTCTTTATTAAAACTCTAATTTTGCCTTTTATAACATTATTATCTCCTATTTTAGGACAATGTTATCTCCTCTTATCATATAAATGTTGGTATTTCCTCTGGGTTCCATCCTTGCCCCTCTTCTCATCCTCTTCTTCTTACTTTGTGCTCTTCTCATTTAGACCTCTTCCTAGCTTATCCACTGCCAATTATCACTAGCATGAACGACCTATACACTGATCGTGCCTAAATCTAGGGGTTAAATTTGACTAAGTTCTTAATCAGTATATCCAACTTTGAGCTTTTTGACTGTGTGACCAACCAATACCCACAACTCAATAGGCTCCAAATTAAATGATTAGTGTTCTCCTTCCTGCACTCTGCCTAAGTCCTCCTTTATCAAATGGCACCATTTTCTACTTTCCCAGTTACTGAAACCCAACTCTGAAATCATTTTTGGCTCCTAACATGAAGGTACACTCATACATTGCTGGTGGGGTTGCGAATTGGTGCAGCCACTCTGGAAAGCAGTTTGGAAATTCCTTAGAAAACTTGGAATGGAACAACCATTTGACCCAGCTATCCCACTCCCTGACCTATACCCAAAGGACTTAAAATCAGCATACTACAGTGACACAGCTACATCAATGTTTATAGCAGCTCAATTCATAATAGCTAGACTGTGGAACCAACCAAGATACCTCTCAATAGATGAATGGATAAAGAAACTGTGGTATATGTACACAATGGTATATTATTCAGCCACAAAGAAGAATAAAATTATGGCATTTGCAGGTAAATGGATGGAGTTGGAGAAATAAGCCAATCCCAAAAAACCAAAGGCCAAATGATTTCTCTGATAAGTGGATGATGATACATAACAGGGAGTGGGAGGGAGGCAAGAATGGAAGAAGGATTGATTGTGTAGAGGAAAATGAGGGGTGGGGAGGGGATGGGGAAAAGAAAAATAATAGAATGATACAAACATTATTACCCTATGAACATGTATGATTACGCAAATGGTGGAACTCTACTTCATGTACACCCAGAGAAAGGACAGTTGTACCCCATTCGTGTACAATGAATCAAAATTTAAAAAGGATACATACCAAAACATTAGAAAAAGAAGCCCTTTTTTATTCTATTTCCCAATAGTTCTGAAGTTTATTCATACTCTCTATTCTTTCTGATCTTATTTCTTGCTTAGAATGTAACAATAGATTCTAACCAATCTCTGTGACTTTAATCTACCCATCTCTTCTACCACTGACTGAATGATAATTCCAAAACTAGAGCCTTATGCTACTTCCCTTCTCAGACCCTTCAATAAGCTCTATTGTCTTGAGGGTGGAAACCAGATGCACTAGCATTATATCATAGTGCAACTTCCTTTGATTGCAGGGAACAAGACTCTGCCTCTGTCTAACTCAAGGAAAAAGAGGGTAGCTTATTGGGAAGGTCATGGAATTGAAGATGGCATTGAACACCAGGTTCCAGGAAGAACCTGAACCAGTGCCACTCTGAAGGTGTCAGCAGCAAAGGTTGAAGACCTTGACAAGGGCTGCCGCCCATCTTGTGCTGACTGTGCATTGTTTGTGGTGGTTCTTCTCCCTATGGAGTTGTCATTCATGTGTCTCAGACTCCCAGCCTCTGTGTCCTTCACTCTAAGTTTCAATATTGCCAAAAACAATATTTTGATTGGCCCAGCTTGAATAAATCATTCCATTTCTAGATTCATGGGGTTGGGAGGGGGGAACATGGTACGGACATGATCATAAGGAGCTCCCTCCTATACACAGAGTGTTCTCAGGGAACAGAGGATCACTGAGAGCTGACAGTATATCTAATTGCTAGTCTCCACATTCTGTCCTTTCTACCTCTTAATTTTCTTTTCCCATCATTCTTCATAATCTTATTTTCCAGGCAAAGTATATGTTATGGACTGAATGTTTTGTCTTCCCCAAAATTCATATGTTGAAGCCCTAAACTTCATTGTGACTGTATTTGAAGATGGATCTTTGAGGAGGTAATTATGGTTAAATAAGGTTATAAGGATGGGGCCCTTATCTGACAGGATTGGTAGCCTTGTAAGAGGAGGAAGTCTCTCTCCTCTTCCCCCATGTGAAGACACAAACAACAACAACAACAAAAACAAACAAACAAGCAAAAACCAGCTGTCAGAAAGTCAGGAAGAGAGCTCTTACCAGAACCTAACCAGGCTGGCATCCTAATATGGCCAGCCTCCCAAACCACGAAGAAATAAATTTCTGTTGTTTTGGCCACCTCTGTGGTATTTTGCTATGGCAGCCCGAGCTGACTAAGACTGTCCTTCTTGCTGCCCCCTGCAACAAGTCATGCTCTCCAGCTCTTTGTGGCCTAGCCTTCTTACTGACTGCTCACTGAGGTTGTATGTACTTCTCTTCCCCAGCACATCCTCTCCCCTTCTTCCTCTACCAACACTCACTCATCTGTTAGAAAACATCTTAAAGATCATTTCCTCCAGAAAGCTTTCCTTGACTCCTCTGGGCAGATCCCAGATTCTCTATCCACATATCCATAGCTCCTGAGCTTAACTTTATCACAGGTCTTATCATGTTCTATTATAATTTCTATTAACTAATCGACCTCTCTTACTAGCTTGTGAGACTTTGAGTTCAAGGGCTATGTTATTATTTTTTGTATTAGTGTCTGCAGAGGCAAATAGAGCAGCTAAATCATTGCTAATTCTCAACATATACTTGTGGAATGAATGACTGAAACTCATGACAGCCTAGTTCCACACTCAATGCATTTGATAAAGTACTCTCTCCAACCTTCTGTTCATGGCCTTTTGACACAGCTGATTATAAATGTGTGACTCTCACTCATGAAATTACAACCAGCTGGAAGACAATTATTTTCATATTTTATTTTTGTGTCACCCATGATATCTCCCTCTGTGCTTTGTACATGCTAGGTAGACAATAATTTTGCTGTTGTTGTTAAAGACTTAAGTATGGTTGACAAAAAAGTTAATGCACTCTAAGCTTTTATTAACAGATGTTCAGTGTGAAAGAGTTTGTACTCCTAATGACTCTTAGGTGGATCAAATCACATCTGAAATATTATGTTCAATTCTGGGCAACAACCATGCATTCCTTCCTTCAACAAATGTTTATGAAGTTGCTGCTCTGTGCCAAGCACCTTTATCATAGCCAAAGGCTTGGAAATCAAAAAGACATGTTTGAATCTTAGTTTTGCCACTTACAATGTGCATCAATTAGGATAAGCTAGGGTTTGTTGCAGAAACAATTTGAAAATATCAGTGGCTTACCACATCCCAGTTTTGTTTCTCATTCATGCTACATGTTCTTCATGGACTGGAAGAGGGAGGCTCTACTCCACATAGTCTGTGCTCCAGGGCCCATTTAGAACACTGTTGGTTTATGACAGACAGAAAGCAAAGCCAACCATGCACTGGCTCCTAGAGTTACTGCCAGAAATAACACATCATTTCTGCTCACATTTCATATGATCATGTCTGAATTCACAGAGAGGGACAGATAAGGGTGGGCAGTAAAATAATCTTCCACACTGCATGAATTAACCTGTTCAAGACCCCATTTTATTATCTTTAAAATGATAATAGCAATGTCTGCATTGAAGACTGAGATTAAGGGTGCAACATAATGCACATAAAGCATGTGGTATGTTGAAGTCTATCAGGCAATGGTAGCTATTTCAGTTTAAATTCTATCAAAAATTTTTGAATCCTGATATTCAGCATAAGAAATTACTGTAAATAAAACTTTCTAAGTACTTATGAGTAGAGTAAATTAGTTTTCCCTTTCTTTGAATATTTTCTTTGAAGACCCACTTAAGCTGCCTGAATTATGTTTACAGAACTGGCTTGATGTTTTCCATCTCTGCTTTTTGACACTTTTCCAGAATCAAAGAAATCTCTACAGGAATTTTTCATATTCAAAGTCTGTTTTTGAAACAAGATTATAATCAACTGAGTACAGGACTGTGTTTCATGATTTTTTGCATCACTGGAAACTAAGATAATTCCCCACCCAGGGAATATTTCTTGGTACTTATAAGGGTGTTTGGAAATAGAATTGGGACTTTATGTTATTTTACAGTGTCCAGTGGTTTTTCTAAGTTTATACTTATATTTTAGAGTGATTTATTTTTAAATGTATTTTATGTGTTAAGTTTACATGCCATTTTCTACCAAACAATATCAGAGCAAATAGTGTGGTTGTCTGACTTGGCTTATAGGTCCAGAGTTATGTGAATCCTGGTAATATCACATTTAGATCATCCACTGAAAACTAAGGGGAATAATAATTTACTGCTTTGCCATTGCTCTTCTAAGAATGGTTAAAAGAAATTCTATATAGAGAGAGTTGAAAATCCTTGTCATAATGTAACTTATTCTAGTTCTTTTAAATATTTGGTAACCATGTGAGTTATCAAATGTGATTTTTTAAAATAATTATGCAATTGGGGGCATTCCAAAGTAAAGACTTTGAAATATATATCTTCCAATTTAACCTCTTAAGAAACCTCCTTTGAAGTGAGACAGGAGTGATGTTTGGGAGTCACATGGGTGGCATCTTTCCAGACTTCTCTAAACCACTCAGTCCTGTGAATCTTGTGTGCAGGGCAGCCAAGTTATCCTTCAGCACTGTTGTCCTGTGCAGGGTGTTGTTGGTGATTATGGGATGCTTTGAAGATAGAAAGCAATGATACTCGGGCTGCCGTTCAAACTAATGGCCAGCTATTTGTTACAGAACAGAGAACTCTCCATATTTGTAACCTCATTAAAATATACTCAATAACAATAAGAATCCTACAGAGTTGACATCAGGGTTTGGAATAATGCTTTTATGCATTCTTCTCTTAAGCTTAATAAAAGATAGCTGACTGCTGGTCTGCATCTTTGCCAAACTTTTTAGCTTGGTATTTGTTTATAAAGCTCTAAATACTAATGCCTAGAGTGTGAAGGAAGAGAAGAGTGAGGGAAAGACCATGTCCCCAAAAGGGAAAGTATATAGACATCCTCCCTTACAGGGAGGCTTTGAATTTGCCTTGAGTGATGTAGATTCACTCAGGTCCAATTTAATTAATCAGATTTAATTTGATTCAAATTCACTCAGTTCTAAAACCCCTATTTTTGCCCAGACAAGTCCCATGGGGAGGGAAAATACATTAGTTGGCTTACACATGGCCCATTCTTGGTTCTTCTCCTGCATGAAGCAGTTTATAGCTCTCTAGGCTGCCAGACTTGCTCTCTCATCATCCATGAGGACACTGCCAGGTCCTGGATATTCATGCAGCAAAGAAGAGGTTAGAGACCTTGAGAGATGGTAGGGGATTCTAAAATCCTATTCCACACCCTATCTCATTCTCTTCTCTTTCATCTTTACCAACCATTAGCAAAAATTGGATCATGACTTAATGGTTCCCAAGCCTATTGGATTATAGAGCCCTCTGTGGAACTTTTTAAAAGTCAAAGTTCTGGGCTCCAGTCCACATCTACTGAGTCAGACTTTTGGGGTGGTAAGGCCAGGAGTCTATGTTGTTTAAAGTTTCTTGGTGATTCTGATTATCATTCCACTTAAGGAAGTATTAAGAGGATTGCAGGTCTATGGGCCATCTTAGTCTTTGGCAATTGGAGAGATCAGGTAAGAACCATAGCTCTCCCCACAATTCCACACTGCCTCCCATACCACAGTATACTGTGCTAGATAGATAATGAGGAATTCAAGACTGTGGATACCAAATATTCCATGCAAGTTCCTCAGTGATTACATGTCCACCATAATGACAGTCCTAACTGTCACATCCCCAGGGAAAGATAATCTTCAGCAGTGCTGCCAAAGAGGTACCTTTCACTCAGAGTTGATTTTTACCCACTCTGGCTGTACTCCATTCTACTGTTTATACTGTACAGCATTTGTCCAACTCCATGTAGCTGGTCCCTGGTTGATTTTATCCAGAACCCTCTTCCCTCAAGTGCTTGTAAACAGTACCTGCCCAAGGAGCTCATTTAAAAGGAGAAGCCTATGTGCACATAATTCAAATTCTACAACCCCTAGTGATAACGCTATTATGTGTGATTGCAATTCTCTAAATTCTTTTAACTTATTTCTTGCCACCAGAGTGACGAATGCTTTGATATGTTCCTGAATTTCTGTGATGCTTTGCCATGAATTCCTGTAACTCATCTCACTGACGGAGTTGATCTCAGGGTTAGCTTTAAGTGCTGGACTGTTCCCAGAAAGAGCAGCTTCAACTGCACCTCCTGCCTCTTGCTTGCCCAGTAAGATATGATGGCTCAAGCACCCCAATTCTTTCTCTATCTTGCTGTCATATTGGGAAAACACAGAGATTTATGTAATTTTAGAAAATTACATATCCTCATTTTAGAAAGGGAGTTTAAATGTGTATGTATTTATGTCTATCTGAATATTTTGCAAATACATATGTGTGGATACACATTATATGTGTATATAAGTATGTGTATGTGAGATATTAAGGTACACGTACTCAAATACACTATAAGACACAAAGACTCCACTGTTTTTTTTGCATCTCAAACAGTAGTGCTATGGCCATTTCTATAACTAATCATTGTAACAGAGTTTATCAATCACTTGTGTAAACATAATTGATTCTCAAAAAGGCTGAAATGGTTTGTTGGTGGAAATCATTATTCATCCTTGGGAAGTGATTCTAGGAATTGGAGACTGTTGGAGGAGCTAATACAGAAGAATGGAAGGGAGATAATAGGTCTTCCCTATCTTGCTATTATGCCATCTGTAAGGTAATTGACAAATCCAGCTCATCATCCCAGGTTATAGAAAAAGAATGGGCCTCACAATAGTTTGAGAATTGATTGTAGTTTGCAGAAAAGAATCAGAGTAAGATGGAGGCATTCTTTCTCTCCTTGAAATGACTTTCTCTCCTTGAAATGACCTTCCCTCCTACTAATGCCCCCAAGTTGTCTTCGTTCAGTTATTTCTCTTACTCCTGGGCAAAGCATTTCTGCACTTCTTTTTTCATGTAGTAAACAAACATAATATAATATTTGTCATTTTAACATTTGTAAAGTGTACAATTCAGTGGCATAAAATCTCTGTATTTCTGAATGGTGGATTCCATGAGTCTACCATGCTCTTTGTGGCTAGCTTACGTGGCCTATGAGAGAGACTAACTATAGGGGACAAGTGAGAACCCTGGAAGTCCCCAACCTTTCCATCTTCCTCTACATGCTACTTAACCCACTTTTCAGCTCAAGAGACTTTTTGTGTATGTGATTGAACCTAGGGCCTTGTGCTTACAAAGCAAGTATATCACCACTGAGCTACAACCCTAGTCCTAGTTCAAGAGGCCTTTATTGTGGGAAGCTTACCTACAAAAGATTATGACAGGTTGGCAGTAAAAAAAAAGTTCCTGACACATAATAAATAATCAGTAATTGTTGAATGAATAAATAAATGAAGGCCAAATTTTAGCACAGTCCAAGAACTGTGAAGGTATAAGGGCAATTTGAAAAATAGTGTGTAATGGGTGGATGTGGTCAGGATATATTCTAGAAGGTAGTGGTAAAGTGCTATGAGACAAAGTTGGAACCAGATTAGGGAAACCTTGGCCCAAAAGAGCACTTCTCACCTCATCCCCAACAGAGTGAATAGACAGACCCTGAAGGGAAGACTATGGACACAGTGAAAGCCCAAGTCAACACCCTTGCCCCACAAGAGGTCCCTTAGTATCTGGGGTAGGAATGGAGGTAGAGGTGGAACTTAAGAATTAAGACAGAATTTTAGACTACAAACACATTTAATGAGTCACAGAACAATGAAGCAATGTTGTGTGTCCAACCAACCTGGACTAAAGACCTTCTCAGGCCAGTCCCTTTGGCCACACAAGTAGAATAGATGCAAACAACTGTCTTCATGGAGCTCCATTTTATTTTGAAAGATAAAGTTAAATTAGTAATTTGGATACAATTTGAAAAGTGCTATAATAGAGATTATGTGTTAAATGCAACGGGACATAGTGGAAGGAGAGATTAGTTCCACTCCTTGGGAGTCAGGAGAAGCCTCATAGAAGAGATGACACTGAAATGTAGGCTTTGAAGTAGAAGCTTGTCAGAGAAGTCAGAGAAGAGGGGCAGGGTGATCCAGGCCGAGAGCACAGCACGAACAAAGGGGTATGAAATTGCATGGCAAGCAGAGCATTGCTTCATGCTAGAAGCAGCTGCCCACTAATCTGTGTAGAAATACCAATACTGCTGGAGATTAACCATCTGGAGCACACACAGCTGTTCTTTGAGAACTGCTATGTTAATGGATATAAAGATACCATGAGAAATAGCAAACCTGGCCAAAACCATCAGAGACACTAGAGAGTGGGACATTGTTATCCAACACCCACATGAATATTAGCCAGATAAATAACAAGTTGTCAGTCACTATGTTGATTCCTTACAAGTATATATTTATTCATATTATCTTCAACTTATTCTATGCATCAGAAGTTTTTTTCCTAATGGTCATTTAGGTCTCATTTGTACATTTATCGAATAAATTTCAAGACAGTCCTCTTCACTTCATTTCCTCTAAGACCCATGAGAAACCAAAACAGCTCTAGGAGTGGTACCAGGTGGGCAAGCCTAATGCTTGGAGCTGTATTCATGGATAGTTAGGTTGGTCCAAAACCCATCTTTCCAGGCTGACACACATACTTAGTAATTAAAGTGGGGTTTTTATATAGCTTTAAATATTTTAATGTGAACATGCCCTGAGGGTCCTCAGCAGAATTTGGTTTAATAAATTTAATAACCAATTAAGACACCCTCAACTTCAACCTCCATTAGGTTAATTGTTTAATGAGTTTCAGAATGTAACTCAGGACATTTCTTCCCTCGATGTGGTAAGAAATACACATGTACACAAGCATACCGGGTACGAATTTAAATCTTTGATTTGTTAGGTACTAGCTGTGCAACCTTGAAAAAAATCAAAGAACATCTCTGGGCTGCCTTTTTCTTCTCTACAAAAGAAAAGAGTTGAACAAGGTTTGCCAAGTTTTCCTTTTCTTGACTTTTATTAATGTAGGAGTTGAATGACTGTTATCAGTACAGGGAGGCAGAGGTTCCTTACCTGCACAAAATGCACTGTGCCAGAGAGACAGAGAGAGAGAGAGAGAGAGAGAGAGAGAGAGAGAGAGAGAGAGAGA
>JAJEJO010000136.1:55484-163549 GCA_020662805.1 Glaucomys volans
AGAGAGAGAGAGAGAGAGAGAGAGAGAGAGAGAGAGAGAGAGAGAGAGAGAACATGTATGTTTAAGTGAATCTCAAACAACCTGGTGTCTTTGTGCAAGTAGCTACGTTGGGGTTGGATATATCAGTGTACAGAAAGTTTCCTTGAAAGGTTTTATTAACTGGCCAATGTACAGATAAAATTTGTAGACAATCTGGAGTTAGCAAGTTGTGTTTGTTTTCCCAAAACTCTGCAGCCCCTTTCCTCCTGAGGGTTTCAATGACTTTCCCCTGTGGAGCTACACCTTGGAGGACCCATCAGCAATTGAGGGAGAAGAACAGCTCTCACCAATCTGCCTCCCTGTAGTAGGGATCTTGGGACCAAATAAATCACCACCCCTGTCCCTGTTCTTCTATTCTCCTATCACCATGACAGGCCAATGCCATTATGGGAAATTAACCCTGGGTAGGAGAGAATTTTAGAGAAAAGGAAAGAGGAAAATTAAAAATATTATCTACTTCATTTCCTACAACCAAATGAAAGGTCCTTGCCAGGCAGACCTGGAGACTATGATCCCTTGTTTTTTCCTTCCATATTAAGACCAAAAGTCAAAAACAAAAGTTCAAGATACAATGCAATGTTAATTTAATCCATTTAGGGCCTTCAAGGACAATTGGTACTTAAAAAAACAACTACTTAAAATGTATTTGAAATACTAGTCAGAGGGGCATTTGCCTTCACCTTCACAGCAACATAGGGTAGCATGACCTGAGGAAAAACAAGGTCTAAACTGTCCCATTCAGTACAGCCAAAAGTTGTTTATCCAAATCCATGACAAATCCGCCTTTCAGTTTCTTTGGGACACCGCTCCCTTCCTCCGCATTTTCAACTCATCTTTAAGAATGAGAAGTTGGCGAGTTTTCCAGTTTCCTCGGAGCTGGATCTTCCCAGAATGGCAACATTATTTTATTTAAAGTGCATTTGAATTCCCAGAATTTTAGAAAGCTCCATATTCAAATGCTAGAATAAAAACACATTCCACAGTAAGATGAAAAAGTGCACTCTGCTCCAAATCCTGGGTACTAATTGGGAAAGTTTCTGCTGTGGTTGAAAACATGCTTTCATTTTCAATAAGTCATAAAGGCCTCAGGAACAATTTGGGGGTCATAGCTATGGTAGTTAAACCCATTGGCCTGTTAGTGCTAAGACGCTTAAGTCATAAGTATTGGGTAACATTAGCTGATCCTTCACAAGGCTAAGGAACAGATGACAAACATCACAGAAAAGAAATTCAGGAAAATGAGGAATGAGAACCTTTTCTTAGAGAGGTCTAAGAAGACTGCCAAACCCTGCCTGCACTGAACCTGGAGGCAGGAAGAATCTTGTTTTGTTTTGCCAGGCTTGATTTATATACAGGTGCTGGGTCTTTTACTATGTGAAGCATGCTTGAAGTAAGCATGCAGGCGTGATCCATCCAAGATTCACATTTTTGTTCTGTTACCTAGAGAGGAACTCCTGAACATTCTTCAGTGTATTAGCACAACAAAGTTGACTCCCACACAACAACCTATCAAACAAACCAGTGTCCTTATATGGTGGAGATGGGAAGGTGGGAACCGTGGTAAACATCCCTAAAACCATTTACATTTTTCCTTGCTTCTTGGTAAGATGTTTGTAAGTGTAGTCATGGTGATAAACACAGAGTAGCTGACGGGAAAGGTTAAAAGCAACTTTAGAAATCCTCCTGACCAGCAGTTTCCAAACATGGTTCGTGCATATCAGAATCAGAAGCACTTGTGGAGTTTGTTAAAAACTTAGATTCTCAGGCTCTTAAAAAATATTTTCTAAATCACAAATCACTAAGATCAGGATCTTAGAATTCTGTCTCACATAAGAAGCTAATAGACAGCCAGGTTTCAGAACCTCAGGTAGACCAATCCACATTTGCCTGCTTTCACCACCTGCTGTTCTTTGGGTGAATAGATGGCACCTGAGAATGAGTTCAGTGGCTTCTTAGAGAAGGTAAGGACTCAAGGCAAACTTAGAGTAACCAAGACCCTTAAAGTAAACTGGTGATTTCTTTGAATAGATCTTTAGGTGACATTGTCAGGTCCTGGCATGTGAGACATTTACTCTGTAAAGAACCTGAGCTTGAAACAGATGTAGACTGATGAGCAAACTAAAGCTGTGCTCCAGCTGTTGTTTTCAAACTCTGCTCCTGGAGAAGAGAGCTGAGGATATTATAAGCAGAGCTGGCACTGAACCACTGGCCCATTCTGCTAGAGACCCCCTGTCTTAATCCATTTTCTCTTGCTATAACAAAATATGTGAGACTAGGTAAATTACAGAGAATAGGAATGTATTTAGGTTACAGTTCAGGAGGCTGGAAGATTTAAGGGCCTTCTTTCTGCATTGTAACATGGTGGAGGTAATCACATGATGAGTCAGAGCAAGCAAAACAGCTTGGGTTTCTTTTCCTCTTCTTATAAAGTCACTGATCCCATCATGACAGCCCAACCTCATGGCCTTATTCAATCCTAATAACCTTGCAAAGATCCCACCTAGTAGCACTAACATATGAACTTGGGTTTTAAGCTTCCAACACATGAACTTCGGGGAGACACAGTGAAACCATGCCATCCCTGATTCCCCTGTCCAGGTCAGCCCCACCCCTATGTTCTATTGGTGTCCCAGTTTGTGCCCCCCCCGCAGACAGCACTTTTCCCAAATATGATAACTATCGTTTTCTATTGTTCTTTCTTGTACAGCAAACTTCACCAAGGCATCTGTTATCATTATATTGCTGACATTCTAGCAATAAGCACTCAACTAGTATTTGTTAAATGAATGAGTTTTATAGTTTAATTCATTTCAACTTGGGTAAATTTTTCTCTGAAGGATTCCAAATAAATTTACTTTGAAAATCAATCCATGTGCTTTACATTTTAAAACACTATTCCACCTAAGAACAAGAAACAACAATCCCAGTGGTTAGGTCTACCCTCCAAATCCAGCTGGCCTATTTTGTAAAATAAATCTTTCTGGAGCACAATTGTGTCCATTCGTTTATGTTATCATTTATGGCTGCTTTAATGATGCATCAGCAGAGTTAGTAGTTGCCACAGATTGTATGGCCCACATAGCTGGAAATATTTACACCCTTTATGGGATTTGTCAACTCCTACCCTAGAGTCATGCAGACATGACAGTGTGACATTGAGCATCTTTAAATCTCAGTTTTCTCATCGAATAGGGTAATAATAGTATCCTATCTTACAGAGTTCTTGTTTGGAATAAATCAGATAATTCCTCTAAAACTGCACATAGTTGTTAGGACATGTTAGCTGTTTGTTTTTTGGTACTGGGGACTGAACCCAGGGGCACTTAACCACTGAGCCACATCCAAGCCCTTTTTATTTTTTACTTTGAGACAGGATCTCACTAAGTGCTTAGGGCCTTGCTAAGTTGCTAAGTCTGTCCTCAAACTTGTGAACCTCCTCCCTCAGCCTCCTGAGTTGCTGGGATTACAGGTGTGCATCACCACACCTGGCTTAGCTGTTACTTTTATAATTTTAAAAAACTTGCCTATATTTCTTGTTGTCTTTCTTGTGCTATTCCTCACCTGCTTTTTAAATATTTAATCAAAATAAAGCCAGATTATTCCTGAGTCTTAATGGAAGCACTGACATTTGAAAGAACTTTGGGTTCAACCACTTTTTGATGATTAAACTACTCACCTCTTCAAAACAAAGACTCTAAAAGATTCCTTAATGCTATAATAAAAAATCTAAGGCTCGATCTCCCGGATGCTTAGTAAGTATGCCTTCATATGTTTGTTTATTCAATATTCAATCGTGATAGACAGAAGTGGGGCTTGACTTCACGCACATTTATCCCCCAATTTGGTATCTATCTTGCATATTGTCCTGTTGCCTCAGATTTCAAGCACTCATAGCAGTTCTATTCTTTTTTAAAATGCAGGAGGTGAGTGAAAGAGAGCACTAAAAATATCAAATGGTTTTCACAGTAAGAAAGTCTGAATGATAAATAAGAGGCCAGGCCAAGAATCTGCAAGGTTATCTTTTAAACTCCCAGCCCTTGCTGCTGGAAAGCCTACTAACCATTTGTATTAAAATAAATCGTTTAAGCCCTTTAATCAGATAGATATCTTGCAGAATGGATTGTTGCTCATGCAAACGAGTAAAGAATTTGACTCATCTAACATTTTATTTATTAGTTTCTCTTTCTGATCATGGGGCTTAAATGGAATCTGTTTTCCCTTTCATATTCAAGATTTCTAGTCTGGCATTGACCAAGACTCTGTCTTATGAGAATTTTCAGCATTAAGAAACTCCTCCTTTGACTCCTGTAAGTACTCATCCACCCATCAGAGGAGTTACATGCTGGGGCATAGTGTCTAATTGCCCATAGCAATGGGAATTTACAGTTTTTGTTAATGTATAAATCTGTGCTCTAAAATTTGAACTACAGTCTGGATTTGTATGTTTGGGATATTCGCATATTAGTGAGACTATCTAGATTTTAAACTATTTTTTTCAGGAATTTCACCCTCAACTCCAAAAGATAAGCTCACTCTACCCTGTGTCAGTTCTGGTTCTCCAAGAAGTCACCAAGAAGGAACTCGTTATGCATGAAATTTGCTGGGGCAAAACCCATGAAGAATGGAGGCTTAGGAATGGAAGTAGGCAGGAAGAGACTTCTCACTGTGATGCAGCTCTGATACATGTGAAAGGAGGGAAGAGGAAGAAGAATTGGATAGAAGGAATCTGACTGCAGCACAACTCTATGGAAGTCTCAAATAGTCAGTGGAGAGCTCCAGAGCTATAACTGTCCATCAGAAAAGCCTCATGTTCGGCATAAATGGCCCAGCTCTAGTACCCTCTTCCCCATTTCAGTCATTGGCTGGGACTGTGACTTTGGAGTGAACACTTGTGTGTATCCAAAGGTGCAAGAAGCTATTGGCTAACTACCTCCTTTCTTCCATGTTTCTTGGAGGGAGATCTGAGGAATACATGACATCACAGTTCATCCTTCACCCCACAGATCCACTTCTGTATGCAAGTTCAAACAGCAGTTCTTCCATAGTTTCCATAGTCCTTATCCTGAGGAGAAATTTAGGAAAAAGTGTTAGTGGGACAAACTGTAGTCCATCTCTGCGGTTGATCTTAGAGCCAAACTGGTACTCACTCTTCCTTTTTCTTACTTACTGTATTTTCTTTGTCTCCCTCATGTTGATATTTGTGGCTTTCCTGGTGGTTTTAACCAAACCCTCATCCTTGAAGGATCTGAGCCTTTGGCATTTTTATCTTTCCTATGCCAAAGTTGCTGTTTTGTCCATTCATAGTTAAAATTGGTTAAGGGATTACCAAGGGGTGCCTAAGTGGATAACCTGGATTCTACATACATTCATCCTTGCCCTCATTGTGTAAAAGCAGCCCTATCTCCCTTGCTGATCAGTATCAATTCCTTCTGCCAAGATGGTGATTCTATTTCCTGCCTGCTGATCTCTGGACGCAAGGTTTTCAAAGTGTCCAGGTTAGGGCTATACCTAACCTGGATGAGGCTTCTTGCTCTGTGCTCTGACAAGAGGGTACTTCCTTTGGGGACCAGGCTATCCATCAAAGAGTCCAGAATTACTAGAATGGGTCACTGGGAGTAATGGTAAGTGAGACTACTTCTGCTTTCATCACTTTGTATTCTTCCTGGAGAGGTGCAGTCTTACAAAGAGGTCTCTAAATGTGTCCTGAAGGATGCCATTTCCTCCTGTTGGGCATTGCCACCAAATTGCCCCTTCAACTGCACCTTCAGTAGACCATTCCTGTAAGGATCCCAATGTGCCATAAGTGCCAACTGAGGGAGAGGAGCTGGTGCAGCTGTGGTTGGTGACATGAAGGTCTGGGCTACCTGAAATTTATTTGGCCCTCTGATGCTCCTTCAGCTGGATCCTTGGTGTACCAGTTCTGTCCTCTAATGGACTATTACTGGATCTCCAACTTTATAACTTGGCAGATCCAAAATAACCCAACTCATAATGGATAGTTCTGGGTTCTTGGTGTTTCATGGTCATGAATTCCAAGTCTACAAGGGTTCAATTATATGTCAAGAGCTGTTTCTTAAAAGGTCCATAATGCTTAACTGCATATGGCACAACTTTGCTCCAGAACTCCAGGGGCCTTAATTATGATTCTCCCACTGTGACTTAACCATAAACTCCACTTTCCCACCACTGACATCGCCACCATCATTGGTCTGGCCGGAATTTAAGACCAAAGTAGCAGGACTAACTGAAGTGAACCTCCTGTGGAGCCTTTTCTGCTGTGGGCAGATGGTAGTCTTCTATGACACTATGGCAGAGAATTTCTAGGTGTGGAATGTGTTGCTTTCAGAACCCTAGGGGCATATAGGCACTGCACTTCCCAGCAAGGTATAGAATGTAGTATGTAGCAATGTGCCAGCATACCCTGACCATTGGACCCTGAAAATTTTATTGAATAGCATAGTCCTTAATCTTTTTTTTTTTTTTTCATTTCTTCTTTGGAGATATACATGACAATAGAGTGTATTTTGACATATTATACAAGCGTGGAGTATAACTTATTCTAATGATTCTTGAATCTTTTTAGAGATTTCTCCTCATATTCTGGAGTATATGTGTCTGATCAAAGTCTCCAGCACTGTAAAACATGTTGCTGTTTTGTTTGCCTGATCAGCAAGATTTTACCAATGTAATTATGTTCTAAGAGAAGTCCAGACAGTTCAGCTCTCTTTTCTAAAGTATATTGTGTCAAAGGGTAGGATAATTAACATAACCCTGGGGCAAAGCTAAAATTGTTGTCCATCCCTTGATTTTCTCCAACTTCCATGAATGTTGATGCTAACTATAAACTAGGGGGACTAGGAAAAAAAAACCCATCTGGATCTATAGACCCAGTAGACCCCCCATAAACTGGGATTCGAGCAGGACTCCAATTATAAGTTCATTTATTTGTTTAAGTCTCTCCAATTAGAATATACGTTCTTGGAGAACTATGAATTTGTCAGTTTTAGTCCTTTTTATATCCTCAGCATCATTAAGAGTACCTGGCATAAGTAAGTGCCTAGTAATTGAATAAATCCTATTTATTCATTATTATTTTACTTGGCAACACTTCATGTATTAAATTTAAGATTGTATTTCTTGTTCTGTAACCAACTGGTCTTTTCCTCACAAACAGTATTATTATTAAAAATATTATAACAGTAATCATCATATGTTTTGCTCCTTCTGTTCCTGGCCACAAGCAATTGATACCACAAAGCAGACAGAAGAGTTGGTCCAGTACTGAAAACCTCCTGTGCAAGAGTGAACTTGGCAGTGATGTGGGTTACTTGGTGACTCTGTCCTAATTTCTTATGTTCCTGCAGCATCCTGCTGTCAGCTGCAAGGAGGTACTTAAACTGCATTATAATCAGCCTTTCTACCTGTCTTTGACTTCTCCAAGATTAGATTCCTTAAAGGAATGAACTTTGTCCTTTCATCATATATAACTAGGACCTAGCCACAATACCTGACAAAAAAATGGGAAATGAATAAGTTAATTAAATGAATGTTTATGAATAAATGAATCAAGTCACCCTGACAGAGCTGAGCTGCAACTAACAAGTTTAATTTAGATAAAAACATGTTTTTTCTGAGCCTCACTCTAAAATGATGCCCCATAATCAAGCACGATGGCAGATGATTCATTTGTCTAACTGGGTCTGAGCCAAAACTGGACTCAACTCTGGGAGTTTTAAAAAGGAATATTTTCTGTACTTTTACCCCAGGGTATTCATTGCTCTGTGGGATATGTGATGAAGTATCTACTTCTTTAGAAATAAACATTGCCTCAAAATAGAAAAAAGGAAAAAAGATTGTACTCTGATGAGAGGCCTATTGCACAATGATAAAAAATGCGATATTCTTATGTGTGTGCATGTGCACTTATATGCATATTATACTTGTATAGATGTGTGTACATATATATTCATACACACAGATAAATGGTCATGACTAAAGACGTGCTTGACTTAGCAAGAAAATAATAAAAAGACAAATAGAAGATAATAGCTCAAGGATTTATCTATATTTACACCCCAGAAGATAATCACGATGCCAGGCACACTGCCTGACAAAGAATGGAGTAGTTTAAATAGATCTAATATGCCATGTATTCATTTGACCAATATTTACTATATTTACTGAACATCTACTATGACCCAGAAACTGTTCTAGGCACTTAAAAATATTATTGAGAGAGAAATAGGGAGGGAGGGAGGAGGAGAGAAAGAGAGAGAGAGAGAAACCTCTGTCCATGAGAAAACATGCAATAAACATAATGAAATTATATAGTGTGTTAAATGGTGATGAGTGCTATGGGGAGAAAGTGGAGCCATTTAAGGCAGTTTGGGAGTGTCAATGTGTGTGGGGGGTTTGTGGCAGGAGTGGGAGAGGATGAGTTTCTGAGGAAAAAGAAGGTAGATGTGGGAGAAGATGAAAGCTTACGAAATTAAATGGGATGATTAGAGTAAGTACCATTCAGAAGGTAAGATTTGAACAAAAACTTAAAGAAAGAGAGGAAATCAGTAAAGTAATTTCTTAGTAAACTAAGTTTCCATGATGATATTCATAATGAATATTTGAATTTAGACATAATTACTTTTAAAAATCAACATATTAAACATAACTGTATTTAATGGGTTTACTAATTGTTCTTTTCTGTCAGAAGAAGCCTATGTGTAGCTGAAGCTTATGTGAAGTAAAAAATTAAAAGAGCTAGAGAAAGAGGGAATGGGTAAGAGAACAAATATTAGCACTATTAATATATCAAGGAAGCACAGTTATTTTCTTTAGCAACTTGAGCACTCAAGGTCCTCTATTATATACAGTGAAGACTAAGGTAGCTCAATAGAGTGCAATAATAATAAAATAATTATTTGGGGGGCATTGTTATTGGACACACCTAGTAGTAAAGCTTTTTCATGGATTATTTCATATAATGACTTCAAATAGCACTCATTTGATGAATGAAAAAACTGAAGAGGTTATGTAATTTACCAAGTCACACAGTTAAGAGGAGACCAGATCAGGTTATAATTCCAGATTTGTTTGCAATCAGATCCCACTTTCTCATTCTTTATGTTCTCTCCTCTTTACTATTTTTACTATTGCATTCATGTTTACAATGAGAGATAAAACAAGTGAATTAGATCTTCACAAGAGCAGAGGAAAAATGTAAGTGAGATTTGACTATCGTATGGCACTTTTACCATATTCTAGAATGTAACATAGTTCATTCAAGAGTATTCATGCCATAAGACATGTGGTACTGTAGCCTTTGGGAATCGAAGCTGAAGATGGTTGAAAAGGTCCCAGTAGAGACTTCCCAGCACAGGGGTTTACTAAAACATCTGTTGAGGATGGCTCCCTGATGCTCCTATTCCCTACTTGAGCAGGCCATAGTCTTTTGAGGCTATTTTGTGGAAAGCCAGAATGAAATGCTAAAGAGCCAACTGGCCTAATTCTAAGCTATGTGAGTAATTTTGACTCAAGATATAGTGATGCATCAGCAAAAGATGAACAAAATCTAAGGAGGGCATGATAGCACAAGGCAAAGATCCCTGGATTGAGGGCAGAAGATCTAAGTTCTTGTGCTGGCTCTATCTCTAACTCATGTGACCTTGGGCAAGTCACTTCACCATTATGAATCTTGGGTTTCCTAATATGTATGATATTCAAAGTTGTAAAGCTTCAAGGATGCTGATGGGTGTGCTTCTTTCAGGAGCTAATGATTAATTGTCACAAATGATTGATGTATGTATCTCTGGAACCTGAGGGCAGCCAGGAAGTTTGATTCAGAAAGATTAGAATAAGAAACTCCAGTGCTGGGAAGGTCAAGAATGGTAAGATGTAAGTTACCATAAATTTAGTAAAGATAGGCCAATGGGTACTTCACCTGAAGTGTCCTCTTTAGAACCAGTTATGGGACTGAGTTGGGTATCCCATCCTCTCCATGTGCTCCACAGCCTGAGCCCCACCAAAGTGTGGATGAAAAGAAGTAAAGGCCATACCACTAAGGGCTCAGATCATGAAATAGGAAAAAAGAGCAGAGGTGAAGAGAAAGGAGGGGCAAGGAGACAGGGTTAGCTCTTAGGTTAGTACTGGGAACACAACATTCAGAAAAAGTCCCTCTGTATTAGGAAGAGAGATCATAATCCCATACAAAGTTCTGATATCTCCTTAACACAGTCTTGAGGTGAGAAAATTTTGACTTCTTTGAGAGCAGTTTCTGGAGTAGTATAGTCTTTAGGAGTACTTAGTGTTTGTGTAGCCAGGAAGAAGTCAGGAATAAGGAGAATGACAGTGGCCAGAGTTCTTGCAGCCTGACTTTTGAGTCTAACTGACCCTCTGTACTGGACTTGTCAGTGATTTGCCTGTCGTTCCCTACTTCCCCCACCCTAGAGGGATTAGCCTTCCCCTTATTCCAATTGCCTGAATTCTGAGTGGGTTTCAGTTTCTTTTAATCAAAAGCAGCTTGACCAGAAAGAACACCACCAAGTTCCTTGGCCTGCTGGCTCAAAAAATAGGCAGAAATAAGAGCAGTGTTTCTTCTCAGACTCCCAACAGGCACATGCCTGGTGCTATGCCAAATCTGCAACAGCTGCTGGAGTGGAGAGGCACCAGACTTGTGGACTTTTGGACTTCAACTTCCATGGTCCAAGAGACCTCTCCTTACCTATTGGTTTTGGAGCCCCCCATCATTTCCTCTGATGACATAGCTCCTAGTCTTGCAAAACTCACTAAAACAATCAACCGTCCTCACTCTTGAAACAGGGCTGGGGTGAGGGGTTAGAAAGTCAGCAGAAGTCTAAGAAAAGCAGTAGGAACATTTTAGGCAATAATTGATAGTTTGTTTCTCAGAGTTCCTTCAGATCTGAGTGACTGTCCCTGTTCTCCACATTCGTTCCTAGGACATGTCCCTGGAAAGGGTTTGTTGGAAAGGGGATGGTCTGAGCTTGGGTTACCCATATGCAAGGATTAGGCCCTACCTTCTCAGGAGAAAACTGAAATTTCAGGGGTTAAAATATCCTATCCAAAAAGATTCTGGAGCATGCCCAGAACCAGGGAGGAGGCCAAGCCTGCAGAAATGCCAGGTCATGCCTTCAGGGCAGCTTGTGGATATGGCTCACAAGGAATTCAAACAAGACCAGGAATGCCAAGGCAGGAGGGAAAAGCCAAGTGGGCAATTGGGATATCATATGGTGGTCCAGAGGGCAAAGGGCAGGTCAAGATGCCGAAGCCACAGATGGAACTTAAACAAATGGGAGGAAGAAAGACCAATGGAAATAGGGCAGGGAAGGCATATCTGGGAAGTACAATAGGGTTTATTAAGATGAAACTGGCAAACTGCCACAGTCCTTCTGTGCACATTTAGCACACTCCCTTAATATCCTGAAGCAAGACCTTGAAGTGTCAGTTTCTCATTGGACTTGTACCACAGGGCCAGGGTATGCTGGGAACAGAAAAGAAACTTTGAGTCAAAATAAGAAGGAGTCTCCCAAGTCAGGGCAATGTTAGGAAAGAAATGGTCATTTAAAGGGGAATATGGCCTTGAGAAACCATGACCAAGCAAAGGCATAGTAAAAATAGACTTATCTCATAAATGCTAAGGTCAAAGGGACAACAAACACAGGAAAGCAGAATAAGAAATGGGCTCACTGGTCTTTAAAAAGACCAGGGATGGAGTGGGATGGAGAATTACGAAATTATAAGCTTAGTCTTCTAGGGAAGAAAGAAGGTAGAGAAGAGTAAAAAATGGGACTGGTAGGGGTGAGGCAGGGAAAGCAGATATGAGCTCCATGGTGGAGTATAATGTGGGACTGCCCTGAGTAAACTCAGGCACCCAAGAGAAGCAAGTGGAAGGAGCCACAGATGGGCATCCAGGGACAATCAGGGAGGAGCACAGCCCACATACCTTAATACACCTGGGTCTTAGGCCTCAGCTTGTAAGCCAAAGAACATTTCCAGATTTCCAGTGACCGAGGGCAAGGGCTATTGATGTTTTTCCCAACTGGAATCTTAGTCTTGGGGTGGAAGGTGCAGGCTTGCAATAGTTACACAGGGAGATGAGGATCAGTAGTAAAACTAACACAGAAGGACTGGGAGGAGCCCCAAGAACTCCTAAGGCTCAACAGGACTTCATTAAGTCATAAGAGAAAGAAATCAAGGTCTGCTGGAGTGATATTGCCATCCTGATATGCTCCTGCTAAGATTGTGAATAAGTACATTGGTTCTGGAGATCAATGTGGCATTAATTAGGAAAAGCCATAAAAAATATGCCCAGTCCTTGACTGAAACTTCTACATCTAGAAATCTAAATTAAGGAAATAAGAGTTGATATAAACTCAGCTTTATGTACAAGGAAGCTCATTATTGTGTTATTTATATTCAAGGAAAACTGGGAACAATGTGAACATTCAATGGTAGAGAACTGAACCAGCTAAAGGAAGAAACTTCCGGAAGATGAACTATTATGTGGCCACACTAAATCATGCTAAATAGCAGGGGAAAATGCTTGTGTTGTAAACGGCAAGTGGAAAAAGAAAAAACAAAGTACAAAGTGGAATCTCAATTTTGTAAAAAAATTTTAAATATAGCTGCACGGAAAACAATATAATGAAAGGAGGAATACCTGTCTTAGGTAGTGATATTATAGTTTATTTTAGAATTCTCCACAATTTTCTAAGGTATGTATGTATGATTATTAATAGAAAACATAAAAATATCATGTAAAACCTAAGGGAAAATAAAAAGAGGATGGAATGCAATACACTGAATTCTCCCTCCTTAGGTGGTATTTCATAATTGTGCCTCAAAATTTGGCATGAGTATATATATGGTCTGCATGACTTCTTATATCTTTAGAACACTGTTATTCCTGATTGCCAAAAATAAAACAAACAAAAAGGCAGGCACATAAAACCCCAAATCATTTATTTCTAAATTACTGACTTCTTTTTTAACTCTGTTCCCTTTAATTCTGTTGAGATGTAGCTATACTTGATCTGAATACATGACACAGTTAAGGTAAATGAGACCTAAGCTTGTTGTAATAAACACAAATTTAAGCATGTCTTACTTTGTCATTCAATTATGGAATGAAATGACATTAAAGGCAATCCATGCTATTACAACCCATGTGCTTTGATTTATAAAACATGCCAGAGCTTCTGAAGCAGGTGAATTGGGAAAGAGGAGGCAGCAGAGCTGGGAGTAAGGAGCAGCCAAAAGTCAAAATCTCTCTGATGAGTGGATGCTCAGAACCACTGGGATAGTAGCCAGGAAGTCTAATCTGAAGGAATTTGGCAGGGGCAGAAGGTGGTTTCATGGCATGGTGTTTTAATGATTCAAGAATAGAGACATGTTTACCTGAGTTAATGGGGGGATGGGAGTGAGCAGTATAGAGATTGTTCGGACAGGTAAGGAAGCAGGAAATCCTTAAAATTGCCCAGCTGGACCTCATAGAGACAGCACATCCTCCGAGAACCAGAACATGCTTTAGAAAACAGTGCAGCTTGACTCATTCTGTGGGTCCCAGGGGTCCAGCATCAGGTGTCCTGATTCCACGCTTCTGCTACATTTGATGATGATGCATCTGCTTTTCATCTCTGCTTCTATTGTTCCTGCCTCTACCATCCCATTTCTTCCATTATTTTTTTCTGTCTCCTGGTCTCTGCTCACTAATGGTGTCTGCCACCTCATGGTATCTGCTTTCTGTATGTTTTTCCAACCTCTGTCCCTACTACCAACAGCAGTCCCCACACCTCAGTCCATCAATCAAACTTCCTATTTAAACTCTCCAAAACAAAGGATCTTATTGGTGCAATTCATTACCCTTTTCCTCATTAGGTAGAACTCCCTTGACAGATTATTTCATAGAATGCTGACGGGCCTATGGACAGGCTGCCCTGGGATCAGATATGCAAATTTGGTTAAATCAATCGAGATCAGGGTGTAGAAACTTGTGGAGCAATTGGGCATTCCAGACTTTGGAAGAATAAGAGATTGCTCTTCGACATAAAACCCTTCCAGTTTGAGAATGAGTCCTGATCAGAGGTTGGAGAAGGACAGGTAAATGAAAGCTAGAAAGGTTGTCAGAATACTAGTTCCAAAAGGGAAATGGAATCAGCAGTCAGTCAGAGCAAGCATGGCAGAGCATAGGAAGATATTACATAACACACGTTCAGATGCCCATGGCTACTGCTGCCAAAACAAATTGGGATGGCATGACAAATGGTGGTAGACTGGCAGATGGACATCCTAACACAAGCAAGTCTTGGTCAGGATTACCTTTGAAATGAACCATATTGAATCAACATGCTGGATGTCTCTGGCCCATCCTATAAATTCCATGGGTGCTTTTGCATTTTATAGGGAGAAAATGTTACTCTCTGGGCAGTTAATTCTTTAGCTAACAGTGAGGTAGGAAATAATTCCTGAAGTTTTTGACTTGAGAACTCTGAATTTAAACACAGGGTTGGGGAACACACCTGCGATTCCAGCAACTCAGGAGGCTGAGGCAGGGGGGTTGCAATTTCAAGGCCAGTGTCAACAATTTAATGAGGCCTTGTTGCAAAACAAACAAACAAAAATTAAAAAGGACTGGGGATGTAACTCAATAGGTTCAATCCCAAAACCACAAAATAAAATAAAAATAAACATCTAACACAGATTCTTCCATTCTCTCTTGAAAGGGCATTCCAGTATTCAATTTTTTTCTTTAACATATATATTAGTTTCTTATGTCTGCTTTCACATATTAACACAAACTTGGATGGTTTAATACAACAGAGATTGATCAGAATAAAAGGAAGACCAATAGCAGAGAAGGTGGGATGGGGGAGGGAGGAGAGAAGGGAAAAGAAGGTACTGGGGGATGAAATTTACCAAATTATGTCATGTGCATGGACAAATATATAACAGTGAATCTCACTACTATGTATAAGTATCAGACACAAATAAAATTAAAGGTAAAGAATAAATGTGATAAGTACATCTACCAAAAATAAAATAAAACAACAGAAATCAATTCCTATACAGTTTTGGAGGCCAGAAGTCTAAAATCAAGGTGTAGACCACAATGCTCCCTCTGAAGTTCCTGGAGAAGAATCCAACCTTGCCTACTTTTAGGGTCTCATGGCTACCTGCAGTCCTTCCTTGGCTTACAGCTACTTTGCTACAATTTGTACTCTTGTCTTTATAAAACCATCCTCCCTTTATGACTCCAATTTTTTCTTCTTGGAAGGGCACCAGTCATCTGATTAGGACCCACACAAATCCAGCATGACTAATTTCATTTGCAAAGCCCCTATATCCAAATAAGGTCCTGAAGTTCTGAGTAGAACTCAATTGGGGGTGGGGGGGAACTATGTAATCCACTACATGTTAAACATTTTCCAATCTTTGGTCAAAATAATAATGGGGACAAATCCTATGCTTGTACTAGTCTCTGTTGAATGATGTATATGCATTCCTTTTGTCTTTAAAATAAATACTGGTCACAGAGGAGTTGTGAAATCTTAAATATATGGCTGGCTACCTATCACCAGCACAGACTCCCATGGGATCTAGGCAGAAGGGACATCTAGCAAATGAACACTGCTTATAACTAACTGGGATTTTGGCTCTAAACTCCCAAAGAGATTTGGGCTAAACTACTGGGCTTGCATAAAACCCATAAAAGAAAGAAAACACTCATATAGACTCATAATCAAGACTCTAAACTCTTCCAGAGTGAAAAGAGTTCAAAAGGGATTCACCCAAATGAAAAATGCCCCAAGGAAAAAGAAAGTTGATCCCTCTAGTAGTAGAAGAAATAGAATAGAGGATAAAGGTGTAGGCTTTGAGTCAAGTCTGACATGAATTCAGATCCTGGTTTTGTCACTTACTAGCTGGGTGAACTCACTCAAACTAATTAGTGTCTTTGAGTCTTAGTTTCCTCATTTGAACAATGGAGTAGTGGCATGTTCTTGATAGGGCTTCTGTGAAGAACAGATGACATAATCTATGCAATGCACTTAGTACATGGCAAATGCTGGCTATAATCATTATGAAGGCCAGAAGACTGGCCTAAACTGCCCATACCAGGCCTTTTATCCCCTGGACCCTGCCTTGTTTACTCTTGGAACTTCCCAGAGCAGAAGGCTCTCCCCTGTGGTAGCACCCTAAAGCCCTTTCTCATCAGATAGGTGGGAGTGAGCTTCTCTGAAAGGGTAAAGCAAAGAGTACTCTAACTTAAAGTTGTGCACAGTGTTTCAGGCTGTGGTCCCAGCTACTCAGGAAACTGAAGCAGGAGGATCACTGGAGCCTGGAATTGGAGACCACCCTGGGAAAGAGAAACACCCCAACCTCCTCCCTCCAAAAAAGAGCACTTTAGTATCAGCCAAAGATTTTCATCTAGAGGTCACAAATTGACAGGTTTTAGGTTAGATTCTACTCCTCATGCATTTCATTTGGTCTTGGCAATTTAAAAAAATTGGACTCTATTACATTTAAAAATCCAAGGTTGTTCTATAAAAATCCAAATTTCTGTCTTAAAAAATTGGAACCAGATAAGATTAAGATTTGCACAAGTAAATTCTCTTGTGTCTAGAATGCCCATTTACCGTATTGTACAATTGGCATACTTTTGAGATTGAGAAAGCATTATTAATAACTATGCCTGAACAACAGGTGTCAACTGAGATTGCCTGGGGAAAATTGAGATGTGTGGTTAGTTACCTTACCCATGACCCCAGTGGTCTAGAGCTACTTAGGAATGGATGCCTCTGGGTGTTGGCTCTCTCTGTTTGCCTTTTCCTCCCTGGTTTTAAGTTTTCAACTTCTATTTTAACACCTCTTACATCACACTTAACAATTGATCCAAGGCATTCCTTCAACTTTGAGCAGAAACTAACCCTCCTCCTCCTACTGAAAATACGTAAATAATGACTTGTAAGAATTAGGAAGGAGGATCCATCATCTCTGGTCTGGGTGTCTATCATTTTCTCCTTCTTCTAAAAAGAAAAAAAGTGCAGAGTAAGTTATCAAATCAATGCTGGACCTCATTCAGGTGACATCAGGGGCTCTGGTTTCCAATAGTACATTACTAATTACACAATGCCGTCAATAATCTGTCACTATTCAGTGTCTTAATAACTAGTCTTTCTCTGCACCCATAAGGCATGTACATTAGGCTGTGCATCATATGTGTCATAATTTACAGATATTACAAGATTCGTGAAGTGCCTTCTGAATCATGAAAGAATTGGTTTGAGAGGAACATAAACCAATTCTTTGAAAATTCTTAATTTTCAAGGAGTCCCCATCCCACAAATGTGTTGTGATCCAAAAGTTTACTTATAAATCTAGCATATTCCTATTGAAACAATGTTGCTTTTCCCACCCTACACATACATATTCAAAGTAAAATTTAAAAAATCATATAACATGTAAAGATTAGTACTATTAAATTTCTTTCTAGGCATTGGATGAGGTAGAACTTGCATGGAAAAGAAAGAATCTGGTTGGGCACAGAGGTGCACACCTGTAATCCCAGCAACTCAGGATGCTGAGGCAGGAGGATCGAAAGTTCAAGGCCACCCTCAGCAACTCAGAGTGGCCCTAAGCAACTTAGTGAGACCCCGTCTCAAAATAAAAAATAAAAAGGGCCAGAGATGTGCTCAGTGGTAAAGCACACCTGGGTTACATCCCCTGTTATCCACTGCCCCCGCCCTAGTCAAAAAAAGAAAGTATCTTCTGAGCCGTCTTTAGGAATTCTGAACCAAGGGTATTGAAGGGAAACCTCTATGAAGAGGTTCTAGAGGCATTTTCTTCCTCTGCCTATTTGTACCTCCTAAATATTTTTTCTTGTAATCTTTGCAGGATAAATCCAATATGCATAATCTTTAGAACCTATGAATACAGAAAATGCCATTCCTTAATTAAAATGGGTTATTTGAAATTTACAGGATAGAGCAGAACTATCCAACTAGGATATACTGGGAAAGTTCTGCTTAAGGAGGCAGGTGATCTTACTTTCAATTTAATCTCTACTATTAACTTGTGCAACTTTACATAAATAATTTACTCTCCTTAAGATGTGATCTTCTTATCAGCTTTAAGGATGACAACAATAATTCATGTTTCACCAACTTGTTCTGAAGACTTGTTGAGATACAGTACGCAGTGGAACTTTTTTTTTTTTTTTTTGGAACCAGGGATTGAACTCGGGGGCACTCAGCCACTGAGCCACATCACCAGCTCTATTTTGTATTTTGTTTAAAGACAGGATCTCACTGAGTTGCTTAGCGCCTTGCCAGTGCTGAGGCTGGCTTTGAACCCACTATCCTCCTGCCTCAGCCTTCCGAGCCTCTGGGATTACAGGCGTGCACCACCACGCCCAGCTGCAGCTGAACTTTGTATGCTGTGAAATGCTTTAGAGCCAAAAAAGAATAGAAAAGTAAGTAAGTGTTTATTGGGCTTGTGTTATGAACCGAGCACTATGATGAAATGACTATTATTAACTAGCCATCAAAACCAATTGCAGTATCAGTAATACTGTCCTAAAACTGCCACTCTAAATTGTCCTTAGTTACATACAAACAAAGAGATCAGGACAACTTTGAGCAGAAACTAACCATCCTCCTCCCACTGAAAACACTTCCAGAACACCAGGCTTGTAAACATCCTGCCAGTCTGATTTTAATGACAATGTTACAGTGCATATGATGCGGCACCCTGGTCCACACCCCAGAGTAGGAGTGATATTGACTAATTGTGACTTGTGAGTATTGGGATGAAGAAATGCCCTACTTCAAGAGTTGGACACTAGCAACTTCCAGCCACAGTTGGACTATATTTTTACCTGGGAAGGAAGAGGGTGGTCTTGGTCAACTTAGAATTAATTCCATCAATACTGTTACTATTGAATTCCTAGAATTCCTAGAATTTAGATAGTGTTGCCTTGAATGTAGTTTCCTAAGGGCTGCCTCAACAAAGTACCTCAGACTGGGTTGTTTAAACAACAGAAACTTATTTTGTCACAATTCTGGCTAGAAGCCTGAGATCAAGGTGTTAATATCATTGCTTTCTTCTAGGGTCTCTCTCACCTTGTGGCGAGGTGGCTGCCTTATCCCTGTGTCATCTGCCCTCTGTGTATATCTGTCCTAATCTCTTCCTATAAGATAACAATCATTGCATTAGGACCACACTAAGGACTTCACTTTTACTTACACATCCTTTAAAGGGCCTATCTCTTATTATACTGTAGTCCCATTCTCAGGTACCAGGGGGCATGACTTCAACATACGAATTTTGGAAGGACACAATTCATCCTGTAAATACTTTGTTATATAAATCAGTGGTCACTTTGTTCTCAAGAAATTTCCCTAAGCTCCCATCTCTATCTTTTTTGTGTTTTTCTTCTCTTTACAGTTCTGCCCTGCTCCCACTACCAAACCCCCTAGGCCTTCCAGTTTTCACAGCACTTCAAACAGACTCAGAAATACAGCATTGCTATTGGCATCCCTTTAACTAAGGTGCTGGTGTTCAAGAAGAGCCTATGTAAATGAAAACGCTATTTCTCTATGAAGCATCTCCAAAGGTCCTTCTAGAATCCAATGTCCCTTGACCCACATTCTATGTGTCTTCTTTTTTTGAGTCTCTCAGTAACCTCAAGGTCAATCCTTGGATTCTGGTTTCTTGGTAGGTTTATTTTATCTTTCAGTCATTTTTCTAAAAGGAGCTCTCCCCACACCCTTTTTTGGTTCTTAGTCATCACACAGAAGGAAGTTCCTAGAAATCCATTGACCTTGTCCATTTCAACTGAGCCATACTCACAGAGAAACCTAAAACATGCTTTACCCTGCTGTCCAATTTAGGCTAATACCCAAGCAAGGCAATATGTTGTCTTGATGCCTTGTTTGCTGTTCCATCTGTTCTGTACCCTAAATATACTAAACCGAGGTCTTCAGTGATGTTACATAACAGCTTTCATCAGTTTTCTGGCTAGTGACCTTGTATAATCTAGTACAATATAGCTCCCAGATAAAATGTAATATATCCTAACTGAATATGTCATCAAGTGCAAAAGGTAGAGAATGTCAATACATCAGGAACAATCAATTTGTTGTTGTTTTTAAAGCGGTAACCTTCAAACAAAATCCTCAACCAATGTTTTAGAAGGTCTTTGAAATAAGAGCATCTGTAGACATTTCTAGATAACAATGTTATAGGATTATTAACTCATAGTACGATCTTTTCCTGCATTTTCTTTTCTTCTAATTTAAGACCCATATTGTCAGTTATTAAGATAACTTCAGAATAAAGTAACTTTAAATCCAGGTATCTAAGTGGTAAATTAATAGTTGTATAATAATAGTTTTTTCAGTGCTATGAAATGTGGCATTCTCCCGAATGAACTTAAAACCAGCTTTGAAAACCAAATATTTTCCAATTTTTACAAGCAGTTACTTCCTAATCCTCTGGCAAGCATGCCACAGGCAGCCACCCCTATATAAATATGCAGTTAGAAAGATAAACACTCATTAAAGTCACTAGTGGTAGCATTGTTTCTCAGAGGGTTCAGCAATATTTGTTCAGTAGGTAGATAAAGAAAGAGATTAGTAATGTTTCCATTGGGCCCTACTCCTTCCTAAAGCCAGCCAGGCCCTAGGAGAAAGGCAGTATTATAGGTGTGTTTCAGAAATGCCTTAGGATATCTTTCTGCTTCAAGAACAAACCAACCTCCTTATTGGTTCCATGCCAAGCCACCCACTTTTTTAGGGGCAACATTTTTAGTAACCAAGAAGTCAGACCTCCAATAAAGTGGGAGTATATTTATACAATGAATTTCATATTTAAACATGTTAGTATAGCTTAAATATTTACTCATTAAACTAAGAATGTTTCAGGTAGGCACTCTGATCTAATTTCATAGGCTTGCAGAGATTTAAAAACCCTCAATCTACTGGTTAGTGTAAAAAGAGCCCTGGCCAAGCTTCCAGTCCAGTTAGGCCAATGGCTAACCTGTGACCTCTGGGCAAACTGGCTGGGCTTTCCTTATAAAATAAAGGTGAATAAAGTTGATGGGCTTTAATTGCCTCCAACTCTAATAATTATGAAATTTTCTTGGGGAAAACAGACCTCATATTACCATTTTACAGGGTTTTTGTGAGGCTCAAAGAATAAAATGTATCAGTTAGGGGAAGCTGTATTTGCTTTATTTGCTAGTCAGTATTTGGTGGAATAGATGAAAGAAAAACAGTAGCAGAAAATATTCACCTCCTCCACTTTAAAGAAGGAAGGAAAAATTTAAGACTCTAGAGTTATTTATGGTTCATTTAGAAAAAGATTTGGTGAAGTAATTAAACTTGGCATGTGTTAGTATGTTGCTTATAAGCAGCTAATGTAAAATCATTGGCAAACCAAGCAATATGTTTTTCTTATCTGATTAAAATATCTTATTTAATATCTGATTAAAATATTCTTATCTAATTAAGAATAAGAGGAGTAAATTCCCACTAGCTTATTTCTAAGAAAAGTGTAGCCAAATTTACCTTCATGTTCAAAACATTAACAAACTAATCTTTTCAAAAGATAAATCTAGTGTTCAGCATATGTAATATTATTTTCTTTAAAACATTTCAATAATTGATTAATTCTAAGTCCTCTCCCAGGCACTGGGAATAGAGTGGTGAACCAAGCAGAGTTCCTTCTTCATAGAGCATGTGAGAGGAAGCAAAAAATATATAAATAAACCAATAATGCTGTATCAAGTCAGTAGAGGGATAAGTGCTATGGCAAAAATTAAAGCAGAGTAAAGAAGATAGGAGGTATCAAAAAGGAGAGTCCTGTTTTCTACAAAGTGAACAGCATTGCTGATATGGACCATTTGAGGATAGGCTAGAATGGATCAAGAGACAAATCACAGGAAGAAATGTGTGGGAGGAACCCATTCCAGGCAGAGGGAACAGCAAGTATCTGGGGAAGACCAAGAAGGACTAGTGTCAGAGGTAGAATAAGAGGAGTAAATTCCCACTAGCTTATTTCTAAGAAAAGTGTAGCCAAATTTACCTTCATGCTAATGTTAATTTTCATAAAGTCAGCCAGAAATTCATTATCGAGGCACTGGGAGTGTAACTCAGTAATAGAGGGCTTGCCTATCAAGCCCAGTGTCCTGGGTTTGAATCCCAGCACTACACATGCACACACACACACACACACACACACACTTCTTCATTGAACTTCTTGGTCTGTGCCTAAGTTTTTCATTTGTAAAATGGGTATGATAATAATATTTCATAAGGGTGTTATGAGGACTAAATGATTTACTGAATGTTAAGTATAATTAAGATAGTGTCTAACACAGAGTTAAACCATGACGTCTAGTTATTATTACTGACAAAATCATTATCATCTCTTTATTTACAATAGTTTCAGTAATTGGATTTTAAGGCCAATATTGTTTTTTGCACTGATCATTAATCATTAGGGAGTTTCCTTACACGTTGTTAGGCTATTAGGTAGGGTTATGATACGGAGTGGCTCAAGCACAGAGGCTTATGTCATCAAAGTTCTACAAGAAAGTTTAAAATAATAAAAAAGTAATACCTTAATTATAATGGTAATACCTTAATCTACTCCTAGAATGATTATATTGTATTCATATACTCACTTAAGTTTTTCTTTATTTTTATTAGTCCATCTTATTCAGTTTCCTCATGACAGCAAGGAATCCTTGCATGTTTGCAATGTCTTTCATATTCATTTTCAGCATGTGGACTGAATTGATTCCTTGTTTCTCAATTACAACCATCATGGAATCAAGATTAATAACCTGCTTGGTGAGTTTTGTCCACTTTGGAATCTGGAGGCTTTGTAATCACTGTGGCCTGCTGGGCTCTTTGTCGTTCTTGCTAAATGCGCAAGCAGTGAGGTCAAGGACAGCAGCAGTCCAGGAGTCTGGCTATCTTTGGGCAACCCTTGCCTACCTCCATTATTTCTTCCCCTCATCCAGAGGGGATTTAAAGTTCCCTGGTATATCTTCTGTGCTGGTACATTGGAGGTACTCAATAAACATTTGTAGAATGTTAAATAAATAAAAATAGGATAGTTAAATACATGAAAATAGGATAAGCCTGGTGGACCCTCCTAAACAGACAGTCATCAAAGTGTGGTTGAGAAGAATGAACACCTGTCGGCTGAGGGGTTAGACTCAAACCTCTAGACTCGCACCAGGTGGAACATGCACCTTCATGATCAACCCCCTTTACCTCCAGGTCTGTGATATCTGGGACCGCCTTTGCTTTAGGCATGAAGTTTATGTGGTCATTGCATTTGGTTCCATGAGTTATAACCAAGTTGAGCACAGCCTATATTAAAAAAATAAAATAACTTCACTCTGGAAGAATTTTTATTCTTGAACTGATTTTATTCACTGAACTGATTCCTTCTTTCTCAACATTCAACATTCCTTCAGAAAATACTTAGTGAGGGCCCATTCTGTATCAGACTGGGTAATGTAGTAATATGGAACTTCAAATCTACTTAGTAAATACCACCAAATAGCCAGGTACAGTGGCATGCACCTGTAATCCCAGCTACTTGGGGAGCGGAGGCCAGAGGATGGCTTGACCCCACAAGTTACATTGCAAGAACCCACCTCAAAACAAAACAAAACACTACCAAATAAACTTGATCCAGCACCATGGAGCCACAGAATAGTATTCTATGTATCATATGATCTCAAATAAGACAGTTAATTTTTAGTGGGGAGAACAGAAAGGTTTCAGAGTAGAAGTAGTATTCTTTATCATGAAAGGAGTGAAGAACATATTAATGGGCAGAGTGGTTATGTGTTAATACATGCTATAAATATAAAATAGTGATACTGCATCATCTGCTATATATTTTATTATTATTCAGTTATGCCTCTGCTTTCTCATTTATCTGTTGTTCCCTGTCCTCTAATGCCATAACAAGGAGCACTTTAACCAAGAAACACTTACTGGTTAACAAGCAAACAACACCCACACACACTCACACACACCCGCACACATAGCCAGTTGATTTAAAAAAATTATTCAGGGGACTGGAATTGTACCTTAGTGGTAGAATGCATGTGTGAGGCACTAGGTTTGATCCTCAGCACCACATAAAAATAAATAAACAGAATAAAGGCACTGTGCCCATCTGCAACTAAAATATAAATACATCTATGTGTGTGTGTGTGTGTGTGTGTGTGTGTGTGTGTGTATGTATTTTTTTTGGTACTGGGGATTGAACCCAGGGTCTTGTGCATGTAAGGCAAGCACTCTACTAATTGAGCTATATCCCCAACCCTAAAAAAATATTTTTAAAAAATAATTCAGGGCAAGTTCTTGGACATTTTCAGAAGGTTGGTGGCAGTATTACACCTTATTCCTTAGTTTCTTTGCAAAGAAACTACCATATAGCAGATTTTTGACATTCATTCTTTGTCAGTTAATACTTTTGTTTTATTACGAAAATGAACTACCATATTTCTCTGGAAATGTTTTCAAATATTATATTCCCTCTTATTAAGAAGAAAGAGTGGCGCACCCCTGTAATCCAAGCGTCTTGGGAGGCTGAGTCAGGAGGATCACGAGTTCAAAGACAGCCTCAGCAACTTAGCGAGGCCCTAAGCAACTCAGTGAGACCCTGTCTCTAAATAAAATACAAAATAGGGCTGGGGATGTGGCTCAGTAATTGAGTGCCCCTGAGTTCAATCCCCGGTTCCAGAAGAAGAAGAAGGAGAAGGAGAAGGAGGAGGAGGAGGAGGAGGAGGAGGAGGAGGAGAAGAAGAAGAAAGATATGGCAGATGTCTCATATATTTTGAAAATGATTTAAGGAGAGGATGAGATTGAATGACTTTTCCAAATACCCTTTACATACTTTCACTCATTTGTCAGCTAATATTCATGGACTGTCTGTTATGTGTCAGCACAGACAACAGGGAAAATATTCTTGGTAGAGCTATGAGTGTAACTAATATGTACAGTAATTCACTCAGTACAAACACTGTGCTTTTTACCTTCCATATACGATGTATGATCCAACATCTTGATAAATGCTTTGATTGTGGTTGTTCATTTTCCCCCACTACGTTAATGAGACCCATTAATCAGGAACATTTAATGGTAGGAAGCAAGTTGCTTGGTTAGACTGACATTGTAGTCAACTAGCATGTATTGAGCATTTCCATGTGGCTAGGTACTGTGTATACAGAATAACTGATGTTTTGAGTAATTTTGTTTGCTGAAAATGACAATCAACTGAAGAAAGAAAAAAGCGGGTAAGTTTTAAAGTTGGGCACAAAAATTACGTTTGTTTCGAAAAGGAAAAGGAGGGGAAGGGAAGAAGGCCCATAAAAGAAGTTGAGGGCCAGAATCCTGACTGGAAGAAATTTATAGTGTTCTTCTGAGAAATGTTCAATTAAACAAGGATGGAAAACCTGCTCCCTACTGGAATGTGCAAAAGGTTACTTTTTCCTAAGTCGTCGCGCCGGCCCGGCTGCAGCCGCTGCGTCCCTGGATAGCAAGGACTGGGTAAGGCAGCCACGCAGTTGATATCCTATGCTCCGCGCGCGAGCGGTCGCCCCCACCTGCCGCCGGCCCGGGCCCCGCCCCCCGGAGCACCGGCCAATGCCTGGGCTCCGGGGGGCGGGCGGTGCGCAGCGGGGGCGTGGCGTCCGCGGCCGGCTCGGTCGTGGCGGTGGCTGCAGGGGCGGCGGCGGCTTGGCCCGGCGTCCGCGGGCCGTGCGAGGGGGATGGGGACCGCGAGCTCCAGCCCTTGGCGACGGCGGCGGCGGCCGTGAGCTTTGGGCGGGCGTCAGTGTTCGGGACGCGAGATGGAACGTCGCGGTGAGTGTAGAACGGCGGTGCTCGCTCTGGCCGCGGACGGGGTTCGGAACTGCAGCGCCGGCCGCCGGCCAGTTGCCGTCCGGGGTCTGGGAGGCCACGCGGTGGCCCGGAGCGGAGGCGGTTGGGGTCCTCCGAGAGGTTCGGAACCTGGCGACGGGCGCCCACGACGGGGAGGTCGAGAGTGGGCGCTGTGGAGACTTTACGAACCTCGGTGCGCAGCTGGAGTGGAGTGACGCCGCGGGAGCCGCGGGCGGACTTGCGGGCGGACTTTCCTCCTTATCTAAGTCTCCCCACCCAGCGTCCCGCAGCCTTCCCTTTTCTAGCCACCCGTGTTCAGCGCCTCCCCGCGAAATTCGGGGGCTCTTTACTTTTACTCCTTGGTTTCCTTCCCTGGGTCTTCACGTCCGTCTTTCCCACTGGGATCTGTTTTGGAAGTTTGGTGACGTTTCCTGGAATTTCAGCCTGACTAGTACAAAGGCTGAGGTAAAGAAACGAACACCTCGTGATCCATATTTACTTTTTCTTACCACATTTCACCTCATCTAGACCCTGGTTGTTTACTACTTTGGTCGGGGAGGGGGGCTGTCTAAAGGTGCAGAGACACCCTCCTTCCCTTTCTGAGTGCCCCCTCTGTTGCATCTGTAGCCCGCCCTTTCTCTGTCCTTCCCTCGTTACTGTCCCTTCTGTTACCATTCACCTTTTCCCAACCGTAGCCCTAGGGCAAGTCGTGTGCTTTGCAAAATTGGAATTGATAAGTCAGGAGATTGCAGCTGCTACAAGAAGAGCATGTCCCCGTGAGTTTGCCCTGGATGTCCCAGGACCCTGCCCATGATCAAAATCTAGTGTTCCGGAGGCTGCCTGGCTTCTGTGGAAACCAAATCGACCAGGACTCTCAGTCTTTGAATTGGTCTTTGAATCTCACTTTTTCACTACTCTCCCTCTCTTTAGAGACCAAGGATGGGGTCCCACACTGAGTTGTTTGGATCTTTTGACATCCTTTAACGGTGGATCTTCTGGGGGAAGGGAAGAGTGTTTAGAATAGCAGGCAACTTTTTGTTCTATATCTATCTACCTTTTCCTCTTTGAGTTAACTTCACCTCCTTATTGAGTTTGGGAGGGGGTGGGGGGGTGTCTCCTTCATGAAAAAGAATTTCAAAAATTAGTTGTGAAAGTGAGTAGTTAGGATAAGTAAATAAATCACAGCACATTACGATACACTTGGAGATTTATATCCTTTTTTTTCAGTGATTTCTATAGACATTGCCAGAAATACCTACTTAGAAATGCTTCCTTATTGTAATAACTGTGCAAGTGAAGAACTCTGACACTTAAGCCTCATAGGCTTAATACATATAGCTCTGATCTCATGATTTTGAGAAGACTTTTCAGAGTAAATTTGAAGAAAGCAAGGTAGGCCCAGGTAGAAAAGTTTCAGTCCCCAAGTTGACAGGATATCGAACTTTGGCTGAGGTGAAGAAATCACTATTCATTGAATGTATGGTCACTCCAACTCCCTCCACCTCCCTAAAATAGAACAACCATCTCAATTATCAGCACCTTCACCTCCCAGCTGTAAAAGCCCTTGACCTCGGAATGTGGGCTTTTACAACTGCTCTTGGTCCCAGTGGGTTAGAACCACCATTGAACAAAGATTATTCCCAGAAGGTATCCTGGAAGAATTTTTATTCCTGTCCGTGGTAATTTATTAAGCATTCACTCTGAAAATTTAGCAGGATCTCAATTTATGCTAGACAGAGTCCCTGTAGAACCTTTCCATTTATTGAGTGGCAGTATACAATAACCAAAAAATAGAGCCCAAGGCATAATATGGGTTACCTGAAAGAAGTATGAGGAATCGCCTGTGGAAAAATATAGGGAAGATTATTTTCAGTGGAATGAATGAAAAGGAAGAAGCGATGTTTTTGTGTGAGCTTGAAGGTGAAGAGTAATTTAGCAAGCACAGAAGGTAGGAGGATCTTCCTGCACAGAATTGCTGGTCATCTCTAATGTATACCAGGATGTCACTGATCCAGCTTAGATGTTTCTGCTTTGAAGCTTTGAAGGGTATTTTGTTTGCTTGTTTATTTTTAATTTCCCACTCACTTCCAGCATGGTAATGAGCCACACACATAAAGACACATTCATGTGTATAAAGAAACAAGGGGGTTTTAAAAGGTTAGGAGCACATTCTGGTCTTTTTGTGGAAGGTGGTTATATGTTTTATTTATTGTCTTTATTATTATGGTGATAAGTAAATGAGCCACCTTGTTCACAGAGCAGGCATTTGGCAATAATGCCTTGCTAGATAAGAATTTTATTTTTCTTAAAGAATGTTTCAGGGTGTGTTGCTGAGAAAGCTTTCAAATATAATAGTCTTCCTTTTTATTTTTTATTTTTTGTTGTGCTTCAGATTGAACCAGGGCTTCAAGCATGCTAGGCAAACACTCTACCACTGAGCTACACTCCCCCACCCCCTTTTAAAGGAAGAGGTGGGAGCTAATTAACATGGTTTTAGAAGTATTAGGGAAGGATAACTTGAGTTTCAACTTCAGGGAGTATTCTGACAGAACTTCCCATAATTTTATTTAGAATTTATCTAATATTCATTGAGTACCAGCACGATATCAGATTTGTGCTTAGCATGTTATAATTGTGTAATTGTGTAACTGGCTGGCTTACAAAGGACATTCAGCGTATAATAGGATTGGGTTAGCCCAATGTACTTTGCTGGAGAGAAATGGGAAGGAGAGTGATGGGGCTTATGGGGATAATCTTCAGATAGCCCAGAGTAGATCCGAAGGTAGACTAAAAAAACTAAAACAGTTTTTTGTTAGGGGAAATATCAAACATACATGAAGTAGGCCAAATAGTATAATGAACTTTGTGCATACAACCTGTTTCAAAAATTATCAACTCATGAACAGTCTTCTTTTATCTATACTACCATTCATTTAAACCTCCACGTTATTTTGAAGCAAATCACACACGTCATATTATTTTACCCATAAATATTTCAGTGTATTTCCCCAAACAAGATTGCTTATTAAGTATAATATCCACACCATCCACTATTCAGTCATTGTTCAAATTGAATTGAGTCATTTTTTTAAACAGGTTGTTTGAATCCAGATAAAGTCCACATATCATAATTGATACTATGAATACACGTAGACATAAACATATAATTTATTGATGTGTAATTTACATATAATATATTCTCTGTAAGCATACACTTTGAGTTTTGACAAATATATACACCCATGTAATCACCATCATAATCAAACTATAGAATATTTCCATTACTTTAATAAGTTCTTTCAGGGTCATCTGCAGTTCCTCCCACACCTATCTGTATACCATGCCTTCCCTAGGCAACCACTTAAATTCTTTTTGTCACTAAAGATTAACTTTCGTATTTGCTAGCATTTCATATACATGCAATCAAACTGTTACATGTATGTATTTTTTGCAGGGGTAGGACTGGCTTCTTTGATTTAGCATAATGCTTTTATGACTCATCCATGGTTTTTTACTATGTAATGGATATTTATTATTAAGTAATATTCCATTGTAAGACTATACCACAATTTGTTTATCCATTCAGGGATGTTGGATTGTTTCCAGTTTTTGACATGAAAAATATTCCTGTGAACAAATTTGAACAAGTTTTGGAGGGAGTGTATGTTTTCATTTCTTTTGTGTATGTAAAATAACAAAATTGCTGAGTTGTATGTTAAATGAATATTTAACTGTTTAAGAAACTGTCAGGGGCCTGGGGGTGTAGCTCAGTGGTAAGTTTTCCTAGCATGTACAAGGTCACTGGATCCCCATTATAAAAAAAGGAAAGAAACTGCCAAATTGTTTTCCAGAGTGGTTGTGGACCTTGTAGAGCAGCATTGTATTGCAGTTACAGTTGCTGTTCATCTTTATCAACATTTAGATTTTCAGTCTAACTGAAATTAAAATTTCTTATGACAGTTTAGTGGCAACTCAGTCTAAATTTGTAGTTCCCTAATATTAATATGTGTTATTTCATGTGCTTATTGTCCAGTATGTATCTTCTTTTGTGCTGTGTCTGTTCACTTCATGACTCTTTATTGATTTATTTGCTTTCTTATTATTGATTTGTAACAGATTCTGAAATAATTTAGATACAAATCCTTCGTCAGATATATTCTCTGTTTGTAGCTGTCATTTCATAACAGTGTCTTTTAAAACGTAGAAGTTTTAAATTTTGTCTGTTTGCCAATGCTTTCTTATATGATTCTTGTTTTTTTCACTGGGAGATCATTCTCTGTATTATTTACTGTGTTTTCGTTTAGAAAAGGATTCAGAAACTTTTTCTGAGAGAATCGGATAGTAAATATTTTATTTTAGGCTTGCAGGCCATTCTGCTTCAACTACTTAACTCTGCTATTGTAGATTAAAAGCAGTTATACACAGTACATAAAGATTTTTTAGGCTGTTTTCCTAAAAAATCCTTTATTTATAAAAATAGGCAGCTGCCCTTCATAATCCTGAATCCAAAGACTGATAGTGTTAGGTTGTATGTTTAGGTGTGTGGCACCTGTTAATTTTAGAGTTGACTGAAACAAGGGTTGGGGTTCATCTCCCCTCCCCCCACATGGATATCTGTTACTTTAGCACCATTTATTGAAAGACCATGGAATTACTTTGGCACCTCTGTCAGAAACCAACTGACTAAATACATGAGGGTCTACTTTTGGATTCTGTTGTATACTGTTGATTTGTATGTCTCTTATGCCAATATCATACTATCTTGATTCCTGTAGTTCTACAGTAAATTTTAAGTCAAGCAGTTGTCTTGATTCCAGTGGCTCTATAGTAAATGTTGAAGTCAAGCAGTCTAGATTTTCCAGCTTTGTTCTTTTTCAAAATTTCTTTGGCTATTTCGTATCTTTAACATTTTCATATAAATTTTAGAATCAACTTGTTAATTTTTGCATAAAAACCTGGAGGGATTTTGGAATTGCCTGAAACGATATTGTTTTGAGGAAAAAAATCTTGAGAGTATTGAGTTTTTCAATTCTATTAATGTGGCATACCTGTCAGTTTATTCAGTTCTTTAATTTCTTTTTTTCCCTTTTTTTAAAAATTTTATTTTATTTTGTTTTGTTTATTTGTACACAAATGGGGTACAACTTTTCATTTCTATTGTACACAATGTAGATTCACAAGATTCGTGTAATTTTACACATAGGATAATACTGTCTGTCTCAGTCTACTATCTTTCCTTCCCCCACCCCCTCCTGTCCCATTTTCCTCTACACCATCCAAAGTTCCTCCTTTCTTCTCTTGTCGTCCCCACCCCCATTATGTATCATCATCCACTTACCAGAGAAAACATTCAGCCTTGACTTGGCTTATTTCACTTAGCATGATATTTTCCAACTCCACCCATTTACCAGCAAATGTCAAACTTTTATTCTTTATGGCTGAGTAATATTTCATTGTGTGTGTATATGTGTATGTGTATATATATATCAGTTACTTTATCCATTCATCAGTTGAAGGGCATCTAGGTTGATTCCACAATCCAGCTATTGTGACTTGAGCAGCTATAACATTGATGTGGCTGCATCACTGTAGTATGCTGATTTTAAGTCCTTTGGGTATAAACCAAGGAGTGGGATAGCTGGGTCAAATGGTGGTTCCATTCCAAGTTTTTTGAGGAATCTCCATACTGCTTTCCAGAGTGGCTGCACCAATTTGCAACTCCACCAGCATTGTATGAGTGTGCCTTTTCCCCCACATCCATGCCAACACTTACTATTGCCTGTTTCTTACAGTAGTGTTTTATAACTTTTAATTTAGGATCTTGCACATACTTTGTTAAACTTATCCCTAAAAATATCTTTTTTTGATGGTATTATAAATGGAATTGGTTTTTAAAATTTTGTTATTCAATTATTTGTTGTTAATACATAGAAACAAAATTGCAGTTTATTGACTCGTACTCTGCAACCTTGCTATGTTCATTTATTGGATGTAGTAGCTTATTTAAAAGTTCTTCAAGATTTTTGGGGGGAACATAAACATGTTATCTCATTAAAGTATTTTCTCCCTTTTCAATCTGAATGCATTTTATTTTCTATGTACTATGCCCTTCAGTAACAATATTGATCCTGATTTTTTAAGAGGAAAGCATTGTCTTTCACCATTATGATGAATAGGTCTAAGTTTTTTATAAATGCCTTTTATGCAGTAGAAGAAATTCCCTTCTGTTCTGACTTACTGATTTTATCATGAATGGCATGAAATCTTTTGTTAGATGCTTTTTCTGCATCTTTTGAAATGGTCACATACTTTATCTCTAGTGTATGTTATACTAACCTTGCATCCTGGGACAAACCCTTCTTGGCCATGATATTGTTGGGTTTAATTTGCTAATACTGTATTGAGGCATATGTGGTCAATTTTCTTGTATTGTCTTTGTCTGGTTTTGGTATCAGGGCAGTGCCAATTCAGAATAAATTGGAAAGGTTCTTGCCGCCTCTACTTTCCAAGAGTTTGTGTAGGATTATTTTTTCTGGTTTTATCAGTGAAGCCCATCTAGATTTACAGTTTTCTTTCTTTTTTCTTAATATTTCTTTTTAGTTGTCAATGGAACTTTTGTTTAATTTTATTTATTTATATATGGTGCTGAGTATTGAACCCAGGGCCTCACACTTGCCAGGCAAGTGCTCTACCACTGAGCCACAACTCTAGCTCCAAGGTTTACAGTTTTCTTTGTGGGAAGTTTTACATTATGGATTCAATTTTTAAAAATACGGAGAGGGCTATTTAGATTTTCTGTTTCTTTTATTATGTCTGTGCCTCAAATAATCCACTGTGCCTGGCTACTTTTTATTTCTTGATCAGTCTAGCTAGATATTTATCAATTGAATTGATCTTTTCAAACAACTAGCTTTTTAGTTACATTGATCTATGTTTTTATCATTATTTGTTTTTACTTTGGATTTAATTTTGTTTTTGTTTTTTAGGTTCTTTCTAGGGAAGGGGGCAGAGGACTTTGTAGTGGTGCATGACAGTAGAACTTCCTAAGCCCCTGGGTTCTGGAATGGAAACTGGAAGGAGGGAAGATTCTTAGTGTGTTGGGATACTGAGTTGAGGGCAGGGGCTCCCTCTTCCTCTCCTGTCTGGGTAAGAGAACATACACTGTATGATTTCAGTCCACTTAAATTTATTAAGACTTGTTTTATGGTCCCACATATGGTCTCCTTTAGTGAATATTCCTTGAAGGTGAAGCTTGTTGTTTCCTGTAGTTCTATGCATTTGAAAATAATGTGTATTCTGCCATTGTTGGGTAGTATTTTCTGTAAATATCTGTCAGATCAAATAGGTAGTATTGTTAAAATCTTCTATATCCGTAATACTCTTTTGTCATTTGTTGTGTCAATTACTGAGAGAATTGTTGATATTTTAACTAACATTTGGGATTTTTCGGTTTTCTCTCATATTTCTGTCAGATTTTGCCTCATATTCTGGACCTCTATTTTTAGGTGCATATACTTTTAGGATTGTTTTGACTTTATAATAAAATGACTTATTTATTATTATGAAATGTTACTTTTCATCGTTGGTAAAATTTTGTATCTGATGTAATAGAACCGCTTTAGCTTTCCTGTGATTAGTGTTTATATGGCATAGCTTTATCTGTTGTTTTACTTTCAATATATGTGTCTTTATATTTCAAGTATTTTTATATGCAGTATGTAGTCAGATCTTATTCTTTTACTCAATCTGAGAATATCTGCCTTTCTTAGGGGGCATTTAAAGTATATTTAATTATTGACATGCTTAGGTTTAAAGTTCCCACTTTGCTATTTCTCATTCGTCCCATCTACTATTGGCTGCTTTTTCTTGCCCTTCTGTCTTTGGATTAGGACTTTGGAATTCTATTTATGCTTACTATTGACTTATTAATTGTACCCCTGGAAATTTTAACACACACTTTTAAATAATTATAGTATATCTTTGAATAATATTATGCTATTTCACATGTAAGAAGCGTCTTGCATATTTTCATTTTCTCCTTCTTTACACCATTTTCATGCATTTTACTTCTGTATATGTTGTGAGTGGCACAACACATTGTTACTACTTAATGTTTTAAACCAACTTTTTTTTTTTTGGTACTGGGGATTGAACCCAGGGGCACTTCACCACCTCACCACATCCCCAGCCCTATTTTGTATTTTTTATTTAGAGATAAGGTTTCACTGAGTTGCTTAGGGCCTCGCTAAGTTGCTGAGACTGACTTTGAACTCATGATCCTCCCGCCTCAGCCTCCCAAGTGCTGGGATTACAGGTGTGCACCCCCGTGCCCGGCTTAAACCAACTTTTTAAAAAGAAATTATAAATTGTGCTTGTTTTGAAACTTCATTGGGGAGATTTTCATTAGATCTAGGTAGATGTACTACAACTCCCCTTGGGTGGGTGTTCAGTGGGTCACTCTGCTCTGGCGAATGAGAACTTACAGGTCTCCCAGGTCTTCGGAACCTGGGAATTGTACAGCTACACTCCCCTTGAAATTTTTGCCCATCATTTTGGAGTTTTGTCCTACACATGTGTATCTTTATATTCAGGCAAGAGAATTAAGGAATTCCCTATGTAAATTCCTAAAGCTCTTCCTTCTTCCACATTTTCCCCCTCTATTATCTGCTCTATGGAGTCTAACTACCCCATTTTCCTGGAATTATGACCCCTTGTCTCTTAAGAAGACTGCCACACTCTGTCTGGTTTTCCCCTCTCTGTTTTTGGTCTGTGCCTTTAGGCAGAAAGTTGGGGAGATTGTTAGGCTTCCCTCTACAGTCCTGTGCAGTGGATGTCAGTGTTTGAAAAAATATTTATTTTGTGCAGTTTTCTGTTGTTTACTACAGTAGAAGGGTAAGTCTGATCTTATTAATTCCTGCACTTGATATATCTTTTATGGATCTTTTTAATCTAGAGATTTGTTGTTCCACCTGTTTTCTTGCAACTTATTTTTTGAAGAAATTGTGTTGTTTGTCTTATAGAATGGCCCATAGTCCAGGTTTTGTTGGATGTATCATGTAGCATAATTTAATATGTTTCTCTGTTCTAGAGCTTACGAAGTAATATTTGGATCTAGTTTGGCACTGTTAACAGTGGGTTGAGGGTGAGGACTCTCCTGTGCATGTAGGCTATTTAGTAGCATCCTTGACCTCTACCCACTAGATGTCAGTAGAACCCCCTTAGTTGTGACAGCCAAAAACAAAACAGAACAACAAAAAACAAAAACAAAAAACATACCAAAAAAACCCCCAAACAACAAAAAAACCAGGTCTCCAGACCTTGTCAAATGTTTTCATAACAGACCCATGTTCTGCTATGAAAAGTAGGTTACCTAAGCTACAAAATTAACAATATGAATGATGTCACCACTGCAGATAAAAAGATTATTCAGTCTGGAACTATAGATACTTTGAAAACACATGAACAAGGTTTTAGGGATATTTAATTTAAGGCTGCACAGAATGGCTGACTCAAAAGCAACATATAGAGGATGCAAATTTCCTTTTGAGAAGGAAAATGCTAGAGACAATAATAAAATAAAATGGTAAAAACACAAATAATTTCTTTTCAGTTATAGGTTGTTTCCAGAAGTGTTTTTCTGAGACTACTTGAACAACTTAAGATGTTGGATTTATGTAATAGATACAATGCTAGTTTTTCTTTTGGAGAGGCACTTTATAATTTTATTATAAGTCAAGAATTTTGGACTTGCAGAAAAGTATTATTTCATTAATGCACTTTTAATGCTTAAAATTGATTTGCATAATATAAAATTGCTTTAAATATAAAGCATGTTGGAGGAAATTAATAAAATAATCCTTTTAATTTAAAAGGGAACTGGAAGCTGTGGTGCATGCCAGTAATCCCAGTGAGTGGGGCAGATCGTAAGTTCAAGGCCAACCTGAGCAACTTAGTGAGGCCCTAACCAATTTAGTGAGACGATGTCTCAAAATAGAAAAAGAAAAAGGGCTGAGGATGGCTCAGTGGTGAAGTACCTCTTCTGGGTTCAATCCCTAGTACCAAAAAAATTAAATACAAAAATATATGTGTGAACTACCATTTTTGTGTGTCTTTGCAAATGTCATCATCATTTGGATGAAGGACAACAGATATTTTTTAATAGATGTAAGAGGAGGATTGAGAGACATATCAAAATGTCTCTGACAACCCTATTTATAATATAGTCATCGAATATTAATTCATCAAATAGCTTCTCTGTGTCAGGTTTGACATGTAATATTTGGCTCTTTGAGGATGCTTTAAAGGCAGATCAATTGTGGAAGGTGTTGAGAATAACCTGGAGCAGATACAGGGGCAAACTTTTGCTTCCTTTGAATCCTTGAGAGTTGTGGGGGGGCTCCGCCCACCTGGCGATTGACCTTCAGAATCCTTTCTTCTCCTCCCATTGGTATCCTTCAGTTCTGGGTCATCAGTGGTTTCATGAGTTGTACATGGTGCATCTTTCCTTCAGAGGTATTTGAAGGAATGTTTGTTTTTAGATGTCTTCAGTACTATTAGTGAGTGCTATTGATTTTGGTACAGTTATGTTTAAGACTTAATGGGTAAATTTTTAAAAATCAAGTCTGAAAAATAATTGTGGAACCGGGTACTATTTATCTTTTCCAGATAATTGGCTTCATTTCTACTAGAACTTTTTGAGTGTGAGCAGTGTTCCTCCTTCTCTTTCTATCAGTGAATGGTGTCTTTCTTTATCACCTCTTTGTCTATCTTCCTTATTTCTATCTCCATCTTGTTTTCTCTTTCCTTGCCTTCACTTTTCTCTGTATCTTCCCGTCTCATTTGGTCTACTTCATTCTCTTCTCTTTCTTTTCCCTTCATAATTTTCTCTCCTTTTCACACCTGTCTCTATTTGCTTTTCTCTCCCTAACATCACCATCCCCATCCCACACACCATTTCTCTCCACCAGGAACTTGTTTATGATATTGTCAATGACATAGCCAGTTCCATTTAATTAGGAACACCATTCTCTTTATTAAAGGGAGTGGTGGATAAGTACAAAAATAATTAATGTATTTTAAAGTAGACTTAAGAGGGTGTTTGGGGCTAAGGAACTATTACATATTTCCTTCCAAAAACCTTATTTATGATTTAACTGTGGTTGCTCCATTCCAACCTCTGATGACTCCTTTCTTCTTATTAGTTTGCTTCAATTCAGGCATCATACGTTTCTATGGTGAGAGTGGTGACTTTACTTTTCAGTGTAGTTAAAAGGAAGTTGGTTTTGGAGGTTTTCTGAGTATTTGTGGCTCAACTTTGGTATTGTGTTTGGGGTTTGAAGGGATAAGTTGTGAGTCTGAAAAATCTATCGTGGAACTCATATGGTAACCAAAGAGCCTCATTTCTATCTTTTCCAAGTAGTACCCAAGGGACTAAGTTTGTTTTATTACCCCCAACACTATTTTTCCTGTAGTGGTTCAAATATTTAAGAGGTGGCCTGTTCTGTGTCAGTGAGTGATTTTTCCTATCTCACTACCCCATCTTGTTGGCTGTATCATGCTGGCCTTCTTTTTCTAAGTGGGGGGCCTCTTTCTCCTTTTATTTCTTTTTGCCTTTACCTGTTACTGCCTTCCATCATTTCATCTCTCTCCCTATGTGTACACCCCCATTTTATTTGCACTTTTCACACTCCTCTGGGTCTTTTCAGTTTTCCCCTGTGTGGACATTTTTCTCTGCCTCAGCATGCTGTTCCCAGACACACACACTCCATGTTTCTGTTTTTCTGACTGTTCCTGCACCGAGATAAATGACATTGTTTGTTCCAATGAGTAGCAGGATCCTTGGGCTTTTGTGCTGTTTGGTTTTGTTTTGGGCAGGGGGCATTACTTTGTATAATCATTCCATCGTCATTTTCTCTTATTCTGAGATGAGTTTTGAGAGTGTAGTTGGAGAAAGTAAGATACGCCTGCGTGGGAAATACTACCCTCCACCGCGGGCAGAGTAGTGGACTGGTTTCAATTTTAAGTATTCTTCTTTGAAGGGGTGAGGTCACGCCTGAGAGGGCTCAAGGTTGAGCCCTAATGACTGATGAACCTTTTGTCTCTCTCTCTTTTTTTTTTTTTTCACTCTCTTTTTCAGGAGGGAATTGGCCTCTTACCTTTTCAGAGGACAGGATGGATGATACTTGCAAAAGACGAGAGCTAAGCACTCCTTCCCTTTTCTCTGTCCGTGACTGTCTCTTGTGGGTCACAAGTAGCACGTTCCTTTGGAAAGGTGTTGAGCCTTGTGGTGTTGCATATTACCTCTGTAGTGCAGCTTTCCGGGTTCTTCCCCTCACCGGGATTGGAGAGGAAGGATAAAGTTGGTCCAAAAACCACTTCACAAGAAATATAGATTGCTCATCTGAGAACCGCCCATTAACCGGATCCAGTCTTCAGGTGACTTTTGCCTAAGTCGTTTTGTCTGGGAGGCTGCAGCCGCTGCGCCGGGCGACTGTGGAGACTGGGTCCGGCGGCCGCGCAGCTGATAGCCCGCGCCGGGTGCGCCAGCGGTAGCCCCCACCTGCCACCGCCCCGTCCCCGCCCCCACGATGTCTGGCCAATGACTGGGCTCCGGAGAGCGGGCGGCGCGCGGCGGGGGCGGGGTGTCCGCGGCCGGCGCGGTCGTGGCGGTGGCTGCAGGGGCGGTGGCGGCGGCTGCTGTGGCTTGGTCGGGCGTCCGCGGCCCCTTGCGTGGGGGATGGGGCGGGCGAGCTCCAGCCCTCGGAGACAGCGGCGGCCGTGAGTGTTGGACGGGCATCCGGGACGCACGATGGAGCGCCGCGGTGAGTGTGGGATGGCGGTGCTTACTCTGGCGACCGACTGGGTTCGGGACTGCTTCGCCAGCCGCCGGCCAGTTGCTGTCCGGGGTCAGGAGGCCACGCGGTGGCCGGGATAGGAGGCGGCTGCGAGCTAGGAGGGGTCCTCGGAGAGGTCGGTCTCGGGCGAGGGGCACCCAAGAACTGGGTGGACCCGAGTGGTGGCCGGGAACTGATGGTGAACGCAGTAAAAGCGAACAGATAGCATGTACCACACCAGTTGCATACTGTTGTGAGAGTTACACGTTCTGCCTCCTTTAATTGTCGCGACAGATCCTTGGTTCTTTTGCTTATTTCGCACACAGGGAAATTGAGGTTAAAAACCAGTCCAAGTACACTGCCTAGTAATTGTCAGAGTGAAGACCTAAACCCAGGACGCCTCTGCTCCAGAATGCGTGCTCTTGGATCACTTAAGTCTGCAGGCTTTCCTCAGTCCCTGCCCTGCTCCCGCCAACCCCGAGGGCAATCCTCACTCCACTTGGGCTCTCACCCCCGCTTGAGGTGTTCTAGGATTTCTGTCGTGTGTCGTTCTCACCTGTCTTTCGAATTTAGAAGGGGTGTTTTGTTTGAGGGCTTCTCAAGCTCAGTGGTTTTGTCCCAATTCTATTTTGGATGGGTTTTGAGGTTTGATGGTTTCAATAAAATTTTTTTTTTTTCCTTGAAGGGGTGAGGTCAAGTTGGAGATGATTCAAGCTTGAGCCCTAATGACCCTTCTGTCTCTTTATTTTTTCACACTTTCTCAGGAGGGAATTGACCTCTTACCTTTCCAGAGGCAGGGTATTACCTGCAAAAGGCAAAAGTTAAGCACTCCTTCCCTTTTCTCTCTCTGTGACTGTCTCCTGTCTGTCATATATCTTGTCTGTAGCTACCCAGCCTATGGGGAGCTGGGTGGGGTGGTGGTGGTGGTGGTGGTGGTTGAGGTTCTCTCTCCTTCCCTCCTCATTTAAGTCCAGGATGGGGAACGTGCTCTTTGCCATTGGGTAGTTTTGGCTGGTCAGAGACAAGCCCTGCCTGCCAGGAATGCTAGACATTCTGGAGGCGTGGGAGGCTGGGCAGCTTCCTCTTTTTTAATCGTGCTGGGTTCAAACTGCACAGGAATGAAGTGTATGTGCGTTGCACGCCTTCATTTAGAAATTGTTTACATATTATTGATAACACTGTCTTTGACTTGTTCCTGTTCTGTTTTTTTTTTGGGGGGGGGGGTTTGTTTTTGTTTTGGTGTGTGTTACTGGGAATTTAACCCAGGGGTACTTTACCACTGAGGTTCAGGTTTTTTTTTTTTTTTTTTTTTTTTTAAATTTGAGAAAAGGTATTGCTAAATTGTGAGGGCTGGCTCGGAGCTTGCCATCTTCCTGCCTAAACCTTCCAAGTAACTGGGATTGTAGATGTGTGCCACTGAGCTTGACTTCGGAGTGCATTTAAAAAATATAATTAAAGACCTTCAGAAATCTTCAGATTTTTTTCATCATCTTTAAATAGATTCTTACCATATCAGAAATTGTGCTGAAATAGTAGATTTCTGAAACACCTACAGTTTTTCCTCAAGTAGAAATAGTAAGATGGGTCCTGTTAAATACAGATATTTGAGAACGTCTTTTGCTTCAATTAGCCCAATGCCTAAAATGAAATACTTATATAATGTACATTTTTTGGGTGTGTGTGGATGGGATAGGGGATATTTGATTGATTCAGGCTACTGAAGTCTTGGAAAAACCACAGAGACTCGAACATTTGTATATACCTTTCATTTCTCTCTTTCTCTTTCAGTGCTAGGTATCAATGTAGGGCCTGCCTCATGCTAGGCAAGCACTCTGTCACTGAGCTATTCCCAACCTGTGCCCATATTTTCTGGTTATATTATTTAGAATAAACAGAGAAAGTAGTTTTGCATAGTGATTTTTCTGCTTGCTACAGAATTCTATGATAAGTGGGTAATGCACGTTTTTAATGTCAGTGGTTCAGAGTTGGAAGAAATGGTATAAGAATTAGAGTTTCACAAATGTTTTGCTCAACTGTCTGTTTGCACAGTTCAAACTTCATTTGGAAGCCTTTTAGTAGGTTTCTATGAAGTCAGTTAAGTCTTGGGAATTATTTCCACTTCTGTATTTCTTGCTTACAATCTATGCAGTAGTGAAGTCACAGTTTATTACTTAAGTGTGTTGAAAAACAATTTCCCACAATAAAGCACTGTTAATAATGACACTAACAGTTATTAAGTCTTCATGATGATCCAGGCACTATACTAAGTACTTTCCATGCATTAGCACCCAACTTAATTAAATTGCTAGCTGCAGTCTGTTATTAACTACATTTTATGTTACCTCTAACTAGAAATATTTGTTTTGGCACATAAGAAAATGAAAAGTGCTTTATAAGTAGTATATTAGTGATCTCAGAAAAGTGTATGTTGTCTGAGCTTTCTTTTTCATAGTTCAGTTATGAAAACTTGGTTTATATTTGTTATTCTAAACATTTTTCCAGTTGTAATGTTAATGTTTCCTCTTTTCAGTTTTAAACATGAAAAGTAGAATAACAAAATTAGAACATTAATCATTATATTGACTAGAGGTAGACTACAGTCTTTTTTAGTACCCCGTGTGTGTGCGTGTGTGTGTGTGTGTGAGAGAGAGAGAGAGAGAGAGAGAGAGAGAGAGAAACAGATTTTTCTGTCTTGTCTAAATATTTTCAAGTATTTTTTAAACACTTTTTTACAACTCTGGATTACTAATTTGACACACAGTTATTTAAGGTACATTCTTTTTACTCAGGTGAGATATTTTATTTGAAACTTGTAATACGTCTTTAATTTTTGTAAACATCTTTACCAATAACGGTGACCAGTTGCCTAATTTACTAAATTTAAAAGCTGCAGAGATAAACAGAATGGCTTTGATTAAGTAAACTGCAGAAGTGATAAGATTTGTTAGGCTAATAGCCTCTTTAGTTAGTGATTTGTAAAAGAGCTGCCCAAACAAGGCACTTGATTTTTTTGTTGTTTTGTTTAATTGTGTTGATGGCAAAAATTAGGTATAACAGCAGTGCTAAAAAACTATCACAGGTTCATTTTAGAAATTACACATTTAAGGATTAATATTAGATAGGCTTGAAACTAGTTTAAGTGTAGAAATTTTATTTTTAAATAATTTGGAATTAACAAAAGAATATTGAATAAAGGAACTTTAAAAGCAATTAAAAAGTATTGGGGCACCCTAGATAATCAGAAGAAACAATAATAGAAATACAACTTTTATTTTAGTTTTATGTAATTTTCCTTCCCAGCTTCATGTACTTTTTTAAAAGATAGCATTTTAGGGATAGATTTAAAAAATTTTTTTCTCTTTGTAATGGTGTAACAACCTGGAGTTATTTTATTTCTATAAAAATCAGTTGTAACTTTACTAATATATGTCCATTGTTTCTGCACATTCTTTATTCATTCTGCAAATAGTTTTGAGTAGTCCATCCTTAACTGTTGTAATGTGCTGTGCTGTGAGCAGAGGAGAAATAACAACTGATTAACAAACAAGACAAGGTCTTAATTTCCTTAAGATTATAGTCTAAATGGGAAGATATGAATTGTCTATTTGGACTGTGGTAAGTGCAGTGACGAAAAATATAGGATGCTCTAGAGCATCTGTAGGGGATTCTGTTCTAGTTTAGTGGTGGTGATTGTGGGGCTTTGGGAATGATAAAGGACAGTTTCTCTGATGAAGTGATCTTTGAGTGAGATCAGAGTGAATAAATGAAGAAGGAGGAATATTGCAGGCAAATGGATCTGCATGTAGACTGGACCCTGAGTTGAACAATAGGTGTTTTTCAAGCTATAGTGTTGTGACTCCATTATATGTATAAAGCCAATTTAGTGAGTTGCAACCAGCATTTATAAAAATGAAACAAAATAGAATGAAAAACTCTGAGTACAGCTCATGAATCCTTATCTAGAATCTGTTTTATGAAAGACAAATGAATTTTTACACATACCACACACCAGCATTACATGCTAATGTATATATACTGGTCATGATGTAAAATTGTTTCATACTGTGGGTTACAGTAAACAAATACTGTTAAAAGAATGAAAAGGAGGTGTGTGTGGAAGGAGCATTGACAGCGAGGAGTGTGTCTCCAGATGACATTGAAGAAGCAGGCAAGAGCCATATCTCACTTTGAACCTCACAGATCATTACGTTTTCTCACTTGTCCTTTGGAAGGGTTTGAGCAGAGAAATGACACCATGAGATTTATGTTTGAAAAGTTTACTCACTACATTTATAATGAAACAAGAATGGTTCTGGAATGATCATTAGGAAATTAGTGCAACACCGTAGGCAAGAACTGATAATTCAGTAGCATGGTAGCAGCAGAAATAGAAGTGTATAGACCAGAGAAGTGTAATCACAGGGAAAAACCAAATCAATGGAATTGGGTAAGGTATAATTGTACATGATACAATAATGTATCTTACAAATAATGAAAATATTGCATAAAACTTTCTACTGTGAATTCATAGGAGTCTTTAGTCATTTTACATTTTGAAAGTATCCAAATATGTAAGACAAAATATTTTGAAAAATCTTTTAAAGATAATGCTTGGACTAATTCCTCTAGTTGTTTCCCTTTTTGATTTCTAGAAATTTTAAAAAATTAGGACTTTTAATTCTGGAAAGTTAAAATAAGGATGAAGAAGAAACTAAGTAAAATTCTCTTGACTCCCAGTGGGCCAGGATTAGATATTTTAACATAAAAATTTCTAAATTTTGTGATTCCTTTTAAATCTTTACACAAACCCTGTAAGTAAATTGTACAAGTCACACATCTGGAAAATATTAGAACCAGGATTCAAATCTAATTTTTTTTTTATTCCAAAACATTGCCTTTTCACTATTCCATCCTTAAATTACCAGAACTATTACTCTAACAATGAGACATTGATTTGTTCAGTCAGGATACATCACATTAGGGGACATCCTCAGAACTTGTTTTCAACAAAAATGTTCTTCATGATACTTGATAACCCAGAATGTCAGTGTGTGTATGTACATGTATATACATCACTAGAAAAAATAACTGTAATTGAATTTCTTTTATGTGCTCAATGGATACTTATATACTGTTGTCTCATTTAATTCTGTAAAATAAGCTCATGAGGTAGGTGTTGTCAGGATGTTTTTCTGATTTTACAAATGAGCATACCAAAATGAAGAGATGATTAATAGTTTTATTATATGACCTAAGGTCATATAATAAATGATGGAGGAGGATTTTAAAAACACATTTCTTTTTTCAAAGTCTATATTTAATCTTTATTTTTGAAGGTGATATTATAGAGGGAAAATGCTAAGCGATGTTTCAAAACAACTTTTACAATTAAAAAATATTCTATACCTTAGGAATTAAGAGGAAGTTAAGGGAGATCTAGATTTAACTCCAAGGTCATCATTTCACTTGAGAGCATAGACATATTTTTTTAACCTCTAAACCTCAGGTTCCTCACATGTGAAATGAAAAGAATGATAGTTTGCATACTGTAGCGTTTTCAGGATATGGACACTTAATAAATGGAAGCTATTATTCATAGTACAGCATTTTATTTGTTTTTAAAAATTAAAAATAGAGCTGGACGTGGTGCATGCCTGTAATCCCAGCACTTGGGAGGCTGAGGCAGGAGGATCACAAGTTCAAAGCCAGCCTCAGCAAATTAGCGAGGTCCTAAGCTCGCTAATTTGAGACCCTGTCTCTAAATAAAATACAAAATAGGGCTGGGGATGTGGCTCAGTGGTTGAGTGTCCCTGGGTTCAATCCCCAGTACAAAAAAAAAAAATTAAAAATAGAATGCTAAGGTGGACTGTGGGCAATTTGTGAAAACCTAATGTATTTCCCTGGCTGATGTAGTATTTGTGTTTCTCTTTTTTTTTTTCTTGCCTCCTTAAGGATTTCAGTTTTTCTGACTGTTAAATGAGAGGATGATTGCTCACAAACAGAAAAAAGCAAAGAAAAAACGCGTTTGGGCATCAGGCCAACACTCTACTGATGTTACAGCTTCTGAAATGGGGCTCAAGTCCATAAGTTCCAACTCCATTTTTGATCCGGACTACATCCAGGAGTTGGTGAATGATATCAGGAAGTTCTCCCATGTGTTACTGTATTTGAAAGAAGCTATTCTTTCAGGTTTGTCAACTGTTTTCTCTCAGCATTCTTAATGGATAGGTTGTAAAATTTTAAATGCCAGCCTCCTTACTGTACACAATGGTAGAAACAGGGTGTTATTCTACTTTTTAGTTATTTATGGTTAATTTTCTCCCCAAATGTTTAATATTTACAATGAAAACCATTTTATAGTCAAATGATTGTGTAGTTGGGGAATGATATTGGCCAAACCATATTGTTATATTGTGTGCATGTATGAATATGTAACAATAAATCCCACCATTATGTACTACTGTAATGCACCAATAAGAATAATGTGGGGAAAAGAAATTTAAAAATAAATAATAGTGCAGTACATAATAAAAATATAGTTAAGGATGGGGAAACAAGAGTACCAAAAAAGAAAAATAAGTCTTTGGTTCCTAGGAGTTTGGTCCAGGATAATTTGAAACCCTTGGAATCTACACCTTCTTGTTAAAGTCAGTGCATTACATTGATGGCCTTTAATAAGCAAGCTAATGTTTATGATGTAGATTGTTGATGCTTTGACCTTTAATTCAGCTGTCCATATTGTTGCCAAATTTAAAATGACTGTATTTGAATGAATTTTCTTCCCCAATAATCAAACTTTATTCTGTTTTGCTGATCTATAACCTCCTTTTAAATTAAGGGATAATCACAGAAGTTGTCTAGTTAGAAACAGATAATGGGTTATCCTGAAGTGAAGAATTATGTCCCTGACTTAATTTTGGTACCTACATCTTTAAACTTTTAGTGTTTCTTTAATATCCAAATTTGATATCAGTGATAATCAATAGTTAAGAGACAGCTCCCTTTATGATAAGTGGCAGTTCATTTCCATGTTCATAATGTTATGTTATAGAAACTGAAGATTACACTTCACTTTTATTGTGTTTATATGAGACTTCCTAGTCTGCCTTAGAAATTTGTGAGATTTCAACAAATCTTGATATGTATACATGTTTAATGTTTATTTTCTGATATGCATTTTGAAAACCAGAATCTGAAACCACATCTCATGCTTGTACTAAATTTGAGTTTATTTCTAACCTAACTATGATGTTCAAGTTGAAATTCCCAAAATGGTTGACTAGAATTGAAATCTCCAGAAAAGAAAAAATGATTTTTTTCTGGCTTTGAGGCTTGAACCCAGGGCCTCATGCATGCAAGGCAAGTACTCCACCACTGAATAGCCTCTCCAGCCCCAAATCCTCAAAATTTTAGTGTTTGAATTTTCCTTAAAACAGCAGTCATATGTCATTCTTTTGAGATTATGTTTTAAAAAATGTGCGCGCGGGCGCACCCACACACACACACACACACACACACACGCACACATGATTTTTGTTGGGGAGGGGACCACAGATTGAATCCAGGGGCACTTGGCCACTGAGTTACATTCCCAGTACCCTCCCTCTTTTTTTCTTTTATTATTTATTTAGTTTGAGACAGGGTCTCACCAAGTTGCCTAAAGCCTAGCTAAATTGCTAAGGCTGACTTTGAATTTGAGATCCTCTTTCCCAGCCTCCCTGGGGATTATAGGCATGCCACCACACCTGGCTCCAGACTATGTAAATGTTATTAGAAAGAAGTTGCTCACGCTCCTGTTAATTTTGATAGGTTGACTTCGAAGTCTAAAATGGATGATTTTTAGTAAAGTAACTTGTTATTATGGAAAATATCCTAAATACATTATGTATTATACTGGTAACAAATTCCTTACTGAAATGATACATCTGCTGTTTATTTAAAGGAGCGTAGTTTTATAATAAAGGTTTGTTCTTAACTGGCTTAATTATTTAAAATTTATTTTTAAGTTTGCATACAGGAAATTTTGTTCTCTTTGATGTACAGTTCATTACTGGGTTAATTTATTTTTTTATTTTTACAGACTGCATTTTGATTCATTGTACATAAATGGGGTACAATTTTTAATTTCTATGGTTGTACACAATATATAGTCACACCATTTACTAGGTTGAAATTTAAAATGATATATTCACTGACAAATTATTTTACCTCAATATAGGGTAAAACATGATGTTATTTAGTGTATCAATGTAAGTACATTTTCAATAATATAAATACGACTTTTAGTTAGGATTTCTGTTTATTTTCCTTAGGAGATTTATACCCTTTAAAATCCTCATCTTACTTAGGTATCCCTTGTTTCACAGATTTAAAATGGTGATAATTTAAAACAAAGTGAAAGACTGGGGATGTAGCTGTTAGTAGAGTGCTTGCTTCTCATGCACAAAGCCCTGGGTTCAATCTCCAGCATCACAAAAATAAATAAATAAACAAACAAACAAGTTGAACCACTTCTTATTGGCAAAAAAATTTTTATTAGTTTTAATTTGTGAGTAGACAATACAGAGAATAGGAAAGAAGAGTTCTGGAAACAATCCTTAGTGAGAAAAGAGAAAAATGCTAATAAGATACAGGAGATTACTCCTTCAGATAAAAGAATATATATAGAAATAAATTTATTTACTGAAAATTGTTTAAAAATTTGTGTGGACATTATCCTTTTAATAATAAGTATGCTAGTTCTTTAACTTAAATAATAGATGTATCACTAATAATTGAAAAGCTTGTAAATTAATTTTTTAAAACTCAGAAAAACAATTTTCTTGATAGCCAACTCTCATACTAATGAGATTGATTTTAATGCTTGGTTTTTCAATCTGATTTAAAAAGATACATGTATGCCATGTCAGAATGAATTTTGAATTTAACAAGAATTTGTTTTCTCTGTCTTTGGAAGATTGTTATCCAAATCTGAAAATAATTTGAGTGGCTCGAACCTTTTGTTGTGTTTTCCTTAAGCAAGGAAATGCATATAAACATATAAATGAACCCCATTATAAAAGTAGGAGAATGTTATATAATAATATGCTTGTGTTTGAGTTTGATCATGATTTCTGCTTCTTGGCTTATCAGACTACTTCTTATTTATTTAATAGAGTTAATTATAAGCATCACATGAGCTATAATCATCAGGGAAACAGGTAAAATGTTTAAAATGCTGTAACTCTTTGAGATAGTATTATTACATATGTATATATAGACATGGACCATGTGTATTGGGAAGTATTCCTGGACTTCTGTAGTTATCACCACAGCAATAAACAAGCGCCAGACAACAAAGAGCTGTTTCACTATTCCCTTTTGGTATGAGGGAACCTTGTCAATATTTTGCCAGTGACTTTGCCAGTACTGTCTTTTGCCTTCAAATTTTTGGCATTGTTTATTACCTTTTAAGTCATATCTGTTAGCTGTGAAAAAACTGGAAAGTTATCATTTAAGAATTAAAAATGTGGATAGATAAGTTACCTTTTGGTCTAATCAGAATACCCTTTTTAATGAATACTTTAGCCGGGCGCAGTGGTGCACGCCTGTAATCCCAGCAACTTGGAAGGCTGAGGCAGGAGGATCGCGAGTTCAAAGCCAGCCTCAGCAACTTAGCGAGGCTCTAAGCAACTCAGTGAGACCCTGTCTCTAAATAAAAATACAAAATAGGGCTGGGGATCTGGCTCAGTGGCCAAGTGCACCTGAGTTCAATCCCCGGTTCCAAAAAAAAAAAAAAATGAATACTTTAGTTGTAATGAGGCAATAATGTACAAAGTCATTTGACTATTATTGCCTTAGGTGTTTAATCCTGCTGTTGAAGCTAGTCTTAGATAAATAGCTTTGTGATTGGTTTATGTTCATACTTCCATTTCCCCACATGAGTTATAGAAATAATCATTCCTGATCCAAAAATCTAAAATCCAAAACTTTTGAGTACCATGGAAATGGAAGAAAAAAAAGTTTCAGATTTTAGACCATTTTGAAATTTCAGATTAGGGATACTGAACTGGTAAAGTCTATGCAAATATTCCCAAATCTGAAAAATTCCAAGATCTAAAATATTTCTGTTTCCAAACACTTTAGATAAGGTATACTTAGCCTCTATATTTATACTTTCATATGCAAAGAAATTTATTCAGTACCCACAAAGGCAGATACTTTTAGCCACATTTTACCAATGAGATGTATGTATAACTAAGATCGTATGATTTTTGTCAGTTTCTTATTGCTCATAAATAGTGGTCTTATTTGTAGCTCCAGAAGTCATTAATACAGAATGGTGTATTCTTTCCAGGCTATTGACCTGCTTTACATGGCAGGTACTCTATAAAAAACACTGCTCAGTTTTCATTATTACACTACCTAATTCTGTACTCTGTTGGCATTATTTAAATTTGCATTATCTGATATGGTAGCCATTAGATATACATGACTATTTGAATTTAATAAAGGAAAAAACAACTCCTCAGTTGTAGTAGCCGCCTTTTACATGCTCAGTAATACATGTTGCTGGTGGTTACCATATTAGAGAGTAAAGATACAGAAAATTTCCATTATTTTAGAAATTTCTGTTGGATAGTGCTCATATAGACATTTGGTCTTTATAATTATTGAGAATGCTGAGATGAATTCTTATAAATATTTTTTTTAATTTCTAGAGCGTTTTTTAAAACCTAGAAAAGTTGTTTATTAGTAATGATCAAATGTTTAAATTTTTTACATGGAGACAAAAGTCTATTTGGAATGCCCTTCCTTGAGTTGCTTTAGGAGTATTTTCTTCTTGATTTGAAACAGCAGATACTTTTCTAGCATGATTATATAATTTGGTTAATTGGCAGTGAAGGATAGCAGAAAAAACCTGGAAAGAGAATCTTGTCATTCAGGTTCTAGACCTAGTTCTGCTTCTGCTTTGGAATATGACTTAAGTCATTTAATCATTTATTAAGAATGAGGTACTTGAACAAGGTTCTGTCAGGCTTATGATTTTGTGAATCAGAATTTGATTCAAGTTGGAGACAAAATATCGTTTTGAATACTTTTCAGTTTGAAGCTGAGAAACACGCTAAATATTTGTTTTCAAATTATGGAATGCATATCATAGGCTATCCCCTCTTTTCCCCAGGCTCTAGAATGTTTTCATGACTTTTGTGATGAAAAATTTTCACAAATTTTCGTATGATAGCTGTCCATGAGAGATCTGAAGACTATGAAGTCACTCCATTCTTACTTCAATAGGATAAGTAGAGTTTGGTTATTCTCTTGCCACTACTTGTGTGCAGGATGAGAGTGCCCTGTAGTCTTATACACGTAGCAGATATAGAATTTGAAGTTTTAGATCTCTGTCCAGTGTCATTAAGATACATTACGAATAATTATAGGAATAAATCTACATCTTATATTAAAGCACTGAAGGTACTCACTTATGCACATATACTTTGTGTTTAATTATAATATTCTAGATTAATGTATGTGCAGTGTAAGTACTAATTCAAGTTTATGGTTGCTCCCTGAGGAATAACGTGTTCTAAATTTCAAGTAACTGATTTACAAATGCTCTTCTAGCTTATTCAGTAATTTAAAAGTATACCTTTGTGACATACCTTCCCATTTCCAGGTAGAGTATCATCAAGGAAATTCAAATTCTGTGAATTTTAAAGGCATGAGGCTTTTTAATTAAGCTTGAAAGAATAGTGCAGAATATCTCATTTTTTTGCTACTCAGTGCTTGAAGTGTTAAGTGCCATTATAAAATGTTAGAAGGAGAAATCAGTCTAATATTTCTTATAGGTTTTTCATTTAGATTACATAATACTATTTTTAAATGGATTTTAGTGAATGTTTACTGTTGTAACTATGGGGCCTTATTCTTCTGTTTTGTTGTTTGTTTTTGGTTTGTCTTTTAAATAGGCAAGAAAGGGAGATAAAATTTGTCATTGGTTTCAGATAAAGTAGTTAAGTTCATGGATTTTTAAAAATGCCTTCTAATTTTTAGTGCTAATTTTATTTTGTAAAAGTATAATTTATTTTATAAGTGGTATCTTCTGATGAATTCTAGATCCTAGATTTTACAGAACTGTAGTTAGAATAAGTATGTTAACTTTCTAAAGCGGATTTTATTAAATAGTAGGAGTGAAATGAAAAGCTTAATATCATTAAATGTTCTGTTGTGAGAGATTCTTTAAAAATTTGCACTTTTAATTACTGTCTTATAGATTAACCAACAGCTTCCCTCACAGGGTGAATATACAATAGGTTAGGTAAATATTTTTTTCCTAGAAAGATTTCAGTGAGTGTTAATTTTACCTCATTGATAATTCTTAATTTTAGCCTTGAAATGTGCCACAAGTTTTGTGGGATACTAGAAAAATTAAGTTGCTATCCCCAGATGTGTTGTTCTGTCTTCTAGAAGTCATCCTCTTTAGAAGTGATTTCTAACAGATATCACTTAGGAGAAATGAATATGAATGTTAATAGGTTATGACTTAGTGACAAAAAGTTGTGAAATGAATCTTTGAGGAGTGAAGTATAGGTAGCTCATTTATTATACCTCTCCTGATTCTTAGGGGATTGTGGTCTTCTGTGCTTGTCTAGAACAGTTTATATAATTTAATACTATTTATAGCAACAACTGGCATATTCATTGGAAGTTAAAGCCTGTTAAATCAAATATTTTTGGAGTATCTGTCATTAAGCTTTAACTTATTTAACCATGTGGCAGTATATTATAGTGATTAAGAACACAAACTTAAGAGCCAAAATACCTGAGGTTGGAATCCTTATTTCTACTACTTGCTAGTTTATCCTTTGTGCCTCAGTTTCTACATCTGTTGAAAGGAGATAACAGTATCTACATCACAACATCATTTTGTGATGATAAATGAGTTTAGAGCAAGTGTTTTAAAGTCTCAGTGGTTATTGTTTTTATAGTTCCCAGGTAGCTAGATAAAACTTCTATTCCTCAGGTTTCATTTCCTGTAAATTGAAAAGTTATTACAGCAAAATATAGGAGTTTCCTAGTGATGAGTTCTGATGTTTTTTTCCTCCTTGTTCTTTTTGTTGCTTTCCCTAGTTAGTTTAAGCTGAATTAACAAGACTGATTTTAGAATTATAGTCAGGTTTTTTTTAAATAAAGGAAAATAATGTTTTTTTTTTCATTTATTTACTTAAGCATTTCCATGGAATGTTTGCAATATAAATAGTATGGTATTGTGTTAATGCATGAGAACCCCCCCCAAAATAGAGCTGACTGATCTGTTTTTATTTGATAAGCTGAATGAAGTAGAAAATAAATGGCACAAATAGGCAAAACAATAATTAAAGTCAAGTTACCATATTACAGGTATAGCAGATAAATAAGCAAACATTGGGATACTTTTTTACTGTTCTAGATAATTGGTGTTAAGACTTTGGTTGAAATCCAAGCGACTTGGGAGGCTGAGTCAGGAGGATCGCGAGTTCAAAGCCAGCCTCAGCAACTTAGTGAGGCCATAAGCAACTCAGTGAGACCCTGTCTCTAAATAAAAAAATACAAAATAGGGCTGGGGATGTGACTCAGTGGCCGAGTGTACCTGAGTTCAATCCCTGGTTCCAAAAAAAAAAAGGACTTTGGTTGAATTTCATTATATTTACATCTATAATACCTTTGTAGTGTTAATTAAATTTTATTACATTTACAATGTGGCCACTATGACATTTAAAAATTATCCTGTATAGTTATAGAACAAAATTAAATACTGTCAGGTAACAGGCATAGAAGTATTTTTTATAAAATATGTGCTTGATGACTGACTTCTAAGTAATTTATTTAGATTTCACATATAAAATGAAATTGGAACTTTAATGTTTCTTTTTCATTAACTAAAACATTGAGACTGGCCTATAAATACGTTTGTTACTGAATGTAATTTTACCTGAGGCACATCTGTTTTCAAAGATACTTAGTTTGAATGGCTTACAGATTTACTAGTAATAATCATTATTTGTTTATTAAGACTATAAGCAATTTCATTTCTGTTAACTTATTTGATATTCACAACAACCATATAAGGTAGAACAGGTATTCTTATCAATTCTTTTACTGATGATACATCTAAGATCAGAGAAGCCAAGAATTGAGTTGGAACCCAGATTTCTTAATCTGAGTCCTTTGTCTTCTAACATATCAAACAACCAATTTATTCCATACTGGGGAAGAACAGTTACTGCCTCTTGCTTTACTCATTGTGTGATTGTTTTATTTTGTGAGGGCAGGGCAGGGGATATTTAGTGTTGATGATGGAGCTGTTTAAACTCCTTAAAACTTTTTTTTTTTTTAAGTTACATTAGTTTAAGAGGTTTTTTGCTTCATCAAAAAGAGTTTGGGGTAGCTTTATTCTACAGGGAAAAGAAAATTTGGTAAAAATGGACCTTTCTTTTTTTTTTTTTTTTATAACCTTTATGGCACTAATAGTTGAGGGTTTGCTAATTTATAAAGTCCCAGGTGAAGTATTACAGGATATACTGATGTCCTAGTAGTTGACCCTTCTGCCCAAATATATAGGAAAGTTTATGAATCTGTGATTAACATTTTCTTCAGTTGGCATATTCATTGCCATTGATTTATAGGCTTCAGAAATATGTTTAAGCATAGGAATTGTAATTATTTATGGTGTAATTTATTGGTTTTTTTGAAACATGTTTCTCAATAACTCAGTTACTGTTTTTTATTAAGTTGTTTTGGAAAAACTTCAATGTCTTTTTTTAAAGACTTCTTTTAGGAAAAAGGAAATTTCACTTTAGTATTTTTTGCTGACAGTTATTGGAGTGTTTTGCAGTAATTTTTAAGAAAACTTATAGCAGGGATTCTCATGACGTCTGTTGAAAAAATTATTGAGGATCCCAAAGAGTTTTCATTTGTGTATTTTGTATCTAGTACATATTACCTATCATATTAGAAATCAAAACAGAACATTAAAAATATTTAATAATTTTGAAATATACTGATGTCTGTATATTTGATTTCCTTGACTCTGAGAAGATCAGAATTTATTACCTTGGTTTATTGAGACATTTAGATCATTAGCATTTTATAGTTCTTACTTAATATTCTATACTAATTTTGAATATTGGAGGTGGTTGTTGACACTTATTTAAAATCAAGCTCTTTTGGCCTGAGACTTCAAAATAAAAAGTATATTCTTGTGTATTCCTTAAGTATATTAAGATCTGTTTATTTTATTGTGAATATTAGAAATCACTTTTTTCTCTTTGAAGACTAACTATTAGATTTGGCTCATAACAAAAACATGAGACAATTTATAAAGAAAAGTTTATTTTAGTTCACAGTTCATTATCAGTTTTCACCCCCATGGTTTGGCAGCACATCATTATGGGAACGCATGGTAGAACAAATCAAGCTACAGAACAAAAGAGAAGAAGAGAAATGGAATGGACTTGGTCCCACAGTCTCCTTTAAGACACATCCCCAATGACAAAGGCCTATCTCCCAAGAGTGCCATGCTGGGAACCAACATGGGCATATAGGGAATATTTAGCATCTGTACTATAGCACTAATATAGATTAGGTTTCGTGTGAGGCACTGGATTCAATTCTCAGCACTGCATATAAATAAATGAATAAAATAAAGGTCTATCAACATTTTAAAAAAGAATGTAGTACAATTCTCTCTCAGTGTAATCACTCAACCTTGGTTTTGGTAATTAGGCAGAAATACTAGCATATACTAGCTTTGTAATACAAAGAAGAGACTTGGTGCAAAACTGGGATAGCATACTGGATAAGTCTGGAATGTTTTACTTTTTTTTTTTTTTTTCAACTATCAAGTTGCATTATTTTCTCAGAAGTTTCTTTTATTTCAGTGGTACTGCATTCTGTTTTAGAGCCAACCTTTGTAACCTGTCTTCTGTTGCTTAAAATAATAGGAACTGCAATTTTTTATAGAGTGCTTACTATGTTCTAGCAACTGTTCTAAGTGCTTTATGTGTTTTAACTCATTTAATCTAACAACTCTATGAAGTAACTCTCATTATCTTCTCTTTATAGGTGAGGAAAGTAGGCACAGAGAGATTAAGTAATTTACCCAATTTCTCAGCTATGGAGGTAGAATTTGAAGTCAAGGAGTCTGGTTCCAAAAGCTATGCTTTTTAATCACTGTGCTATATTGACTTAACTAAGCAAACCTAACGTCCATAGTTACAAAACAGTTATTTATTTTATGAATATAATTTGTTAAGCTGCATATTCACATTTCCCCTAAGGATTAAAAATCACAAATGATTCTTTAAAAATTATGTTTATCAGGAAAATTCGAGGTGCACATAAAATTCCCAAAATCTTTTACCAGCTTGTATTTCATTTTTAAAATAGACTTTGTTTTTTTAGAACAGTTTTAGATTTACAGAAAAGTTCAGACAATGTATGGAGGTCCCATATAAACCTATGCCCAGTTTGCCTTATCTTTTAACATCTTAGATCTGTTTGAATCAGTATTTGGCAATAACCAACAATAATGCCACCTTATTATTACACAAAGTTCATAGTTTATTCAAATTTTAGAGACTTTCCCCAAATGTCCTTTTTTGTCCTATCATGTCTCCTTAGGTCCTCCTTGGCTCTTAAGTTTCTCAGACTTTTCCCTATTTTTGGTGAAGAAAGTTTGAAGGAGTACTGCCTAGATATTATGTAGCATGCCCTTTGGTTAGAATTTTCTGATGTTCTCATCATTAAACTGAGGTTATGAAATATTGGGAGAGAGATTACAGATGTAAAGTGTTGTTTTCATCACAACATCTCAAGGGTACTTGCTACCAACATGATTTATCATTGTTATTGTTGACCTTAATCAACTGTCTTAAGTGGTGTTTGTCAATTTCTACACCATTTTACTGCTGTTATCCTCCCATGCATATTGTACTCTTTAGAAGAAGTCACTATGCATAGCCCATACCTCTTTGATGGCAAAGTATCTACATAAAGTATTTTGTATTCTTTTACACAGAGGTTTGTATCTTTTCCATTTATTTAGTCATTTATATCAATATAAACACAGATCTTTATTTTATACTTTAGGCATAAGTCAGTACTATTTATTGCTCCCAATTATTCCAGCTTTGGACGGAGGGAATCTTTTCAATTGACTTTTGTACACCTTTGACATACCTTCTTCACTTTTTTTTCTTTTTAAATTTTTTATTGATGCATTATAATTATACTTAATAGTGGGGATTCATTATGCCATATTTGTACATGTACATAACATCATTTGATCAATCTTATTCCCCAATACTCTCCCTTTCCCTCCCCTCTTCCTTCTCCTGGTCTACTGGCTCTACTAATCTTTTGATTACCATTATTATTTCAATTAGTGCATTATAATTATACATACATGCAGGATTAATTGTAATATATTCATACATGGACATAGGATATTTGATAGATTTTGTTCCCTGATACTTCTTCATGCCCTGTCCGCCTCCCTCCTCCTGTCTTCCTTACTTTCTGGCCCTATGTGGTGCTTTTGTCTCTCAGCTTGTATATATCCTGCCCCTGTCCTAGAATTAGATATTTCTCCAGGGAGCTTTGATGCCTTTTATTGGAGAATGGTTCAGGAACAAAGACCTTGGTTCTAGGTATGCTTGTTGCTACTAGGGGGTCATTTGTTTAGACCTCTTAGCTGACGGCAAAGAAATACATATGTCTATGCTGATTCATGTGTCCATAAACACATATCCATAACTATTTCTGTATGTAACCATTTATATCAAGCTACACATCAGTTCTTACTGAAATTCCAACTTTAATCCATTACTACCTCCATTATTATAGTCTCCTCCCCCTGTTTATTTCTAAATTCCAGTCTAACAATGAGAGTCTGTATCCCACCATGTTATTTATTTATTCAGTTGTTCAGTTTCAGTGTACATGTATAATGGTGTCAGTTGTAAACTCGAATTCCCATTGAAAAAACTTTTTTCAATTGGAGTATAGTACTCAAGAGATTTCCTTTGCCTTTAGTCATACTTATTTAGTCCACTTATTTCCAGAGTTACTTAGGCTAGTACTGAATCTCCTGGTTTGTTGTCCCCCCGTCTGCCCCCAATTTGATAGATGAATGAATCGGATTTTTTCCTGGAAGGCACTGTTTTCTCTCTTGCTTCTAGCACTACCTGAACTACTTTTTGTTGCTTCTCTCTTAATACTCTTTGCCCTGATATGCCCAGCTCTTTATCTTGTCTGCCCGCCACCCCTGCCCCTTGCTTCTCTTGTCCTACACATTTATTTCACTCTTGATAATGCTGTTAATAAATAGAATATTTTATGGATTATGTGGAATATTTTTATTTTTTATGCTATAGATGCTTTTCATTTTGGTGTCTTTCAACATTTCTGAAAAAAAGAGTAATTTGTTTAATTATCTTTCAACATTTTTGAAAACATGAATAATGCATTTAATTCTAACACCAAATTTTAAAAAATATTTTTGGTTTTTAAGCTGAACTATTTCAGTAGGGAGGCACTTAAGAGCATGGATTCTGGAATTCTGTGTGCTGACTTTAAATTCTTACTCCATAGTTTAATAACTCAGTAAACTTAGGTGAGCCTCATCTGTACAGGGGAGAACTTGGGGTTTTATAGCTAATAGGATCATGAACATTAAATGGGACAATGTATCTTTTTTTATTTTTATTTTTTAGATGTTGATAGACCTTTATTTTTATTCATTTTTTTTATATGTGGTGCTGAGAATTGTGCCCAGTGCCTCACATACTAGGCAAGTGCTCTACCACTAAGCCACAACTCCAGCCCAGGACAATATATCTTTTAAGCATTTTTAAGAGTGCTTAGCACATATTGAGTGTTTAAATAAATATTAACCATTATTAAATGCTAATGCTAGGTAAGATTAAGGAAAGGAGAATTAGAGCACAATACTGTGTTTAAGATGGGTTATCTTTTCAAACTTCTAAAGATTGCTTCAGAGTCTTAAAGGTAGGATGATAATACATACTGGTTTGCCTGGGATGATAAACCAGAATTTGCCTATTCTAGCATGATTATAAAGAGCATCCTCCTTTTTACTCATTATTTTGGTTTTGATGATAAATTATATGATCACTTAATTTTGGGAGGTTGTAAAACTCTGATCTGCATTCCTCTGGCAGGGGTGATATAAATGAGCACAGGAGGCTAGGATTAGAATGGGTCCTGGGAAAGGTGCACTTCAGCACTGGTTTACTCCAGCAGCTGAGGAGAATAGTTAGCCTGGTATAATCCTTTCTTGCTTTTTTTTAGGAGTAGGCAGAAATCTGGAAATATTAAAATGGTTCACCCAATTTTTCATCATTATCAACTAAATTTTTCTAAAAACCACAAAAATTCATTAAAAGATCTATACATTTTATCATATGTAATTTATATTGCAGTTTTTTAATGTATAGGTCAAATGATGGTTCTTACATATAGCCTGAGAGTTACTGTTTCCAGTAACTGATAATTGCTCAATGGAAAGATTGAATTCTAATGTGGAAATTGAACAGTATTTTTAAATATACTACTTGTATAAACATATCAAACTTTTTTAGGCCTTTTAATGTTGTTATCACATATATTAAATATATGATAGTAAAAATAGGAAATACCTTATATGGTTGTTTCAAGGAAAATCTGGAGAGCATATGCAGATTGAGAAAAAGGTAGGGCTAAATTGACCATAATTGTGAGAGTCTTTGAAATACTTAATGAATTAAAATGACCAAGAATTTTCTGAAGGTAACCTAATTGTAATAGTAGAAATAGAAGTGAATGCGTAGTAGGCAAAAATTGTGGAATGTTTTTGGTGCTTTCCACTTGAAATGTGTTTCATGTGATCTTTTGTAGCTTAGATTTCCAGAACTTCTCTTCGGAAACAATTTTTTTTTTTCTTTTTTAAGACTGTTTTAAAGAAGTCATTCATATACGTCTGGATGAGCTTCTCTGTGTTTTAAAATCTGTAATGAATAAGCATCAGAACCTCAATTCTGTTGATCTTCAAAATGCTGCAGAAATGCTTACTGCAAAAGTGAAAGGTAAGGATGATATATTAAAAGAGGGTTGTTGCGGGCAGAGAGTACCCAGTGATACATTTTGATTCATAATGACTGTATAATCACCTCCTCTGATGGTGTTTATATGAGGTGTATCAGTAAAGAGTTATGTATACTTGGATGTTTAAATACTTCCAAGTCACACCTACAGTTTTCTTCCTCTTAAAAGTGACAACTTTACTTATCAGTGGACATTATAAAACTACTAACTTAAACCAAACAACTGATGTTTAAAATTTGAGCTTTATTCATGGTATTTTGAGGTAGTTTATTAGTGTACAAATGCCTTTGTTATGTGAGGACAAGTGGTGTTAGAAAATGTTCAATTGTAGTGATTTCAGTTTGTAAAAGGAACCAAGTGGAGAAAAAGGCTTATATTAAGATTTGAAAATGAAATTAAAATTGCAAAATAAGTTTATCCTATATATGTATGTGTATGTGTGAATACTCACATAACCTATATGTGCTGAAACAGTCAAGAATTGGGACTTTCCACTGAAATGACTTGCCACTCAAAATTGTTAAAATTCTTCTGAGCTGCAGTATATAAGGATTGAAAATGAAGGGAGAATTTAGGTAAATTAGGAGATTGTTAGAAATAATGGGCAAGATAAGGATTGAAGGTCTGATCTAAGGCAGAAACTGGGATTCGGTAGTGGTAAATTGTTAACTGTCATCAAGAGGGGATGGATGTCAGTTGAAAAACAAGACATGTTGAACATATTAGGGGTTATGGAGAAGTTTAGAGTTGAAGATGTGGACTTGGGATTTCATGTATAGGTGGTAGATAATTTTAAGTGGGAAAAGTGGGTAACTGCTTCTTGGCTTTTAAAAATGTGCTTAGTAACCAAATTTGTTTTTTAATAGACTGTTTACAAGTACCACTTAACTCTACTTAGGGAAATTTGTGTCTATAGATAGTAAAATTTCCATGCTTGGAAATAGCGACCTAGTTCAATTGTTGTCAGTGACTATTGTGTGCAGTCAGGATGTCCTGGGGAAGGAGCGGGTCTGTAGTTGGTGTCCACATTCCAGAAACAGCCGAAGAAAAGAGTGGTCTCTCAATTGCCTTGGAGATCTTTTTATCTTTGTGATAAAGTAATCCTTTGAATATTATTTCCCATGATGACTGTCTTTATACTTGAGATTGTTACTGTTTTATGTTGATGAAACTTAAAGGGGGAAGATTACTTGTGAAATACACTGTTTCAGCAAGGATTTATGAGACCAGAAAACTTTAAAAACTGTTTTCTTTGGAGTAGGTTTACATGTTTTTAAATAAAACCTTCCTCCCTGTCCCTACTACTAACGTTGAGGCCCCCTAAAAATATATTGATATTATAAATGAAAAATATTCAGTGACCTGCAAAATGGACATCAGAGCTTATTTAATTCTTTCATTTAATGACAGTTTAGTTTTCAAAACCTGGAAAGTCAAGGTATATGTAGAAATCATTTTTTAATGTCTATTTTGTGTGAAGCAATCTGAGTGCTTTGCATCACACTTCAATCTTCGCAAAAATCTGTAAATATACATTTTTGTTACGCTTATTTTAGAGAGAAATGTTAAGAAAAACTCTTGTATGGTGGGATAAAAAACTGTAGGACTATGAAGATCATTTAGATCATTTAGTCTTAACCCCTGATTTACATTTTAAAAAACAACAATAACCTAACCTAACTTGTTTTGGAGTTCTTACCCATCAAATGCATTTAACAAATTTGCCAGACTGCTCAAACAAAAACAAACAACCTCCCCCGAATACGGAATAACTTTTATATATAATGTTGTTTATGTTCCACAGGTTTGAATGCATGAGGTACATCTACTTCCTATGCATAAGAAATGAGAAATTGAAATATTTAATTCCCCCTACTTTTTATTATTAATATGAAATTTATACCTTGTCATAACTTTAAAAGAAAAATTCTTAGCTTTTTCCCATTCATTATAGCAGTGATTTGTATTTCCTGTGTCTCCTCCTGTTTCCAAGCAGGAAGTTCAGTCTGACAAAATATTTGCAATGTGGTAAGAGAGATACAGCCTATTTTTGAAGCAGATAAAGACATTTTCAGAACTCAGTAATTTATGCTGTATTTAGTAGTTGTATTTTCATTTATTTAGGTCAATTTTATTATGTAGTATAAATGAAAAGAATGTTTTATTTAGATTTTTCACAATCTGTATTTTGCCCTATACTTACAAATGGGCAAGTAGAAAAATAAGCCTTAATTATACCTCCAAGATTATAGAAACATCATGTTTTCTTTCTGTTCTTCAAACTTGATTCTTTCAATATGCAGTCATCCACACAATTAAATGCAAATTGTGAGAGGGTATTCATAATGAAAATTTTTTTACCTTAGCCTCTTTGCTTATCCATATCTTTTCCTATCACTGCTTTCTTGTGCATCTTTGCAGAGATATATTATACATACACAAGCAAATACATGTATGTATTGATAACTTTTGACAAATGCACATTCCTGTGAAAACATCATAATCGTCATGATAATGCTTAATCCCCTTATAGTTCTTCACCTCCTCTTTCACAGATTTTTATGTTTTGTTTTCATTTTCATTTGGCTCAAAATACTTTCTAATTTCTCTTCTCTTTTGGCACATGGGTAATTTAGAAGTTTGATATTTGATTTTTAGGTATTTGGGAATTTCATAGAGATCTTTTATTATTTAATTCATGATTTAATTCCAGGTAGTCACATAATGTGTTTTGCCTGATATGAATACTTTCAAACTCAGTGTGAGACATGTTTTATGGCCTATAACATAGCATGTTGGTAAATATTCATTTGAAAAGAGCATGTGTTTGCTGTTACTAAGTGGAGTGTTCTATAAATACCTGTCTTGTCAAGGTGGTTGATAGTATTGTTCAGATGTTCTTACCCTTATTCTTTTTACATCTATGTGTTCTGTCAGTTACTGGAGGGTTATTGAAATCACTGGCTGTTACTGTGAATTTATCTATTTCTTGTTGCAGCTCTATCCATTTTTGCTTTATGCATTTTGAAGCTCTGTATTGGATGCATAAATGTATAGAATTGTTAGATCCTCTTGATGAATTGACTCCTTCATATTTATAAAACAATGTGGTGCCCCCCACCACCACCCAGTAATTTCCTTTGCTTGTGAATCTACATTGTGTAATATTTGGCAGTAAAGTGGGGCAGTTGTAAGCTTACCATGGTCTTTCTTTCCTTCTTTCTTTCTTTCCTTTCTTTTTTTGATACCAGGGATTGAACTCAGGGGCACTAAGCCACATCCCCAACCCTGTTTTGTATTTTATTTAGAAACAGGGTCTCATTGAGTTGCTTGGCGCCTCACTGTTGCTGAGGCTGGCTTTGAACTCTCGATCTTTCTGCCTCAGCTTCCCAAGCAGCTGGATCACAGGCGTGTGCCACTGTGGCCATCATCCTGGTGTTTCTTTTCTGTCAGTGATTACTGTCCTTTACTGCCTGATAATCCAGTGTCTTGAAAAATGTTGTTTCTTAAATTATATACAGGTTTGTTTTTTTTTTCAGTTGTTTCAGGCATAGTTATAACTTTTTTCTTCATCTTGGCCAGAACAGAAGTCTTAAGAATATTTTTTAAATTATTTGCAATGATTCTTAAAGTTTTTCTTTTTGTTTATATTAGGAATCTTTAGAAGAATGTGATGAAATGTGTGGACCCCCCTCACCCCCCACAAACCTGCAGAGGCTTATATATGTAAAATCTGATTATAATTTCATGGAGTTTATAGGCTTGAGGTTTAATTCATCCCAACCTAGGAGTTTTTGCTTTGCAACTCTATTTGCATATTAGAATCACCTGGGAGAGCTTTTGAAAAAAATACCTGTTCTTTACTCCAGACCTTTATTTTTTATTTTTTTATTTTTTTGGTACCAGGGATTGAACCCAGAGGCACTTAACCACTAAGCCAGATCCCCATCCCTTTTTTATAGTTTATTTAGAAACAGGGTCTTGCCAAGTTGCTTAGGACCTCACTAGGTTCTGAGGCTGACTTTGAACTCAGATCCTCTCTCACCTCTGCCTTTTGAGTTGAGGGATTACAGGCCATGTGCCACTGCACCCAGCTACTAAAGACTTTGCAAATCTGCATCTTTGGTCATGCGGCTGATTTTGTTTTTAAAAATCCCATCCAAAATTTAAAACCATTTGTAAAGCAGAGGGAGCCTTCTTCTCCATATGGTTTCTCTACCTGCACCTTATTGGCAAGGACACTAGAGACAGCAGGATATAGGGAACCATTTGCTCCTTATTATCAGCCTGAGTAGCATGGCTTATTTACTTAAAGGGAAAAAGCCAATTCCACCTTCAGATTTTGTCTTTTTTTTTTTTTTTTGTGGTGCTGGGGATTGAACCCAGGACCTTGTGCTTGCAAGGCAAGCACTCTACCAACTGAGCTACGTCCCCAGCCCCAGATTTTGTCTTAATAAATTGTGTTTGGGCTTTTATCAAGACTACATTCAGAAGTTAAAATAAAAGAAACCTTTTTCAGTTGTTTCATAATTTGCATTGATAGACAAAAGACAACCATATGTCAATTAACATAGATCTTAGAGCCCAAGAACCTATTATGAGCAATAAAACTATGAATAAATAGGAATTTAAATTCTCTAAAGCACTGGATTTTTTAAAAATTTGATATGTTGTGTTATAGGTTTTATATATATAAATAAAATTTCAGTTAAAATTTCAGCCATAAAATTTCAGTTATTGCTGGTTCATAGTAAATATGTACTTCCTATTGATTTCAGTGAGCCGCAATGTCTTTAACTGTTTTTAAAAACACCAGAAAGCAGTAAGTAAGAGAAAATAGTAAAGAACACTCTTCATAAAGAGGTCTGGTATAATAGACTCTGACTCCAAGACAGATTGATTTGACTTTAGGTCACTTTTTATATGTGTCTATTGTAAAGCATGGGGTAGAGAGTTTGTAATGCCAGCTTTTTTATGCAAACTAATTTTTTATGATTTCCTTAATGAAGAACTTGAATATCCTGTCGGTTTTGTATATTAACCCTTTGAGTTTCTGAATCTTTTGATGAAGTAGTGGTAAATTTTAAAGGATTAAATGATTTTATATGAATCTAGTTTCAAATATTTTCTCCCTCATTTATTGCAACCAACCTTTCCCTATAGCTGTGAATTTTACAGAAGTTAATGAAGAAAACAAAAACGATCTGTTCCGAGAAGTGTTTTCTTCCATTGAAACTTTGGCATTTACCTTTGGAAATATGTAAGTAGAGGACTATCATTTAAAGGTACTGGGCCTAAGTGTGTTTGAGCATATTGCATGTAGGATCCATAGAAAATAAAGTATTAACTATCGTAATATGTTATCACAACTTTGAAAAAGCCACATTCTCTGTGGCTATATTAATGTATTTGGAGGTGTCTTTATAGCTATTTAGAAGCAATATTCATTTACAAGTCACTTATTCATGAGAATAAATTTCTAGGAGTTTTTTTCTCAGATTCATGTCCTAGATGACATGATTGTAAAGCCTGTGACAAAGAAGTATAATGATATCTTTTTTTTTCTTTTAACACCCCTGGATAGCCTTACAAACTTCCTTATGGGAGATGTAGGCAATGACTCATTGTTACGACTGCCTGTTTCTCGGGAAAATAAGGTAAGCTAAGTTTGTGTGAAAGTGAAGACTTCAATATTTTTAACTGAGTATTTCATTTATTTCCTAATCTTAATCTCAGAATCACTCCTTCATAGTTAAATTTATAAATTACCACATTATGGCAAGAAAACCAGACCAATTCATTTAAAATATGATAATATGATCAGTTTCTGGAGTAGTAATTTGGTAATACTTTATAAGTGGATTAAATGGTTAAGAGTATGCCTGATAATTTATAATATATAATGAATCCATCTGGAATAAGGTCTAAAAGTTTAGAAGGGATTTTTAACCTTTTTTCCCTACTGACTTTGCCACAGATCTTGAGACTGGTAAAACTTGAAAAAAAAAAAATGGAAAAAGTAAGGAGGGTGTTAATATTCTCACATATCATACATTTTTTTGGTGGGAGCAGGAAACACTTATTAAAAACTCTGTAGGTCTTAATTCTTCCTACCAGCATCCCTATACTTTTGTCATAGAATTAGGATTATGATTTCTAATTGGAAGAAAAATTCCTTTGAAATAATAAAACATGAGGAATGTATGGAGAATATTGCCTTAAAGATTTATAATAGTAGGAATATTTTCAGTTGACTGAATTTTTTTTCACTTAATGCAAGATATTTAAACATACTGCCTCAGGGACATACATTGATAATTCCTGTTAAGAATGATCACATCCAGGAGTTGGGGTTGTGACTCAGTGGTAGAATGCTTGCCTAGCATGTGTGAGGCACTGGGTTCAATCCTTAGCACCACATAAAAATAAATAAAATAAAGGTCCATTGACAACTAAAGAAAAGTATATTTAAAAGAAAAAAAAGAATGATCAGGTCCATTAGCAAGACCCTAAGCAACTTAATGAACCCTGTCTCAAAATAAAAAAAGGGCTGGAGATGTGGCTCAATGGTTAAGTGCCCCTGGGTTTAATCCCTGCTACTAAAACAAACAAAAGATTGATCAGATCCAAAAAAGGATTTCAACAAATGTGCCTGGTACTTGTATTATATCAAAATAATGTGAACTTAAACTGGTGCTGTGGTGCATGCCTGTAATCCCAGCAATTCAGGAGGCTGAGGCAGGAGGAGCATAAGTTGAAAGCCAGCCTCAGCAATTTAGCAAGACCCTGTCTCAAAATAAAAAATAAAAAGGGCTGCCAGGTGCAGTGGTGCATGCCTGGAATCCCATTGACTTGGGAGGCTGAGGCAGGAGGATTGTGAGTTCAAAGCCAGATTCAGCAATTTAGCGAGGCCCTAAGAAACTCAGTGAGACCCTGTCTCTAAATAAAATACAAAAAAGTGCTAGGGATGTGATTCAGTGGTTAAGTGCCCCTGAATTCAGTCCTTAGTACGAAAAATAAAATGAAATAAAAAATAAAAAGGGCTGGGGATGTGTCTCAATGGTTAAGTACCCAAGATACAATCCCTGGTACTCCAAGCACATGCCCACTCCCCCACAAACACACACGCAAAAGAAAATTTTAAGATCTTTCTTAAAATGATACAAAATATGAACATGAATGCTTAAGGCTTTTGGTATATGTATTATAACGTTGCAAAAATGATTAGGACTGTTTCTAAACAGTTTTCAAACATGTCTTGATGAACGAAGGAAAATAAGGAAGAGTCTTAAAATTGTCAAATATTTTACTGTTATTCATGTTTCTTCCTCAATTTTACCTTTTAAAATTGTTACTGATTCTTCAGAAGATAAGACATTTTATGTGTGTAGCAGGACTCTGAACAATTTAAATTCTAGGTATGAATCATATTTCCTATTCCTGTATCTCTATTGTGGATGCGTACTACACTGACTTTTAATAGGAAAATAGTGTTCCCCTTTTAAAAATTTTACACCTTCTTTTTCCTATTTTGAAGTTTTAATTTTCCCTAGAGATTAAGATTAAAAAGTTCATGATATAATTCTAATAATAAAATTACTTTGTTTGAAGGTTTTTGAAAAATACACTTTAAAAATAATGGGGCAATTCATTTTAATAGTGCTTACTATGTACCCTCTACTGTGCTAATAACATTATATCATCTTAATTCTTAAAGTAGTCTATGAATATAGTGTTCTTATCCCCTTTTTACAGAAGGGCGAACTAAAATTAGGTGAGTTTAAATGTGTAACCCCATGCCATACAGCGAATAATAGAGCTAGACTTAAGAGTCAGGTCTTTTTGATCCCTTTTGCATTGAATCCCTACATACCTTATATTGCCCACCAAGTAGATCAAATTTGTTTAGGATTTAATAGTTTTGGTAGATGTTGTTTTCTAACCCTGGACTAATATGGTAGCCACTGGTGACATCTAGTTCTTTAAATTTGATTAATAATTGAATAAAAGTAAAAATTTGTTTCTTAGTCATATTTGATACTTTTAAAATGTTCAAATAGGTAGCTACAATGTAGTTAATAGCTACCATGTAGGATATTACATATATAAAACATTTGTGTCTTTACAGAAAGTTCTATGCTAAGCTGTCCAGTAAACTTTCAAGGACATGCTTATATAATAAAATGGTAAAAGATGGCTGGACAAGACAGATTTATACCTTCTATTTAGACAGCAGTCTATTTAGATCACTTCTTTAACTTCCTAACATTTTGGGGATATGCAGAACTTAAAATTTTGCATAGATTTATTCATGTTAACTAATGCTGTTAATAAACAATGAGATTGTTCATTCTAGGATCTTGAGAACTTCTTTGGTAAAAAGTCTTATAATTCTTAGAAAGTGTTTTGGTATTTAAACAGATTTCTCAGGCCCTTTAAGTTTTAAATACCTGAAATTCTTTAGCAGGAATTATGTCAAAATAACAAATTGGGGTGAAAATTTCTGAAGTAGAGATTTGTTGTCTTCTGCACTAATCTTACATTTGTTTTCTTCCATGTTGTAAAGTCTTTCGAAAACATTTCTGTGGACTCAGTCGAGTCATCCAATGAAAAAGGTAATATACTCAGTGTACTTACAACTTTCGACATTTTGTAGTTTCTTTCAATTGGTGTTTTGGATTACTTAGTCTCTTCTTTCTTAGTAACCTGGTGTGCATATTGTACTCATTTTTAGGGCAAAATGATATATAAAGTGTTATGTCTAAAACTTAAGAGGAAAAACCCAGTTGAGTAGATAAATAATTGATGATGTATACTGATCAAGAATATAAGACTTGTAACTTGAATAATAGAAATACATATTAAGATAAAAATATATTGTAATTTGAAACCATTTTATGTTTAAATTGTACCCTTTAATTACAAATTTGTCTGCATGTTGCTTTGTTTAAAATTATTATAGACCATATTTAACATACTTACTCTGATATTTTTATTTTCAGGAAATTTTTCTCCTATAGAATTAGACAGTGTGCTGTTAAGAAATACTGACTCTGTTGAATTGGCCTTGTCATATGCTAAAACATGGTCAAAATATACAAAGAACATAGTGTCATGGGTTGAAAAAAAGCTTAACTTGGGTGAGTTGTCCTTTGGAGCATCTGATTAACTTTGGAGTATAAGAACTAAATTGTTTATGATTCATTTTATGTAGACTTATCAGTAGTGTGATCCCAAATTAGTTGTTTCATTGTAATACATAAAATAATTTTTCATTTTTTCTTATTGAAATAGACTTTTCTTATACTAGATATATTTATTGAACATCTACTGTGGGTCAGCCATTAGACCTAGAAGTCATATTCTAATGGGTGAAAAGAAATACAATCAGATAATATGGTAAAAGAAGATAAAAGCAACAATAGATGTTTAAGCAGAAGGCAGTGAAAGCTTAGAAGAAACCCACCCATGCTGGGGATTGAGCCCAGCACATCATGTATGCTAGGCAAGCACACTATACCAATTCGAAGAAACATCTCAATAGCTAATATTAGCCTAGAGTTTTACAGTTGAAGAAATTTTTCATATACATTATCTCATTTATTCCTACAAAACCTTGGGAAGTAAGCAAGATAAGAATTCTTAGCCCCATTTACAGCTAAGACAAACAAGTGATTTTCCTAAGGTCATATAACAGATTTGCTTAAGGTCATATAGCATAACTGGAAGAAAATAGAATCTAGCAAAGCCTGTGTTTTTTCTGCTGTATTATTTGTTTTTAATAGGGAATGCTAATTAAAATCACTTGAATAGCCTTAAAAAAGGGACAGTATAAAGGCCTACGTACTATTTCTCAGAGAGGTGAAGTCCACTGAAGTATATTTTGAAAAATTTTCCAGTTGATTTTGATGAACACTTAAAATTAAGAATTACTACATTTTATCAAGATGCACACTAATATGTGTAAATCACTTTTTTCTTTTCAGCACCAGGGATTGAACCCAGAAGTGCTCAACCACTGAGCCACATTCCCAGCCCCTTTTTATTTTTTAAGACAGGATTTCACTAAGTTGCTTTAGGACCTTGCTAAATTACTGAGGGTGGCTTTGATTTCAGCAGTCCTCCTACCTCAGCCTCCCGGGCTACTGGGATTATAGGCATACACCACCATTCCCAGCTTGTAATCACTTTTCAATTGGAGAATTACGAAGAGAGTATGGAGGGGAAAAATAAGTTAATTTTGCTTTCTGATATCTTCTTTAATCTTTTTAGAATTGGAGTCCACCAGAAATATTATAAAGTTGGCAGAGGCAACTAGAGCTAACATTGGACTACAGGTAAGTGTTCTGTGAATTTCTAGGGGTTCTATTATAAGAGAGTCAAATGAGCTCCCAAATAGTGCCTTGTAAAATCAGAAAATTTCTGTTACTAGAGGAAAGAACTTAATTGCCAATCTTTTTATTGATAAAATAAAATCCTTTTAAATTTATATGGCTGTTCATTATGAAAAAAACTAGGAAATTCACAATTTTATGCAAATATTGATTATTGTGGTAACTGCTAATTTTCTTATTTATAACTATAATTAGTATTTTTCTTATCATGTTCACAAATAGTCATTTTTCTGGACTATTAAGTTTAGATTAGAAAAAAATCTAAACTTAAAGTTTCTCTTTTTGAAAAATAGTGTGTGGGTTTGGTATTCTAGTGCCATTTCTTTTGTAAAATTTACTTCTTAATTTTGAATTGTAGGAGTTTATGCCACTACAGTCTCTATTTACCAGTGCTCTCCTCAATGACATAAAAAATAGTCACCTTTTACAACAAACAATTGCAGCTCTCCAAGCCAACAAATTTGTACAGGTAAAATTAATTAATTTATATAATGCACATTTTTTTTTTTAATAGCAACACACCTTTAAAAAACAATTTTTTTTTTTTTTTTTTTTTTTTTTTTTTCAAAATATCCTTGATAGCCTCTACTGGGAAGGAAAAATGAAATGGAAAAACAAAGGAAAGAAATAAAGGAACTTTGGAAACAGGAACAAAATAAAATGGTTAGTATTATATTAGAGTTTCATATACCTATTTGTGAACATCTGAAAATCATCTATATTGTATAACCATCTACCTTACTCTTTAGTTTTTCTAAAATGCTGCTTAACTATCTTCCTGAAAATGCTGAAGAAACTTGTATAGTAGGTTTTCTTTAAAATTCTATGTTTAATATGCTCTTTTCTGAATAGCTCGAAACAGAAACTGCTCTCAAAAAGGCAAAATTGTTATGCATGCAACGTCAAGATGAATATGAAAAAGCAAAGTCTTCCATGTTTCGTGCAGAGGAGGAGCATCAGTGCTCAAGTGGTGGATTAGCAAAAAATCTCAACAAGCAACTAGAAAAAAAGCGAAGGTTGGAAGAGGAAGCTCTTCAAAAAGTAATATTTTTTTGTTATTTGAAAGTTGAATTCGCAATAATCTATAAAGGGTTTGTTTCTTAAACTTGTAATATATGTCAGGAACATCTAGGAGGCTTATTCAAGCAGCCTGCTGGGCCCACCTCAGAGTTGAGGATTGAGTAGGTCAAGGTTGAAACCCAAACAACATATTTCTAACAAGTTCCCAGGTGATGCTGCTACTGCTGGTGTGGAGATCCACAGTTTGAGAATGACTATGCCAAGAAATTAGGATTAGGGTTTCATTTGTGAAAGAAGTCTCTTAAAGCAATAGTTTAATATTTTTTACTTGATTTTTCAGAAAGTTCACCTTTTAGGCAAACATGTATATTGCATATGTGCTAATTCCAGCACCTCCTAGAAAGGTTGGACTAAAATTTTGTACTATTTATGAGATATAATTTAATAAACAAATTCTGTTAAATACACAGTAAATATAAATAGAAAAGGCTATTTTAAGTAGAAGTGAACACTTACTTTATAGACAGACAATATACTAATTGTAAATTGTACTTGATTATTCAATAAAGCCAAGTACATTTGAATCACTGACCAGAATGATTACTATTTGTTATATTTAGAACAATTCTATTTGAAATGTAGGTAGACTATTTCAAAATTTTCATGAATAAAAGACTTTTCAATTATTATAATTCAACTTTTCTACAATAAGTATTTATTTCAAAATATAAATTCTAGTGATCGGTGTTTTTTTTTTTTCTATGATATTTCTGAAGGTAGAAGAAGCAAATGAACTCTACAAAGTTTGTGTAACAAATGTTGAAGAAAGACGAAATGATCTAGAAAATACTAAAAGAGAAATATTAACACAACTCAGGACACTTGTTTTCCAGTGTGATCTTACCCTTAAAGCTGTAAGTGATTTCTTCAGTATTTTTGAAGGCAAGAGGGGAGAATAAAGTGTTATCTGAAGAAGAGAGAGGAATGCCTGATAAGTTGATTCTTATGAGATGTAACTTCTGAGAGCAATAGAACATGTTTGAAAATTGGCTTTCAGTTTTCAGTAGTGACATAGTTTAATTTATTTTTGATCTGTCTCCCTTCTTTGTCCCCTAGATTCATGATTTGCTTGGTTAAAATGGAACTGTGAGAGTTGGAAATTGCCTCTAGCCACTGTCTTTTTGCCTTGGTTGACAAATTTGATTTGATCCTGCAACTTCTGTGAACTCTTTGACAGAAGAGGGATCTATTATTCAGAATTTGAATAAATATTAAAATTGAACCCAGTGACAAAGCATTCATCTTACATGCATTTTCATTACTCTTTAATGTGTTTTTTGTAAAATAGTTACATATCTACAACCTTCTTGGTGTATAGTTTATAAGTTTTAACACACATATAAATTTGTGTAACCCTCACAACAGTCATGATTTGGAACAATTTCATCACTTCAAAGATGTTCTTTTGCTGGGCACAATAGTGCATGCCTATAATCCCAGAGACTCAAGAGGCTGAGGCAGAAGGCTAGCAAGTTCAAGGCAAAAGGCTAGCAAGTTCAAGGCCAGCACTGGGCAACTTAGCAAGGCCCCAACAAACTTAGTGAGACTCTGTCTCAAAATAAAACAGCTGGTGATGTAGCTCAGTGGTAAAGCACCTCTGGATTCAATCCCCATTTAAAACAAAACAAAACATACACACACAGATACACACACACTCACACACATATATATATGTATATACTATTTCGGCAGGTGCAGTGGCACATACCTGCCATCCCAGCTTACTCGGAAGGCTGAGGCAGGAGAATCTCTAAGCTCAAGGCCAGCCTGAGCAACTTAGTGAGAACCATCTCAAAATAAGTGGGCTCAGAAAGTATGTAGCTCAGTGGTAGAATATCAGCCTAGCATGTGCAAGACCCTGGTATGTTCAATCCCCAGTGTCACACACATAAAAGTTCTTTCATGCCACACCTTTGTAGTCAAACTCTCAATCTTGCCCTAACACCTGGCAAGTACTGTTGTGTTCTCCATCCCATTACTTCAACCTTTTCCGGAATGTCATATAAATATAATATAATAGGTAACCTTTGAGATAGGCTTCTTTTACACAGCCTAATGCCTTTGAAATTCATCAATGTTATGCATGAATCAATAGTTCATTTCTTTGTATTGTTGAATATTAGCCCATTTTATGACTATACCACAATGTTTATCCATTTACCAGTGGGGCATGTGTGTTGCTTATAGTTTGGGGTAATTATGAATAGAGCTACAAGAATATTTGTTTGCAGGCTTTAGTTGACTATGTTTTCATAATTTTAAATAATCAAGGAATGGGTTTACTGGTTGGTATACTAAATGCATATTTAACTTAATAAGAACCTGCCAAAATATTTTCCAGAATGGTGTAATCAGTGATGCATGAGAATTCAATTATTTTGTCCTTGACATTTGTCACTTTTTGCTTTTAAATTTTAGCTATTCTAATAGATGGGTAGTGTTAGGCTTTGTGTTTCCAGAGTGGCTAATGGATATTGAAAAATTTTAAAGGGCTTATTTGTAATCTGTATTTTGCCTACCTTATTTTTTATTGTTTGTTTTCTTATTGTTGAGCTTGCATGTAGCTTCTCACATTCACAGCTTTTCGTTTTATACTTTTAGCAGTGTCTTTCGGAGAGCAAAAGGTTTTGATTTTGATGGAGTCTAGCTTATTAGTTTCTTCTTTTATGGGTTGTTTTTGATGTTATATCTAAGGACAAGGATACTTCATCTAAGCCAAGGTCACAAAGTTTTCTCCTAAATGTTTTATAGTTTTTTTTTGTTTCGTTTTGGGTTTTTTTGAACTTGGGATTGAACCCAGGGGCTCTTTATCACTGAGCTACATACATCCCCAGTCCTTTTATTTTTGAAGCAGGGTCTCTCACTAAGCTACCAAGGCTAGCCTCAAACTTGCAAGGCTCCTCCTGTCTTGAGCCTCCTGAATTGCTGGGATTACAGGCATGCAACATAATGCCTGACAAAATTGTATAATTTTACATATAGATAAATGATCCATTTTGAGTTACTCTTTTCCATTTTCTTATTGGAGCATTGTAATTGTATATATGGTGGGATTTGTGATTGCATATTCATACATGCATACAAGGTATCAAAATAATTTGGCAATATCATTCCCCAGTAATTGCCTTTCCCCTTCTCTTCTCCCTCCCTCCCTTCCCCTCGTCCTTTTTCTCTACTCTTTTGATCTCCTTTCAGTTTTCATAAGAGGTATAGATTGAAGTTCGATTTTTAGCTTATGAATATTATATTAAAATTATACCTATGGGCTGGGGTGTTGTGGCTCAGTGGTAGAGCACTTGCCTGGCGTGTGTGAGGCACTGGGTTCCATTCTCAGCACCATATGTAAATAAATAAATAAATAAATAAATAAATAAATAAATAAAGGTTCAAACAATATTTTTAAAAAATTATACCTGTGGAATTTCAATTTGTGGAAATGACTGAGTACAAACACAGAGAGGTCAATACAATTGATAGAAGAATTTATTGCTTACATTTTCTGAGAGAAGGGGAATTGTCATAGCAGGTTTGGCAGACAGATTGGGAATAAAGGAAAGCTGAGTTAGAGTATTGGGGTTTTCTCAGGAAAGGCAAAGTGGGCAAAGTAACAGCTTAGAATTGTATAGTTTGAGTACTTCTGGTGGGCTTTAGGACACAGGGATGGACTATAGTTGCTTGGTACCTAGCTTTGGGATGATACTGGGTCGGAGGAAATAGTTGGCTTAATATGAGTTAGATTAGGAGTCAGTTGGGGCTTCGGATTTGGGACTTGTTGGTTTACATATGAAATATGTCATCCCAGCTAAGCCCTTGGCTGTTTTAAGAGTTGTCTACCCCAAGAAGGGGCAGTCTCTCCCTGGCCAGCATTCTTTTTTTTTTTTAATTATTTGCTTTAGTGTTATACATGACAGAAGAATGCATTTCAACTCATAGTATACAGTTGGAGCTCAGCTTTTCATTTCTCTAGTTGTACACGACAGCATTTTTTTTAAGACATTAAAATATCATATAATACAGAAAATTAAAAAAACATGGTTAATATGGATGTCCACTTGTTCTGATACCATTAGTTGAAAACACTGTACCATTTTCTTTAAATTACCTTCACATCTTTTTTAAAAAAATTACTTGACTATATTTGTGTGTGTCTGTTTCTAGATTATCCACTTTAATCCATTAATGTATTTGTTTATACTTTTGCCAAAACCCCAATATCTTGATTCATTTGCTTTATACCAAGTCTTAAAACCAGGTAAGTTGAGTCTTACAACTTTATTCTTTTTCAAGATTGTTTATGTGTTTAAAATCCTTTAACTTTCCATTAAAATGTTAGAATCAACTTACGTTTATCTACAAAAAATTCTTGCTAACATTTTTATTGAAGTTGTACTAATTCTTAGATGATATTGTGGAGAATTGATTATATCTAGCATCTTCTATAAGTTTTTTTAGTCCATGAACACTGTATGTTTTTCCGTTTAGATTATTGGTTTGAAATCAGCATTTCGTAGTTTTCAACATATAAATCTTTTACATTTTGTTAAATTTAAATCTGTATGTGTTATTTGTGAATGATTTGTGTACACATACACTTGCAAATTCCAGTTGTTTAACATAATATTTGGATATAAGTTGATTTCTTCATATTAATCTTATTTCTTGCAACCTTGATAAACTCACTTGTTTTAGGAGCTTGTGTAGATTCTTGGGGTTTTCTACATAGAAAATCATGTTATCTGCAAAGAACAATTTTATACTTTCCAGTTTTGTTTTGTTTTTTTCCTTATTGCACTAGATGCACTAGATGGGACTCCCTGTTAAAAGTTGAATAAGAGGGTAAGAGATGATATCCTTGTCTTATTCTCCATTAGGGGGAAAACATTAAGTCTTTCACCATTAATATGATGATACCTGTAAGATATTTGAAAATACCCTTTAATCTGATTAAGGAATTTCTCTTTTTGCCAGTTTGCTGAGTTTTATCATGTGTAAATGTTAGAATTTATAAAATGTTTTTCTATATCATTTGATGTAACCATGTGGTCTGTCTTCTTTAGCCCATTAATGTGGTGAATTAAATTGAGTGTTGATCTGGCTTTGCATTCCTGGGATAAGCCCCTCTTGTTTGTGATATATTGTTCCTCTTATATAGCTGGATTCAGTTTGCTAATATCTTGTTATATTAAAAGATATTCTTATTAAAAGAATTGGTATATCTTTTTTCTTTTTCTTTTTTTATTTCTGATTAGTTGTACATGACAGTAGAATGCACTTTGACACATCATATATAAATGCAGTATAACTTCTCATTCTTCTGGTTGTACATAATGTAGAATCAATCATACTGATTGTGTAGTCATATATGCACATAGGGTAATAATGTCCAATTCATTCTACTATTCTTCCTACCCCCATGCCCCCTTCCCTCCCTTCACTCCCCTCTGCCTAATCCAGAGTAACTCTGTTCTTCCCTAGCCCCTTCCCTTATTTTTTTTTTATTTACTTATTGATTCATTGAACACAAATGGAGTACAGCTGTTGTTTCACTGGTTGTACACAAAGTAGAGTCACACCATCTGTGCGTTCATGCATGTACACAGGGCAATGGTATCTGTCACACATTCTGTGAATTAGCATCCACATGTTAGAGAAAATATTCAGTCTTTGGGTTTTGGGATTGGCTTATTTCACTTAACATGATATTCTCCAGTTCCATCAGTCATTTACCTGCAAGTGCCATAATTTCATTCTTCTTTAAGGCTGAGTAATATTTCATTGTGTATATATACCACATTTTCTTTATCCATTCATCTGTTGAAGAGCATCTACATTTCCTTAGTTTAGCTATAAACATTGTTGTGGCTGCCTCACTGTAGCATACTGATTTTAAGTCCTTTGGGTATAAACTGAGGAGTAGGATAGCTGGGTCAAATGGTGGTTCCATTCCAAGTTTTCTGAGGAATCTCCATACTGCTTTCTATAATGGTGTGGCAGTTTGCAGTCCCCCTAACAATGTATGAGTGTACCTTTTTCCCCCCATCCTCGGTTGCTTGTATTCTTGGTAATTGTCATTCTGAAGAGGGAGATGAAATCTTAGTTTTGATTTTCATTTCTCTAATTGCTACAGATGTTGAACATTTTTTCATATATTTGTCAATTGATTGTATTTCTTCTTCTGTGAAGTGTCTATTCAGTTCCTTAGCCCATTTATTGATTGGGTTATTTGTTGTTTTGGTGTTAAGTTTTTTGAATTCTTTATCTATATCCTGGAGTTTAATACTCTGTCTGAGGTGCATTGTTTTCATTTTTTGTTTGGTTTTGGTTTTAGGGTAATTCCTCTTTCATAAAATGAGTTGGGAAGTGTTCCCTCGTATTCTGTTTTCTAGAAGAATTTCTATTAAATTTCTGTTATTCTTTAAATGTTTGGTAGCATTCCCTGGTGAAAGTATCTGGGCTTGGGATTTTCTTTTTTAGCAGATTTTTTACTACATATTCAACTTTTTTTGGTAAAGTCCTATTCAAGTTAATTATTTTTTCTTAGGTAAATTTTGATAGTTTGTGACTTAGGTGGAAGAGGACCTTATCATCTTAAATTGCTGAATTTATGTTCATAGGGTTGTTCGTAGTGTTCCCTTATCTTAATGTCTCTGTAGGTTGTAGTGATCTTTCCTCTTTTGTTTCTGATGTAGGTATTTGCATCCACTCTTCTCCTTTATCTCCCCTCCCTGGCACTGGCAGGTTTGCTCTCTGATCAGTCTGGCTCCCGGTTTATAAATTTTATTTATATTTTCAAAAAATTGTTTTAAAAACAATTTTTATTTGCATTGATTTTTCTTTTTCCACTTTTACTGATTCCTGCTTTTTATTCTTTATTTCTATTTGCTTTGGGTTTGTTTTGTCTTTTTTAAGTTTCTTAAGGGTAGGTGCTCACATTATTTATTGAGACCTTCCTGCTTTTTTAGTAAAAATATTTAATGCTTTAAATTTCCCTATCTCATTGTGTAACTGAATCTTACCAAGTTTAAAATGTAATTTTATTTTTGTTTAGTTCAAAATATCTTCTAATTTCCCTTGAGACTTCATTTTCAATGTAGGGATAATGTAAAATTTGTTGTCTAATTTTCCAAGTAGTTGAGGATCTTTCTAGATGTTTTCCTTATATTGATTCCAATTTAATTTCATTATGGTGGGAGAAATACTTTGCATGCTCTCAGTTCTTTTAAATTTGTTTTGGTTTGTTTTATGACTGAGGATTGAGTCAAGTACAAAACAAAGAAGCAGAGAAATCAATCAAACTGAAAAAAGGAAAAGAAAAATCAATGAAATTAAAGCTGTTTCTTTGAAAACATCAATAATGAATATTCCATGTGTGTCCTTGAAAAGAATGTGTGTTCTGTTATTCACTGGCGTGGTTTATAGTGTAATTTATTTGTTGTATATTCTTGATTCTTGATTCCATCAATTGCTGAGAAAAGTTGGAAGACTCTAATATTATATATTTTTAGTTTCTTTAATTTTTATGTATTTGAGCTCTTTTGTTAGTTACTTCCACATTAACAATTATTATTTTGAGGGGAGGGGTACTGGGGATTGAATTCAGGGACACTTGACCACTGAACCACATCCCCAGCCCTATTTTTTATTTTATTTAGAGACAGGGTCTCACTGAGCTGCTAGAATTGCACGTGTGCCCCGCCACATTAACAATTGTTTTGTGATCTCAATAAATTTGTCCTTTTGTAATTTATGAAATGTCTCTTCTTATCCTGGTAAATTTCCTTGCTTTTTAGACTCCTTTATGTAATATAGATAGTTATTTCAGTTTGATTTTGAACATGGTATATCTTTTTCCATTTTTTAATTTTTAACATTATCATTGTATTTAAAGTAAGTTTCTTATATAAAATATAGGTAGCATATACTTTGTCTTAAAGTGTTTTAGTCCTTTTATATTTAATGTAAATATATGTTCAGATATAGTTGTGTTTTACTTCTTTCCTGTTTATACCTTATATTTCCTTCATCTGTTTCCCTTTTGCTGTCTTCTTTTGGTTGAATTGGTAAGTTTCTGGAATTATGTTTTGTCTATTATATATTTAATTTAATCTTTAATCAGAATTACATTTTAATTTAAAATGCTCATCTACATTTTGTCTATTTTATATACTGGGTTTTATTATATCTAATTGTACACATACATATTTTAGTTGGTTGTACTGGGAATTGCAGTATTTGTATGTACGTATATATAAAACAGTTGATCCACTGTATACATGGATTCTATATCCTTGGATTCAGCAAAAAAACAAAAATGAAAAATCACATCTATATTATAGAACATGAACTGATTTTTTCTTTTTATCTTTCTCTAAACAATATAACAACCATTTACATAGTATTTGCATTGTATTAGATACTGTAAGTAATCTAGTATGCCTAGTTTATGTGAAAATACTATGCCATTTTATAAAAGAGGCTTGAGCATCTGAAATTTGGGTATCTGAGTGATATCCTAAAAGCATCCCAAATGGATATTGAGGGACAACTGTATTTAATATTTCACAGTTCACTGAAAACTAATATTTTACCACTTCAATTAGAATGTAGAAACCGTGCCACTATACAAGTCTCCTTAATCATTGAGGACCGTGGTCCATATATGTTTGTACATTAAAGACCTCTCACCAAGGCCATCTTAAAATTTTTGCCTAAAAGTCATATGTATTATAAAAGGGAGAAGGAAGATAGTATATTTGCCCACATATTTCTATTTCTGTTTTCATTCCTTGCAGTTTCATCTTCTTGCTGGTAATGTTTTTCTTTTGTAAACAGAACTTCCCTTACCATTTCTTTTATAGCAATTCTGCTGGCCACAGTTTTTCTTAATTACCCTTACCTTCATCTAAGAATATCTTCATTTCATCCTTAATTCTGAAGAACATTTTCACTGTATATAGAGTTCTCAATATACAATTCAGTTGATGTTTTCCCCCATCACTTTAAATATGTTGTTCTACTACATTCTGGCCTCCATGGTTTCTCACAAGAAATCCATAATCATTTGCATCATTGTTCTGGAAAGTAGTATGTGTTGCTTTTCTTCGGTTGCTTCCAAGATTTGATTTTCTCTGTGTTTGTTTTTCAGCAGTTTGGCTAAGATATATCTCTATGTGGATTTTGCTAAGTTTTTTCTGTTTGGGATTCACTGAATTTTTTGAATCTACTTGTTTGATCCTTGCAAATTTTGACAAGATTTAAGGCTGGGAATATAGCTCAGTTGGTAGAGTGTTTGCCTCCCAAGCACAAGGCCCTGGGTTCAATCCCCAGCACCACAAAAAAAAAAAAAAATTTAGCTATTGTTTTTTTCAAGTATTTTTGTTTGTAGCACTTTCTTTCTCCACTCTAAGACTCAGTGACTCAAATGCTCTCATAGGTCTGGATAATTCTATTTTTTCCACAATCCTTTTTCTCTTAATTGTTTTTACAAACAGTCCCCAACTTCTTTTGGATCAGCCTAAGATTTTTCAACTTTACAGTGGGTGTTAAACACATTTTCAGTTTAGGGTGAATTTATCAGGGTGTAACTCTATCATAAGTTGAGAGGCATCTTTATTGTCTTATTGATCTATCTTCAGGTTCACTGACATCATTTTCCTATAGAATCCTTCAGTAAATGTTTTGGAAATTTTAGTTTTAGTAGGAAAATTCCCTTTTGTTTCTTTTTTTGGATCTTCTATTTCTCTGCTAAGACTTTTGTCTGTTCATATTTCAAAGTTGATTGTCCTTACTTCTTGAACATGTTAAAATAGCTGCTTTAGAGTCTTCATCTGATAATTCCACCATCTGAGTCAGTGTTCATGTCTGTTCACTGTCTTTTTCTCTTGTGAGTTGTCGAGATTTTCCTGGTTCTTTGTGTGACAAGTAGCATTAGATGATATCTGACTTGTTTTCAATATTACTTTCTGTGACTTTTAGTCCTATTTATAACCTGCATTGAATATTGATTTTTTTTTTTTTTTTTTTAAGTTTAACAGAATTTGATTCACTCTCCAGCTCCGTTGTGCCTCCCTTCCTAGTCTTCTGACTGGGAAATTAAAGTTTGCCTACCTACTCTGCTGCCTTCCAGGGAGCCAGCGGCATCAATTCTCAATCATTAAATAAGGGGGAAAATAAAGAAAAACAAGGAATTTCAAATTCACTCATTCATGGGAGTACAATTCATCTGTTCATAAAAGATTTCCTTCAAAGTTTAGATAACTGTTCTACTTCCATCACTGGCTGTCACAGAATTGCGTCTTAGGGATTTGTGCTTGTGTGGGCATTGGGGTAGGAGAAGAAACAAACACCCCAAAGAAACCAGGGTTATCACCTACTCCTTTAGTCACATCTCCTACCCCATGCCCTTTTTTGTTCCTTGAACCAGAGTGGACCTCTCTCAGAGTTCTTTCTGTCCACACCCTGTTTATAGTTCTGGGACTCAAGCTATTTTTGAGTAGGGCCAAGCATAGCCTGGAAAATGTGATTGGGGTGGGGGCAAGGAAAATATACCTTGAATTGTAACTTATTTGCTACATTCTACCTGCTACCATTTTCTTTTCAGAGTTCTTAGATAACTGATTTGTGCGTTCTGCCCAGCGTTTTTGAGCAAATCAGTGTAGACCAAGGATAGTAAGATTAATGCATCTGAATCAGAAATCTTTAAAATATTTGGGGTATTTAAAATTGTGTTTTATTCATTTACTAAATTTTAATTAATTAATCTTATAGCTTGGAAAAATATAAAATAATTGAATAGAATTACAAAATCCCAAGATTTGAAATTACCTTCTAAGTCATTTAGGCTAACCATTTACCTTTGACAAATCCCCTTCACTTTAAACTGTAGTTAATAATATTTAAGATTGAGTATTTATATACTAGTATATTAAGTTGTTTGTCTACATTGTTATTTAATTTGCACATAATCGTGTGCAAATTATGTGGGTAAAATATAATTGTTTTTATCTCCTTTTTAACTGATGCAGAAACAAAATTCTAGAAAGACTTTTCTCTAAAAATAAGGTCTTTTCCTCTAAAAGTAAGAATCTTGGGTTTTGATCCAGACTTTCCATTTGAACAAGATCTCCCAGGTGATTCATTGGAATGTTAATTTTTTTCAAGTCACTGGTTATAGATAACTTCTTCATGGTCATGCAAGTAAGTCTAGGCAGTATGGTCAGACCATCAGGGTACAGAGCTATGGATTCTCAAATTGTGAACCGTCAAGGACATGGTTGTATTTTAAACTTTACAGTTTAAAAACAGTTTTGCAGGAAATGATCGCTCCTAGATAGATATTAAATTAAAACTGCTTTTTTATTTACAATCTTTATCTTTCATAATATTGGGCACTATAGCATGTGTGCAGTGGTATTCAGTGCCGTTTCACTTGTATATCCTTTTATTGGTGCATTCTTTGAAATCAGTGTACATTTATTTATAAAGCATTCTGTATATAATGAGTTGTTTCCTGCCTTTTGTCTCTGTGACTACAGGTAACAGTTAACCTCTTCCAGATGCAGCACCTGCAGGCTGCCTCCCTTGCAAACAGTTTACAGTCTCTCTCTGATAGTGCCAAACTTTATGATCCAGGCCAAGAGTATAGTGAATTTGTGAAGGCTACAAATTCAACTGAAGAAGAAAAAGTTGATGGGTGAGCATTAATATATAGACGAATTTCTAGAAATAAAACATTTATTAAGTTTGTGTCTGGTATAGAGAGGTATCTATTCTAACATTGATAGAATTAGCTTTAAAAATTTCTGAATTTTTTTGTATTATTTTGTGGTTTCTTAGTAAGTCCATTCAGTGAATAGGTGTAACTCACTTGAGAGTACAGCTTACCATTTTGACACAGAACTCAGTTCTGTGACACCTAATGACAAATGATAGTCATACACATTTTGAATGTCCATAAAATTTAACCTACATTTTCCACTGAGGTGATACTAGTAGAGGCATAACCATGACATGAATTACTGACTGTACTGTTGCTATTCCTATCCATGTTTCAGTTGTGCAAATAAAAATTTCATTCATATCTCCTTCAAGAAGCTGAACCACGTAATAGTTTGTTCATAATATTTAGTTACTCCACATTTATTAAATTAACATTTTTATGAATATGGTGTAAAGTAGATTGTTAGTAGTATTGTTAGTGCTGAACTTTGTTTGTTTTTTCTTAGGAATGTAAGTAAACCATTAACGAATAGTTCCCAGACACCTAGATATGGCCCTGCTGACTCTTTAGAGGATGTTGTGCGCCTTCCTGACAGTTGTAATAAAATGGAAGAGGACAGATGCTCTAACAGTGCAGACATAACAGGTACTTTACACACTGCAGAAAATACAGGTTTATGAAGGAGCAGATTACTCATTTGATTATTAAATGACTGGAGCTCTGGAATTAGAAAATTTGGCTTCATACTGTAACTCTATGAGATCTAGTCATAATTATAATGCCTGCCTTAAAGTCCATAATTGGTCATTGTTAAAGAAATTTGAATTGTCTCATTTTATATAATGTCAGTATTTTACCTTATGAAATCCACCTGTTAGCTAAGTGTTGACTTTAAACATTCTTTTCTTAAAGGTTCTTCTTTCATAAGATCATGGACATTTGGGATGGTTAGTGACTCTGAGAGTACTGGAGGGAGCAGTGAATCTAGATCTTTGGATTCAGAATCTATAAGTCCAGGTACATAAATATTTAAGTCTCGCAGGGAAATCAATGAAAATATTAAAATAATCATTTGGGGAGTATTTATAACTACCTTATTTTTATAATGAACTGTCTCACATATAGAGATGAGAATGTACATATATAGGTACAGTTTAAAGAAAAAGAAACAAACCCTCACTAAAAATATTAGTATATTGGAAGCTCCCTGGGTACTACTTGAATACTGCCTTACCTCCCATGAGAATAAACCATTATTCTGAATATTTTTAAAATCATGCTGTAGATACTTGAAATGTTTTTAGTACCTATGTGTAGTGAAGTTTTGCCCTCTTCTGGATGTTATTCAAATATATTCATACTATTCTTTTGTATCGTAATTCATGCATGTTTTGTTAATGTGAGTAGTTGCCTTAATTTTTCCTACTGTATTCTATTCTCTGAACTTGAATATCATTCTATCTTTTGAATTGTTTTGCAGTAATTGCTATAATAAATAATTCCTTTATGCCAACCCTGTGCCTATGATTGATTATTAATTTTTTACAAGTGTGCTTTAAGACACTGTGATATAAATTGTCTCAAAATCCTCAGAGAGGACGTGTTTTCAACTCCCCGTTAGTAATATGAAAGAGGATAATTTGCCATAGGTTTTATAGCTAGCAGGAGAAGGTAGCATTTAAACCCAGGAGACTCTTGCTTCCACATTCTTCCACCAAAGACTGCTATAGTCCTTTTTGGTTATGTGCCTTCCTCCTAGACTCTTGGGGAATGTTATAGGGTTTGATCGCATCAAATTCCAAGGCCATCTTTTAAAGTATTTTACATATTGTACAGTTTTATACATTCAGATAAATGTCTTGTATTTAAAGTTAGAATTTTTGCCATGAAGCACTGGGGTTTGTAGATTGATCACCAGCTACCACTTTCCCGCTAGCTCTATTCAAGGGACATGCTGGAGCCTAAATATTTAACTGAATATTTGTAATTCTAGTTAGTGCCAGGAATTAAGGCCCAATCTAGAGCAGGTCCTAACCTATTTGGGATCTTGTAGATGTCATGTGATGAAGGCAAAATTTTGGAATTTCTTTCAACCTGATAAATGAGTGATATTGAGGGATGCCTCGCCTGAGAAAGAGGAAACTTAAGGACATGACATGGAATAAAATGAAAGGGGATTTAAGATAGAGTTCTTGTTTGCTGCTGTGAGAAAAAAATATGACCAAAGACTGGAATTCATACACAGACAAATTTTTGTTCAATAATATACTTTTTATAATTAGTATAGTTCTAAAATGGAACCAGGTGAACTTGTGATTTTTCAGTCATTGGGAATACATTCAAAGCAAAATACACCCACCTGTAAGCATATTGAGAAGAAAAACCCTTTTGAGAAGAGGGTATTACTTAAAATCATTTATGAAAAGTGTTACTAACTGAAGCTAAGACTATTAAGACTTGAGTTAAAGTAAATTCTTTACTTGGTTGTAGACCTATTTATAATTTCAGCAGAGTAAATCTCTGCTAGTAAGTCTGCTTCCAAACATGCTTTGATATATAAGGCGGTGTCCTGTGACGTGGTTTGAACTTGTGGTTTCAGCTCCTGGCTAGAGATTCCTGGGTTGTTGTTCCTGTCTCCTATGTCCTGTCTTACTAAGAACATAATTTAATTTTATTATTGGATTATTGGGTTCAAATGATGTTTATATACTTAGAAGGCCTTAGATTGTATTGTATATATTTATAATTTAACAAACATTTAATGACATTACTATTTTGCTAACCACTCTGTCAGATATTAGATATTCATTAGAACATGAATATAAGATACTACCTATCTTTGTGAAGCTTGTATCCTCTAATACTTTCTATCAGAAGTTGGCAGTAAGTTCTTATAGGAATATATTATCCTAAGTTTTAAATTTATTTGGAAAAGTCAGATAAATTTAGTTAAATTTCTTTTGTTCCCAGGAATGAGCATCAGAATTCCCTATTATCTAGAGTATAAGAATGGAAGCAAATTTTTGCATTGAAGCTAATAAAATAGTATGACTTGTATAATTCCAAAAATATTGTCATTTCCCATTTCTAGTTTTCTATAATGAATAGTCAGATAATGGTGTCAACAATTTCCTTTTAGGAGACTTTCATCGAAAACTTCCACGAACTCCATCCAGTGGAACCATGTCTTCTGCAGATGATTTAGATGAAAGAGAGCCACCTTCCCCTTCAGAAGCTGGTACTGTATTGTATTCGCCTAAATGAAAAATGCATTAAACCATTTGAAGTAGTGGCACCTTGTGTTATTAGAAATATAGTATAATTTTAAAGAATCATTACTTTGCTGTGTACTAAACAAAAGCATCACACAATAACTTAAATACATCCCAATAATTATGTTCAAGTAGTAGTTGATAATGTACTAATCAATTATTTAAAATACAGATAAAACAATAAGCAGCAGGGTTAGGGATAATAGCTTAGTGGTAGAGTACTTGCTTAGCATGCACAAGGTCATAGGTTCAATTCCCAGCACCTCACAAAAAAAAGAAAAGAAAAAGAGTAAGCAACAAAATTAGTAGATCTAAAATATATTGTCATGATATTAAAATAGCAGGCTAGGTATGGTCTTCTTTCATAAACCCAATACAGTGACTTACTTAAAAGGGAGCATGCATGAGAAAGTCTAAGAAAGCTCCTTCTAAAGAAAGTGTATAAGGAATCAAGCAGGAAGAGCAGATTAAGTGTACTTCTTGAGAACAAAGAATTTTGTGGGTGTAGAAGGATATAAAAGTAAAGTCAGTTACTGTAATGACTCAAATTAGACTCAAATAAATTAATTTTGTACATTGGATACCTGCAGATACCTGTCTTGGCCTAATTTCCCACATTAATGGAATATCAATATAATATTAAACTATAACTAGCTAGTATTACCTATAATTTTATAATGAATTAAGAGTTTTATCCTTTTTATTTATTTAAATAATTAACATACCCGACTCCTGTAGCTTTTTTTCTTTGAAACATTTACAGCATTTATATAATGCCACCTATGGGCATACATCCCAATTCTGTGAAGGGCATATTATTAAAGTATAAATATGCTGATTTTTCCCCCCCAGTACTGGGGATTGAACCCAGGGCACTCTATCACCAAGCTGCATCCTCAGCCTTTTTCATTTTTAATTTCAAGGCAGTATCTCACTAAGTTGATGAGGTGGACCTCAGACATGCAGTTCTCCTGCCTCAGTCTCCTGTGTTGCTGGGATCACAGGCATACACAATTGTGCCTGGCTTAAATTTGTTGATTCTGAAAACATTTTGCCATGGTATCTTAGAATGATTTTATTGGTTTGGTAGTGATTTTTACTCATGGAAAATAAAAGCGTGTGTTTTATAAGCTATCTATAATTTGGATGCTTTTTTTCATGTTAGAAACACAAAATAATAGCTTTTTGTAATATATGAGTAATCTCAAAGTCAAAAGATTATTCCAGGGGCTGGGGTTGTGGTTCAGAAGCAGAGGGTTTGCCTGGCATATGTGAGGCACTGGGTTCCATTTTTAGCACCACATGTAAATAAATGAGTAAAATAAAGGTCCATCAACAACTAAAAATATATATATATACATTAAAAAGAGATTATTCCAAATTCAGTAGCAGTGGTTTTTTGTTTGTTTGTTTGTTTGTTTTGTTTTTTGGTCATTCTTCTTATGTATTAACATTTCTGTTGTAAGGACCCAATTCCCTTGGAGCATTTAAGAAAACGTTGATGTCAAAAGCTGCTGTCACTCACAAGTTCCGAAAATTGAGATCCCCCACAAAATGCAGAGATTGTGAAGGCATTGTAGTATTCCAAGGTGTTGAATGTGAAGAGGTAAGATCTTTTTGGAATCACATTGGCCCCCTTATTTTTATATATTTTTTTTGTTACGATTTTACTTAGGAGGGGTACGTGTGTAACTATACATAAATATACACATGTATAAGAATACATAAATTTGTTGTTTGTAGTAATGGGAATTGAATTCAGAGTCTTGTGTATGCCAGGCAAGCACTCTACCCCTGAGTGATATCCCCAACCCTTTTTAAATTGTATTTTTAATAAAGTCCCACAGTTTATCTTCTGTAGTTTTATACTGTTCTGCTGTTAAATGTATTTCATACACCACAAGTAATACTTTTTAACTCATTTTTGTGATTAGCCTGCTTGTAATCTGCTTAGTTGTGAATAGTTTTAAGGTGAGTTAATTAGTTTTAAACTATCATTTTCTTGTAGTGTCTCCTTGTTTGTCATCGAAAATGTTTGGAAAACTTAGTCATTATCTGTGGTCATCAGAAACTTCTGGGAAAAATACACTTATTTGGAGCAGAATTCACACAAATTGCAAAAAAGGAGCCAGATGGCATTCCTTTTATACTCAAAATATGTGCCTCAGAGATTGAAAATAGAGCCTTGTGTTTACAGGTATGTTGTTAACTCTCAAAATTCTAAAAACATAAAATGTCTGTGTGGTTTGTTTTCATGAAAAGGAGACTTTAAGAAAATCAGTACTCTCAGTTTGTAATAATTGAATTTATTACTTATTTGGAAAATGTTAATTTATTTGACTTTAACTTTTTTCCCTAAAGTTAGTATTCTAGTATTTCTAAAATACTAATAAAAATTCAAGATATCAAATATGTTTAGATGTCTACATTTAGTCCTTTGTACTAAAGTAGAATGTTGCATAGCCTTTTTTCTTTTCTATTCAAGGGAATTTATCGTGTTAGTGGAAATAAAACAAAAACTGAAAAACTGTGTCAAGCTCTGGAGAATGGAATGCACTTGGTAGACATTTCAGAATTTAATTCACATGACATCTGTGAGGTCTTAAAATTATACCTTCGACAGGTAAAGTTTTTATTCTAAACCTACCATCAAATAAAAAGAGCAAAATTATGTTTTATATTTCATATATTTTCATTGGCATAGACTCTGTTGGTGTCTTTCTTTTTTTTTTAATTGAGCATTATATTTATACATAGTAAGCTGGGTTCATCCTGACAATTTCATATATGCATGGAATCTGACTCCATTTCAGTCCCCTTTCTTCCTTGCTGTTTCTCCTCACTCCACCAATCCCCCTATGTTGATGTTTTTCTTATTATTAATATACAGATCATAAAATGTATATAAAATATACATACAGTTTAAAGAACAGTAATAATAAAACCAAATTCATTTCTCATTACCCCACTAAAGAAAATAGTATATTTACTATCCCTTGTAAAAGGGATTCCATATACCTCTTCCATGTTGCAACCTTCCACCTGCACCTTGAAGATCTCTCCTAACCATGTTAAAAAGGGATAAACATTTTCCTAAACATAAAAGAATAAATAACACTTAAGTTTTTGTTTAACTTTTAGAATACTGACTTAAAAGCATAAATGTAGTTGTATAAGTAAAGGCCAGTGTTCACACGGTTAGGAATATTCAGTAAGTACAACAGTATCTAGGTCATAGTCTAGCTTTGCCTTCAGTGGTGTTTTAAATAGCTATTTTGGGACGTCAGTAGGCAAGGGCATGAAGTTCATCATATTTGGGGCATCAGGCATAACTCTTCCTGTAAGATGGGTACTAGAAGTCCAACAGGAATGTGGTCAGGGAGTGAGCTGTCCTATAATGTCATTTTCTGTGCTTACTATCTTACCTGCAGTTTGCAGGAGTAGGTCAAAACAAAAACAGAAACACATCTGTGGTGTGAAGTAAGTGGCCTTGCTGACTTTAGGCAGCAGCTTACAAGGAGTTACAGGAACTTAATCAGCACATTGTCACGAGCCAAGTACAAAAAATTTGGGTCAGACCCAGCTGGCATTCTATCCTTGAGTGAAAATGAAGAGATAATGACAGAGAGAATAGTGCTGATCATCCTTAATCTGTCATTCTCTGCAGTTCTATTGCTCCGTTGCCCAACCTTTTTAATCTGGTCATTAGCTATTATCCTGAGATCACTCTCCTCATTTGATGGAACACCTCTCCAGTTTTCCTTGTTTGGAGTTATTCTGTTTTGATTATGTCTGACCTTAGATGCAGTAGGATTAAATACTTGAAACCTTATTCATCCATAAATGTCTTCTGACTGTCTTAATAGGAATGGTAGTGTAGATAGTATGGAAGTTTTAGTATTATAGACTGGAAATTCTTTTTCCTCTGAATTTTGAAAGCTTTTTTTTTTTTTCTCGTTCTCTTCAAATCATGAATCCTTCTTATTTCATTCCTAACTCTCTATGTGCCTATTGTTTTGTCCAAAAGCTAATGGAACCTTTTTTCCCCCATTATCCTAAGATTTTACAATGATGTATAATGATGTGGATATATTTTCATCCACTATTCTGGGCACTCCATGAGCTCTGTCAATTGTTGGCTTCAGTTCTTAGAACTTTTCTTGATTTTTATTGCCCATTTTTTCCCGTCTTCTCTGTCTTTTCTAGTTGAAGCTCTTGTTTGAATACCCAGTAACCCATGCTGGTTCTCTAGTTCCCTTACCTTTCCTCTATTCTTCTTTTTTTCTTCAATACTTTTTAAGACATTTCCTCAGCTTTATCTTCTTGACTATTATAAATTATTTCATTCCTGAGATAATGTTTTAATTTTCAAGAATTCTGATTTTCTATTCCTTTGATAACATTTTTTTAAATGACTATATCATGCTATAATATTCTTAGATTTTCTTTGTAAAGGTTCTTTTCTCTACTTAGCCTAAAACCTTCTACAGAAATATAATGTGATCCTGCTATACAACATTAAATTTTCTATAGTCACATAAATTTTTTAAAAAGCTGAAGTTAATTTTAATACTTTAACATTTTAAATATCTAACTAATATTTTTACATTTGAGATATTTTGTTTATTTACATTTGAGCTCTTAATATTTGAAATCTGGTATCTATTTTTCATTTAGAGCATATCTCAATTTAGATCAGCTGCTTTTCCAAAAATCTGTCACCATATATGATTATATGACCAGCACATTGACAGCATAGTTTTAGACCTTCAGTTTGTTCTTTTTCTACCCATTTTGATTTTTGTCTTTCATGGTCTCTAGTTATGTTAGAACTTGAAATGTCTTTGGAAGCTCTTGAACACATGATGGTTTTTTTAAAAACTTTGAATTTTACTATAAAGTGGACTATGTGGACTGTTTGGGATATGCCTGATTGCATGTCTCTAGTTCCCTGCTCTTGGGCTGATTTGATAAACCTGAAAAGGTTTTTTCCCTGCCTAGAGATATGGTACCAGCATTATGGGAGCCTGGGTGGATAAGATGACTGCAGGATCTGTGCATTCAGTGTGCATGCAGCCAACAAATCCCCATTTTCAGACAGTTCCTCTCTGTTCCTTGTGTTTGGCATTGCCCCCATTTTTAGGGTAAAGATTACTCAAGAACATGGAGTGGAGACAGGATTCTATAGAGAGCTAAGCTTTCTCAGATGGCCCACCTGCACCCTACCCCAAGATCAGAGAGCCTCGTACTGATTGTCCAAGTCTCTTTAGGATTCTGAAAATCATGTTGAGTAACAAGGGGTCAACTTTCTTGGAACTGCTGAATCAGGACTTCTTTGTCTACTCTTTTACTTGTGAATTATTGCTTTTTGTTTTCTCTATTTTCTGAATCCTTATGGGCCTGTTGTATTTTAGTGGGGTTGCAGAAGGCAAAGAAATCAAGTTTAAATTGCTGGATCTACAATGTTAGCCCAGGAAAATATTGATAACTCTAATCATATTTTACAGACCCCTCAACTGAGAAATGGAGATTGATACCTTTGAATGACTATAAGTCTCATAATGTGTCATCCTTTATCTCTTTTAACCAGTCAGGGAGAGGAGAAAAATGGGGTCCAATACTATAAACTTGCATTCTGTTTCATGAATTTTGTATGTCCAAGACTTTCATATGGGAAACTGTGCTCAATTCTTAAAATAGTGTTAGAGAGTAGCCTTCATTTTACTCATTTACCTAAAGCTCCAAGAGGTTAAGTGACTTGCTTCAGATCCCAGAGTAGTGAAGATAGATGCTGATCACAGGGTGACACCCTAACTTTCCACAGATAATATAGGACCATCAGGTAGCCAAAGGTACACTGAATTTTCTATTGCAGATCAGTAGAAACATTGAAATTCATTATAGCAGTGGACATTTGTTACAGGGACTTTCTCTTTTGACCTACTCATGGCAAATCAGGCTGTTTAAAAATTCGATGAATAAGATGTTGATATTATGTTTTTGTAGGTTATATTAGCCAATGCTGATCTTCATTTTGGCCGAATTAAAACATGGGCCCTTTAGCATTTTGGTATTTTTGGCCCTTACCAATAAAATCCATGTTAATATCCTTTTCTAATTCATTTTATTTATTTTGCACATTATCCTTGGTTTGTTTCCATAAAACAGCTGAAGATCATGCTATTTTGGGGGCAGACATGAATATAATGTATATAGGATATAGATAAAAGTTTTTAAAATACCTTCATGAAACTTAAAGTTTAAACTTAAAGTTTAGAGTGTGACTGATTATCTGTTAATTTGTTTTTAACATAAATATAATTTATGGTGAAGATATTTATTTACTTTATAAAAGACATAGCTCTAGAAAACATGTTGTATGGGTTGGGGATAAAGCTCATTAGTAGAGTGCTTGCCTAGCATGCTTGAGGTCCTAGGTTCAATACCTAGTGCTGCAAAAATAAATAAAGGTTGACTTTAAATTCTGTTAATCTGAAGGGACATGCTAAATCGTTTGAGTAACTCTCAATAGTTGACTTTAACAGAAAAAAGTAGAAGATATTTTTAATGTAATTTTATTTCTTTAGCTCCCAGAACCATTTATTTTATTCCGATTATACAAGGAATTTATAGACCTTGCAAAAGAGATCCAACATGTTAATGAAGAACAAGAAACCAAAAGGGATAACCCCGAGGACAAAAAATATCCAAATATGTGTATAGAAATAAATCGAATTCTTCTAAAAAGCAAGGACCTTCTAAGACAATTGCCAACATCAAATTTTAACAGTCTTCATTACCTCATTGTACATCTTAAGCGGTAAGAATTTTATTACCATCCTCACCATTTTTAATTATATCGTGCAGTAGTATTGAGTACATTTATGTTGTTGTGGTATTGTTTTTTAAATGATTGTTGATTTTTATGATTTTATTATGTTTTGGGAAAGGGAGACATTGAATATATGTTCATGCAGCCAACATTGTTCCCTCAGATGCCTTCTCTGTGCCACGCTCTTGCTAGGGAAATTAGGATGGAAACAAGGGTTTCTGCTATTTGTGGGCTCATCATCTTGAGGGACAGACCTGTATATAACCACAGTACAGCATCATCCTTTTATAATATCTGTGCACAGCATGCAGGCATGCAGAGGAAATTGGGGGGCTAGGGGTAAAGCAGAGTAGGCAAGCCCTTGAGTCATATTTTAAGAACTGAGTCATGATTTGGTAGAGAATGTGCAGAAGAGCATTCTAGGCAGAGAGTAACAGACATGGAGACACAAGAGATTTTGCATTTGGAAAATATAACTTCGTTAGGCTACAATATAGCAATCAGTAGCAGGAACTGAGCTACCTAGAAGCTTGATAAGAAAATCTTACATACCTGGCAGATGAGTTGACCACATTGTTTCTGTACACGCTTAAGAATTTGGAGTCAGGAATTTCACGTGCTCAGATTCGCCTGTTAGATTTTTCTGACAGCAATATGAAAAATGGGTTTGAGGGAAGGCCTTCTACAATTCAGGTCTTCTTGAATAATCATAGAAATAAAAAGCAGTGAGCACTTGAAGTAAAGCCAGAATATCAAGAGCAGCAGTAGAACAGAGAGATGTTCAGGAGAGAGAATCATTTAGGCTAGAAAACTAGCTGTGGGGGACTGGGAGTGTGGTCAGCAGTAAAATGCTCGCCTAGCACACGTGAGACACTGGGTTTGATACTCAGCATTGCATAAAAATAAGTAAATAAAGGTATTGTGTCCATCTACAACTAAAAATATTTCTTAAAAAAGAAAACTAAACTGTGGTCAATGAGAGAGAAATTGACAGTGATGTTTCAGTTTGCAGTATAAGGAACTAGGAGTATATACCATATACAAAGAGCAATATTTAGGGCTATTTTTTCCTTCTGCCTGTAAAACTTCAGTAGTTCCTTCTACTTATATTAATTTTATCCTAATACAGTACTCTGAAACTCAGCTTTGGAGTGTGGTAAATATTATGATCAAACAAATGTATTCTGGACTGGGGATATAGCTCAGTTTGTAGAGTGCTCCTGGGTTCAATTCCCAGCACCACAAAGAAAAAAAAAAGTATTCTTTACCTAGACCCACCAAACTTGACCCTTAACATACTTTTTGTAGACTTCTGTAGCCCATGTTTCCTCTACCTTTCTCAATTCATAGTAAACTACCATTCAGGAGCTCTAATAGACAAATCTTATACAGCTTTGTGTGTTATTCTTTTCAGAATAGTAGATCATGCAGAAGAAAACAAGATGAACTCCAAAAACTTGGGAGTGATATTTGGACCGAGTCTCATTAGGCCAAGGCCCACAACTGCTCCTGTCACCATCTCCTCCCTTGCTGAATATTCAAATCAGGCACGATTGGTAGAGTTCCTCATTACTTACTCACAGAAGATCTTTGATGGGTCCCTACAGCCTCAAGATGTTATGTGTAGTGCAAGTGTTATTGCACCTCAGGTTGATCAAAGCTGCCCTTCAAAACCTCTGTTATCCTCAGAAGAAAGAGACTCAGAATATTCCATGAAGTCACTATGTCTTTCTTCAAAGGAAGTGAGTTTTGACCGTTATAGAATTGCATTAGAACTTTGTGATGTTTATGTTAATAAGTCAACAGTCTTTGAACTGTTTATTTTGAGTTGTGTTTTGCTTTTTTAGTTTAAAAATTCTCTTGCATCAATAGGATATCCACACTGCAGATAGTGAAAGCAAAAATTTTGAATCAACTACATCATTTGAGGAATCAGAATGCAAGCAGAATGCATTGGAAAAATGTGATGCATGTCTCATTGGTGAGTGGTCATGAAAAATATGTTTGCACATTTTCAAACTTTGCAGATAAGCCATGATTAAAAAGCAAGGTGAATGGAGTTGAGGGAACTTCACACTGCAAAGTTTTATTAATTAACTTTGCTAGCCATTGAGAAAGTTTAATGAATATTATTTAAATGAGTATCATTCTTTGTTTCTTTCTTGTAAAGAGATATCCTGGAATTCATGGTTTTTTTCTCCTTATGAAATTTTTTTTTTTTTTTTTTTTTTTTTTTTTTTTGTGGTGCTGGGGATCGAACCCAGGGCCTTGTGCTTGCAAGGCAAGCACTCTACCAACTGAGCTATATCCCCAGCCCTCCTTATGAAATTTGTTTTCATTTTTACTTATCTTCAATTAAAGTCAAGGCAGAAATAAACTGGACTCCTGAAACTCAAAAAAATAGTCTCCAGGTCTGTTAAGATTGTTGAAAAGCTTCCATTTGTTACTGCTTTAATAGAGCTAAATTCTAATTTTTCAAAATATAGCCATATATGTTAAATTTGATGTGTAAAATTAAATATCAACAAGCATAGCCTGAGAAGTCTGAAAACAAAATTACCTACCTGCTTAAAAAAAAAAAAAAGGACTCAACTGTTTGATTCCATTTATCTGATTTGATCTTATTAGCAGTTCTGTGCTATGAAGTAAATAACATTAGCCTCATCTAAGCCATAGCTAACAGTCTGAGGAAGGTTAATAATGCCAAGGATCATGTTCCTAAATTAGTCCTAACTCATTCCTAAATCTAACCTTGTTTCACTGTCCCATGAAATTGGATTCCTAATTAAGTATAGTAATAACAATAAATAATTTTTAAATATTTTCAAGTTTTTATTACATACCAGGTTATTCTAAGCCCATTCCTTATTAGATCATTAAGACATGTGATAGCACAGCTGCATATAGGAGTCTTTCTTGACAGAGAAAGGCAGGTAGGGATAGTGCAATGGACTTGCCCAGGGCAGAAGTGGAGCAGGAGCAGAGCCAGCATCCAGTCAGCTGGCTGCAGAGCCTGCACTCCTCTCTTTTGTGCTAGAAGTTCTTCTGCAAAACCAAGAATGCTCTGGTGCTTATCACCCAACCACAATGGCTCAGCTCCCTTAGGGTATTCTATAAATATGAACAAGGGCCCAGGACAGAAAATCACAGGTGCACTGCATGGGATCCAGGGAAGAGAGGTCAGCAGCCCCAGGTGAAGGAGGAGGTCAGATGAGATGATGACCTGCAAATGATGCTGGTTGTGCACCTGTCTGCAAACCACTGCCCAAGAATGTGGGAGAAGGACCAGGTGACAGGGAAGAGGACCATGGGCTATGAATAGGGCCAGCAGAAAAGCCATCAGACTAGTGTCAAGGCCCACAGTTGTCTGATATTTCTCAGCAGGGAGAGGAGGATCACAGCCAGAAGGCTGCACCTTTCCAGCAATGGGAACTTCTGAGGTAGACGCAGCAAAGACAGAGTGTGAGAAGCTGAGGGTTCTAAGTGAGAAAACACAGACCCTGGGACCAGACTAGAGGAGAGAAGGAAGTAAATCTGGAGTCACCAGTACCAGTAGCAGAATGGTGATATTGACAACTCTTCAACCTTAATTTTACCAATGGTGTTGCCTTCTCTTAGTTGATCAGCCGGGACAGCATCCAAGTCTTCTCCAGTATATGCCCTCAGTGTGGATGGAATGTAGCTGGAAAGCAGATTAAGTGAGGAGGCAAAGTCCTTGGGATTCAGGACATACCTTTGGTTGGCATATAAAATAGTGTTGTTATTGTTTTGAGGTTACCAGTGTCTGCCTGTTGAAATCACAACAGTCTTACCCAGAGATATTCATTCATGGGTAGTATATTAAAGCAAGTTACTTCAGGAAGTTTTTTTTATTGTTTTGTTTTATTTAACAACCTATGATATGCTTTTTGGCTATTTATTGTATTGAGTTAGATAAATTTTTAAAAGTAATGCTTTAATTCAAAATGTGTCTCTAATGCTGTATGAATTTTTAATTCCTCTGCATTGATGACTTAGAATATCAAGTTGGAAAAATATAAAAGATTGTTGTTTTGAGAGCGTGCCCATTTATAACTAACCACACTACCTTATTCACCAAGCTCCATGAAGTTAAAAAAAAAATCTTTCTTTTTCAGATAACAAAGAACTTGAATCATCATCCCAAAAGATGGACAATATTTGTAAAACCAGTAAGCCACTTATTTTGAAATCTGATAGAGCAGCAAACAATATGCAGAGGCAAATACCAAGGACCAAAATTAGACCTCTAAGTTTGCCTGTAGATAGGTTACTTCTTGCAAGCCCTCCTAGTGAGAGAAACAGCAGAAATGTGGGAAATGTAAATACAGACAAATTTTGCAAGAATCCTGCTTTTGAAGGACTTAATAGAAAAGATACCCCTACTACTGTTTGTTCCAAATTTAATGGCTTTGATCAGCAGATTCTACCCAAAACTCGGGGAAAACAATGTGAACAAAACAACTTAACTGCCAAGACTACAGTGATTATGCCTAGTGCACTCCAGGAAAAAGTGACGATGAGCATCAGCATCAGTGGTGACCATTCCATCAGTGCCACACAACCCAATAAGCCATACACAGAGCCAGCCAGGTCAATAAGAGAGGCATCAGAGAGACGGTCATCTGATTCCTACCCTCTCACTCCTGCCAGAGCACCCAGAACACTGCAGCCCCAGCACTGGACAACATTTTATAAACCACGTACCCCCACCAGCAATGTCAGGGGAATTGAGGAGAGACCAGCTTCGCCTTCAGTAGCAGTGCCTCCTAGCACAGCTCTTACTCCCCTGAGTCAGGTGGAGAAATCAGTTCCAGACTTGGACAGCACATCAGCTTGTCCTTTGCAGCCAGGTGGTAAGCCTAAAGAGAACTCTGAGGAGCACAGCCTGCCTGATGTGAATCCAACGTGCCAGAGACCCAGGCTAAAACGAATGCAACAGTTTGAAGACCTTGAAGATGAAATCCCACAATTTGTGTAGGGTTGTCAAAATTCAATTTTTATTTTTATTGTTCTGTTTTGTGGTATTGTGTTTATTTTATGAAAGAATGTTTTGACAGGACCCCTTTTGTATAGGATTGCCAAAGTGTGTATTTTGCTGTTTGTCCTTGTATCATATTTGCTAGTCATATTGCATGGTAGTGTTTTGATAGGTAGTGTTTATTTTATGAAAGAATGTTTTGACAGGACCCCTTTTGTATAGGATTGCCAAAATGTGTATTTTGCTGTTTGTCCTTGTATCATATTTGCTAGCCATATTGAATGGTAGTGTTTTGATAGGGCCACATTTGTGCCTCACTGGAATTATCTTTAAATTCTGTGTTTTTGAAGTTGTGCATAAAATAAGTACCATAATTTTAAAATTTCAAATAATTTTTCCATAAAATGGTCCATTTAAATGCATCCCTAATGTATGATATAGTTCTCAACCAATCTGCAGTGTGGATATCCTTTTGGTGCAAGGGAATGTTTAAACTAAAAAAGGAAACAATTCAAAATAGTTTAAAGACTGTTAACTTATTAACATAAACATCACAAAGTTCTAATGCAATTCTATAATAGTCAGAATTGTATGGGGAAAAAAACATATTCATACCCAATAAAGATTTTTCAGGCACTCGCATTCAGAAACATTTTATAAAGAAGCACTCAGTTTCACTCCAAAAAATAAAGCTGATTTTTCCCACCTGTGAAACTAAGTGCTTCTTTATAAAATATTTCTGAATGCGAGTGCCTGAAAAATCTTTATTGGGTATGAATATGTTTTTTTCCCCATAAAATTTTATAGTGCATCTTTGACCATTCGTGCGTTTATAGTATGTATGTAAGCTTTTATTTTTCAATTGGCAATTCACTTAACTTTTTAATATTTACATAATGGCCAAAAAGCTTGCAAATCTGTATTTAATTGCATTCTAATTGTCAGTTTTTACATGTGATAGTCAATTAAATTGTACAAAGAAAATGCACTTAAACCTATTTTTAAATTATATAGTTTAGTTATATCTTATTTGGCTTTAGATGGTTTTAATACATTTGATAGTTTTTCACCCCTTTGCTTCATCTGTATAAATTTTTACTTTACGACAGTTCCAAACTTTTTGGTATTTTCTATAATGGTCTTAAGAAATGCCCGCTTCAGAAGTTTTTAAATTCAATGCATTTTCTCTTGATATTGTGTGGGTTTTGTTAAAACCATTCTTTTCCTTTTGTATGAAATATTTTGACTTATAAATCATTTTATGTTCTTTTTCTACCTGTACTATCAACCACTGAAAATGTATATTTCAGTAGAATAAAGCAAAAATTTATTTAAGTTCATTCCAAGAGCAGAGTTCAGTAAGCCTCATTGGGAATTTGAGAGAAAGGATAGATGATTGGATCTGTTTCATTTATAAAATATCAAGTTTTTATAACTAGTGCATTCCTGTTATTTTCTGGGTTTCATCATTTTGTCAAAAATAGGATATAAAAGGGACAAAAATAAAATAGCCTCTTTTTGTATGTGTGAACTGTATTTCTTGTCAGTGTTTTTATATGATCATGTTACACTTGATAAAAAATTATATGTATATGTTTATACACATATATTTAAATTATTTCAAGTATTTCAAGTTATTGTGGCTTTTCTGAAATTGTTGCCTCAGAGTATTTTTTTTAGTCTTCCTTATACAAAATACAAGAATCATACTGGTAGGAAAATCTAAACAGAGCCCCTCTGTGTACAAAAACTTTGTCAAGTTGAAATTTCACAGCAACCTATAATGGGTAAGGGGTAAGTAATTTCATTATTCCTGTGTTACGTATGAGGAAACTGAGGCTAAATTAAGTGGCATGCTTTTAAGTTACACAGATGCAGCAAGCAGAACCAAATCTCAAAACAGGGCTGTCAGACTTTGATGGTTAGTGCTCTTAATGACTGTGATTAGTAAACAATAGCAGGAAACACCTAACGATAGAAAATGCACCTTTAGATATTTTTATTGTGAAATACACATACAGTTTGCCATTTGAACCATAAAGTGTACAGCTCAGCGGCACTAAGCATATCCACATTTTTCTGCAACTATATTCAAGTGTCTATTTCCAGAACTTTTTCATCATCCTGTAATAAAACATATACTTTTAAACTCCTTCAGTTTTAATATGTGAATACAACCCAGTGAAAAAATATAAACCTCACAAGTGAGAGTTGCACTTTCATGTCCTTTCTGTCTTTAGGAATTCCTTGGAATCTTGTTCAGCTTGAAGTCTTAAACCAATATGTTCCAGCTTCCTGGAGGCATTGAAGCAAGTGTCTCCTGAGAAGGGGTTACTGTTTCTGAAGTACCCAGAGCATGCACAGTGCCCTGCTACCCAATAATGTGGTAGAAATTATTCATTGAAATGTTGTTTTATGACACTTGGAAACAGATATGGGCAAGGGGGGAAAGGGCATTATGGAGATTCCTTTTAGAGCTGCCAGGCCACCGGAAAGCTTTGTTCAAAGTACATTATTCAAGTTTATGAGAATTGTTTATGGAAGGTTGATTATTATTACTTTCCCTTCATGGGCATGTTTTACATGCTGAGAATTTAGAGTTTATGAGTATTTTAAACTATTTTTAATGTACTGGGTTGATATTGTTATATATGCAGACAATTCAGTTAACATCTGTAGTTTAGCAATGTTACATTCACAATCGGCATGCAGAAGTCTGTTGTATTCCTGGATCCATAAATTTACCTTACAAATTCAGTATAATCCCAACCAAAATGTTTTTGGGCCATTTGAAAATTAAAGACATAATGTCCCATTACCTGTAACTATTTGAGTGTGTACTTAGTCACCCTCCTTCATAACCATAGTAAACTCTGGAGATTGATATGATAATGACATCTAATCATTTTTCTAATTGCCCCATTAATGCTTCATTCTACCTGGTCGCAAATATGCCAAACCACATCCTCAATCATCACTGCACTGGTCCTGACCACAGTGATCCCTCATGCCACCACACCAGACCACACCAACCCTTAGCCCCAGGGAAGTTCATGCTGAGCCCACCATTTGAATCCTAGATCCCTATCATTTGTCAGAGGGAAGTAAGAAACAAATTGATCATCTTTTGAAAATGAGCAATTATTGAATTTTGAGTTTACTGGTAAAGTTTAAAAATGAATGGTTATACATATTTACTGGAAATGTTTAAACATGGACATATTTATAACATTTATAGAACTGTACAAAAAACAAATTATGATTTTAGTCTCAACTATAACAAATTTTAAATAATATTGATACATTAATAAGTAAGTCATATATGTTACACTGTTTTAAAATGTCTTTACAATCAACCAATTTAATTACCCTGCATACATTTCAGGTGATAGATTTGGATTTGTCTCTGACATTTTATGTAAACAATTTAACAAATAGTGGTACATCACATGAGGTTTCTGGATATGTACTGCCCTGTTGTTATAGGATACTTCAATTCTCCCTTACTGTATTAAAAAATTGGAAAGGAGATGATGAAACAGTGTGAAACTATATAATGTGAGCTTTTCACTACCTAAGCATTGCCGATTGATGTGTGAATACAGTTCTGAAATTTAAAAACCAGAACATAGACTGTCAGTATGAGAAGATCTTATTTACAGTTGGAGGCATAGAGCCTGTCACATCATAGTTGCTATCTACAAAATTCTGTTTTTCGTTTAGGTTTTTTTGTTGTTGTTGTTGTTGTTTTTGGTACTGGGGATTAAACCCAGGGGCACTCGACCACCAAGCCACATCCCCAGCCCTATTTTTTGTATTTTATTTAGAGACAGGGTCTCACTGAGTTGCTTAGGGCCTCGCTAAATTGCTGAGGCTGGCTTTGAACTCGCGATCCTCCTGCCTCAGCCTCCCAAGTGCTGGGATTACAGGCGTGCGCCACCGCGCCCGGCTCCTTTAGTTTTAAATAAAAAATTTTGTCTTTTGAGATCTCCTTCTGGCAAAATTAGAACTTTTCTGTGTTCTGTTATTTTCTTCAAGGTTGTGAGAGTTTATCTAGTCAGTTGCAAAGCATAGTCAATAGACTGTGTTATTCAACATAACCGACGAGGATAATGATCAAGGGCTACAGATTCCCCATCTGCAAGTGCAGACATAAATAATTCAGATTGATAAGAGTTAAATTATTTTTGTTTAAAACCTGGATTATAAATGCAGAAGTGTATAAATATGTGTGTATCATTTAAAGAATAATTATAAAATGAACTCCTAATCAAGTATGGTGGCACAGGCTATAATCCCAGCTACTCCAAAGGCTGACACAGGAGGAACGCAAGTTCAAAGCGTGCCTGGACAACTTAATGAAACCTTCTCAAAGGTTTTTAAAAAGCTAGAGATAGCATGAGCCCTGGGTTCAATCCCTAGCACCTAAAAAAATTGAAAAAAAAATGAACTCCTATGTACCCATATTTCTCTAGTAGATGGTTAATGAGCCACTAACACATCCCTCCCTGATCACAGGCCTGTCTCTCCCCTGACCAGGGTAAACACTATTGAATGTTTGGGTAGAGGAGTGGTAGAATTGAACTCAATGTCTCGCACATGCCAGGCAAGCATTCTGCCACTGAGCTACATGCCCAGCCCTTTTTCTCTTTGATGTTGATACACGTTCTAAGTTGCCCAGACTGGCCTGGACCTTGAGATCCTCCTGCCTCAGCCTCCCAAGTAGCTACAGGTGTGCACCACACCACCCAGATGCTATATTGAATATTAATTTTTTTGTTTTAATTTGCCATGAACATATTGTTTAATTTTGCCTGTTTTTTGGACCTTTTACAAGTGGAATCACTGAATCTTTTGTTAGTTTTGTTACTTCTTATATTTAACATGTTTTGAGATTAATCATGTAAATCATGATTTTATTTTTCCTTTTTTAAAAAAAAATTTTTAAAAAAGGTCGTAAATTATTCTATTGGATAAATATGCAATAATTTGTTGTTCATCCCACTGTTGATGAGCATTTAGGTACAAGGATGGAAAAAGAACTTGGAACTACTAATGAAAAAGATGACATAACTACACTAACAGATTTTAAGTGAAGAAGCACTACCAAAGAGAAGGGGATATTTCATAATGATAAGAAAGCCAATTCTCTAGGAAGAATTTTGCAATTTTAAACACTGTTTCAAAATAGGTAAGGCAAGAAGAGACAACTAAAAAGAAAAAAATGGGCAAATCCATAGTTGCTGAATATACTTTTAAGCGGACAAAAAGGTTGTAAAAACAGTATGAAGAGTACAGTTAACAAACTTGACCTAATTGAGATATAGAGAACACTGTAAGCAATGACAGAATTCCTATTTCATTTAAACCCATATTGAAAATTTACCAAAACAGACAACAAAGAGGCCATAAAGCCTCAAAATATTTCAGAGGATTTAAATAATTCAAATACACCCTCTAACCTCAGGAAAAATATGCCAGAAGTTAATAACAAAAGATAACTAGAAAATCCTCAAATTTGTCTCAAATGCCTAGAAATTAAACAGAACACACAAGGATCAAAGAAGAAATAAACACTAGAAAATATTTTAAACTGACATTGAAGATGTGCCAAATCAAAAAGTATGGGCCGCAGTTAAACCAATGTTTAGAGAGAAATTTGTAGCCTTACCTACACATATTAGAAAAGTTAGAAATTACATTGGGACTGCATTATAGCTCAGTGGTACAGCGCTTGCCTAGCATGTGTGTGAGGCACTGGGTTCGATCCTCAGCACCACATAAATAAAACAAAGGTATTGTGTCCATCTACAACTAAAAAAGTTTTTTAAAAATCGAACTGTAGCTCAAGAAGCAAAAAGCAGCAAATTTTGAAAATGTAGATGGAAGTCAGGACAGTGATCACTGCAAGACAAAGTTACAAACAAAACTAAAAGCTGAGACTTTGAAAAGATTGATAAAATTGATAAACAACTAGTAAGACTAATCAAAAAGGGGGGGAAATAACATCAGGAATGAAAACTTTGCTAGAGAACCACAAACATTAAAAATATATGAACAACTTAGTATCAACTTGAATGAGAGAAGTTAATGATAAACATTTGAACTGACTAAAGAAAACCCAGAGTTCCCACCGATTAGTAGAATTCAGTTTTTTAAAAGCTTTCCATGGAGAAAATATAAAAACTTATCACTAAATTCTTTCAAACATTTAAGGAAGAAATTACCTTAAGTTATACAAATTCTTCCAAAACAGAAAAAGGGAATACTTCCCAACTCTGTCTGTCCTCACTTCAATACTAAGACGTCACACAAATATGAAATATATAAAAAATAAACTAGCAATATATAAAAGAGATAGGATGTGACTACATAAATTCTCTATTGTGGGCAAAAGTGCCTTAACATTTGGAATATCAATTGTATTTGTCACAATTTTTTAAGGGAGAAAAATATATTAATAGATTCAAGTTTAAAAAGAGAATTTGGTAAAATTCAACAGCCTAGGGAAAAAAAAAATTGGACTTCCCTAATAGAGATACAGTCTATAGTCTTCAGCAGGCTACTTAGTAGTAAAATATTGAAAGTTTTGGCCCTGAGATCTGGAATCACACAAGGATACCTCTAATCACTACTTCTATTCAACATTGTACAGAACTAGAAATTCTAACCAAACAATAAGGTAAAGAAAAGGTTTTTATTGTTTGCAAATTTTATCATCATGAAAAATGCAAAGGAATTTATAAACTATAAGAATTAGTAGATAATTTTGCAAAAAAAAGATTGCTTAAAATTCAGCATTCAAGTCACTAATATTTATATCTTAACACCAAACAGAAAATGAAATTTATGAAATGATAATATTTAAAATAATATCAAAACACCAAATAGCTAGGAAATCTAAGGAGAAATGTGTAGAGAAGAGAGATTGTACAATGAAATATGAAAAATATTCTTGATATGAATTAAATAACTAAACAAATGGAAGTATATACCATTTTGAGGATTAGAAGATTCAGTATTATGAAGATAGCATTTCTCTCCCAAGTCGTTGTATATATTCATCCCAGTCCTATTTATTCTTGTCAGTATTTTACAAATGTGGAGAATCACAGACTCTGAGACAGGATTCCCCTGTGTTTCTCCTTTGCTAGCAAAGCAATAAAATTTCTTTTCCTTTTTCTCAGAAAATATATATATATGTGTATGTTTTGCAAATGTACTCTAAGATGCTTTGATATAGACTGTCCCATGATCCTCAGAAGGCCTGACGTTTTGAACTCTCTTTTAGTGGCTTAGTTAACTTGCCAGAGGTTGTACAACTAGTAGGAGAAGATAGCACCTGGGGCACCTCTACGGTATACATTATTTCTTACTTTATTCTTTCTTCCCTCCTATACCAGTCCTATTCTTCCTGGGTACATTTCTTCGTCCTAGTATCTTTGCATTTGGGGAATGTGCTATAGATTCTAACTCACCTGAAACCCAAACTCCAAGTCCCTTTTCTTTTTTTTTTTTCTTTTTAACATGCTCTCTATTGTTGAATTTGTATTCATTTAAAGAGATCCCTTGAATTTAAAATTAGAAAAAATATTTCCTTACAACATTGAAGTTTGTAGACTGATGGTCAATGGCCACTTTGTCCCTTATCTTCTCTTTTAGAACTAGTGCTAGTCAAGGTTCACCCTAGAAATGTGAGCCTAAGTATTTAAGTGACACTAAAGTGGTTCTAGCTGGTCCCAGGAATTAAGACCCCATCTAGAGAAAGCCCTAAATTGTTTGGGATCCTGTGAGATTTCATGTGACAAAGACAAACATTTTCTGGCATGAAGTTTCTGGATAATTTGTCTTAGCTACAAATTCTTTTGGTTATCCATTGAATGGTTCTTTTCCTTTCTCACCTCTCTCTCAAGCTAAGTTTGAAGTTAAAGAGCAATTTTTAATTTTAATTTTATTATTATTGTTATAGTGCTGAGAATTGAACCCAGGGCCTTGGACATACTAAGCAAGCACTGAGCTGTATCTCCAGTACAAAGGCAGATTTTTTTTTTTTTTTTAGAAACTCAGTCTTATTTGGGCTAAACTATTATTTGATATGATTCTTCATAAAATAGTATGGTGCTATGCAAGTTTTCCCCAATTTTATCAGCATCCCTTGGAATCACACCAAAGATCAAGATTACATTTGAAATATAATGTATAATAATAATTGAACATGTAATTTGAGAAGAATGCAGATGGTAATACTTATTGGCTATGGGAGTGGAACACTAAGGATTTGTTCAAGAACTGTTGAAGAACTATAGGATTTTAGCAACTATCATGAATATAGAATTGAGGACAGCAAAGCTTGAGTTGGATGAGATAAAAAAGGGCCATAGTGGGCTGGGGTTGTGGCTCAGTGGTAAAGCACTTGCCTAGCATGTGTGAGGCACTGGGTTCCATTCTCAGCACCACATACAAATAAATGATTAAAATAAAGATCCATCAAAAACTAAAAAAATTATTTAAAAAAAAAAAGGCCATAATCTGAAAACCTGGTCACATAATAAACAGAGATGCCTCACCTAAGAGAAAACTTGAGGACATGACAGTGGTCTCAAACATTGGAAGTGAAAAAGGATTCGAGTTAAAGTAACTGTTTGCACTTTTGGGGAAAAATATGTCCAAAGACTGGGATCCATAGGGAGGTAGATTTTTGCTCTAAGAAGTCATATTATAATTAAAATAGTTCTAAAATGGAACATGTGATCATGTGATTTCTCAATCATTAGGGAAACATTCAAAGCAAAGACTAGATGACCACTGCCTTAGTTCAATCCTGCTACCTTAAAAAAATACCACACACTGGGTATTTTATAAACAACAGAAATTTATTTCTCATAGTTCTGGAAGCTGGGAAGTTCTAGATCAAGCAGACAGCAGATTCCATGTCTGGTGAATACTACTAGCTCTCTGTTTCCAAGATGGTGTGTGTTGCTGTGTCTTCAGATGACAGAAAGCAGAAGGGCAAAAGGGGATGTGAATGATGTGTGAAGCCTCCTATATAAGGGCTAAATGCCCCCCCCCTTTATTGCTGTCACACTGGTGATTGTTACAACACATACATTTAGGGAGAACACATTCAGACCATAGCAATCCTTTAAGTACATTGTAAAGAGAAATTGTTCTGGGAAAGAATGTTGGTTTAAATCATTTGTAAAGTCCTTTCTAACTCTGAACCTAAGACTGTGAGTAAATAAACCTCTATTCCAGTTGGGCTGCTTCCAAACATGCATCCATATGCATAGTAGTGCCCTGAGCTGATGCAGCTTGCATCCTGTGATTTCAACTACCAGCCAGGGATCACTAGGCTGTGGTTCCTGGTTCCTGTCTCCACCTTCCTAGTAACATGAACTTTAACATGAACTAATGTCTCTATTATATTGTAGGATTTAAGAACTAATATTTAATCTTGAAAATAAAGTTGACCAAACTGAGAAGATGGTAAGAAATCATGAACGGAACGTCCAAGAATTATGGGATATCATAAAAAGACCAAACTTATGAATTATTGGGATTGAGGAAGGCACAGAGATACAAACCAAAGAATTGAACAAACTTTTCAGCGAAATAATATCAGAAAATTTCCCAAACCTGAAGAATTAAATGGAAAAACAAATATAAGAGGTTTAAAGAACACCAGATGCACAAAATTACAACAGATCCACACCAAGACACATTATAATGAAAATGCCTAACATCCAAAATAAAGATCGAATTTTAAAGGCTGTAAGAGAAAAAGCATCAGATTACATACAATAGGAAGCCAATACAGATATCAGCAGATTTCTCAGCCTAGACCCTAAAAGCTAGAAGGGCCTGGAACAATATATTTCATTCTCTGAAAGAACATGGATGCCAACCAAGAATCTTATACCCAGCAAAATTAACCTTCAGATCTTATGATGAAATAAAATCTTTCCACAATAAACACAAGTTAAAATAATTTACAAATAGCCTGCACTACAGAATATTCTTAGCAAAATATTTCATGAGGAGAAAATGAAAAACAACAATGCAAGTCAGTACAGGGAGGAACTACCCTAAAGGAAAAGCCAGTCAAAGGAGGAACCAAGTCAAGTTAAAAACCAAAAATAAGCCAAAATGGAATACAAATCATATCTCAATAATAACCCTGAATGTTAATGGCCTAAACTCATTAATCAAAAGACAAAGACTGGCAGATTGGATTAAAAGGAAAGATCCAACAATATGTTGCCTTCAAGAGACTCATCTCATAGAAAAAGACATCTACAGACTAAAAACGAAAGGATGGGGAAAAACATACCATGCACATGGACTCAGAAAAAAAGCAGGGGACTCTGTCCTCATATGAGATAAAGTGGACCTCAAACCTAAGTCAGAAGAGATAAAGAAGGACACTTCATACTTTTTCAGGGAATCATACACCAGGAAGACATAACAATTTTAAATATTTACGCTCCAAACAATGGAGAATCTATGTACATCAAACAAACCCTTCTCAATTTCAAGAATCAAATAAACCACAACACAATAATACTGGGTGACTTTAACACACTGCTCTCACCACTGGATAGATCCTCCAAACAAAAACTGAACAAATAAACTATAGAACTTAATAATACAATTAATAATATAGACTTAATGGAAATATATATATATATATATATATATATATATATATAGTATTTCATCCATCATTGAGCAAATACTTTCTTCTCAGCAGCTCATGGATCCTTCTTCAAAATAGACCAGGGCTTGGGATATAGCTCAGATGGTAGAGTGCTTGCCATGTAAGCACAAGGCCCTGGGTTCAATCCCCAGCACCGC
>JAJEJO010000136.1:163649-231517 GCA_020662805.1 Glaucomys volans
CATATGCTATGCCACAAAGCAGCCGTTAGTAAATACAAAAAAATAGAGATAGTCCCTTGTATTCTGTCAGACCATAATGGAATGCAATTAGAAATCAATGATAAAATAAAAAACAAAAACTCCAACACCTGGAGACTAAATAATATGCTATTGAATGATTCAATAATAACAGAAGACATCAGGGAGGAAATAAAAAATTCTTAGAGGTAAACAAGAACAATGATACATCATATCAAAATCTCTGGAACACTCTGAAAGCAGTACTAAGAGAAAAATTCATTGCATTGAGCTCATACATTAAAAGAACAAAAAGTCAACAACTAAATGATCTACCATTACATCTCAAAGCCCTAGAAAAAGAAGAATATATCAGCACCAAAAGAAGAAAGGAAATAATTAAAATCAGAGCTGAAATTTAAACAAGAGAAATAATTCAAAAAATTGACAAAACAAAAAAGTTGGTTCTTTGAAAAAGTAAACAAAATAGATAAACCCTTAGACACACTAACAAAGAAGACAGAGAAAATTCAAATCACTAGAATTTATGATGAAAAAGGAAAGATCATGACAGCCTCCATTGAAATATATAACATAATTAGAAGCTACTTTGAAAATCTACACTCCTACCAAATAGAAAATACCAAAGACATTGACAAATTTTTAAAGACATATGATCCTCCCAAAGTGAATCAGGAAGACATACACAATTTAAACAGATAAATTCCAAGCACGGAAATAGAAGAAGCCATCAAAAGCCTACCAACCTAGACAAGCCCAGGACCAGATGAATTCTCAGCTGAATTCTACAAGACCTTTAAAGAAGAACTAATACCAATACTCCTCAAAGTATTCCATGAAATAGAAAAAGAGGGAACCCTTCCAAACTCATTCTATGAAGTTAATACCAAAACCAGATACCACTTTGATACCAAAACCAGACAAAGACATATCAAGGAAAGAAAACTTTAGACCAATATCCCTGATGAACATAGATGCAAAAATCCTTAACAAAATTCTGTAAAATCACATTCAAAAACCTATTAAAGAGATAGTGCACCACGATCAAGTGGGGTTTATCCCAGGGATGAAAGGTTGGTTCAACATCCAGAAATCAATAAATGTAATTCATCACACCAATAGACTTAAAGTTAAGAATCATATGATTATTTTAATAGATGCTGAGAAAGCACTTGATAAAATACAACACTCCTTCATGCTCAAAACACAAAAAAATAGGGATAGTAGGAACATACCTCAACATTGTAAAAGCTATCGATGCTAAGCCCACAGCCAACATCATTCTAAATGGAAAAAAACTGAAAGCACTCTCTCTAAAAACTGGAATAAGGCAGAGATTCCCTCTTTCACCACTTCTATTCAACATAATCCTTGAAACACTAGCCAGAGCAATTAGACAGACCAAAGAAATTAAAGGGATACAAATAGGAAAAGAAGAACTCAAGCTATCACTATTTGCTGATGATATGATTCTGTATTTGGAGGATCCAAAGAACTCCACCAGAAAACTTCTAGAACTAATAAATGAATTCAGCAAAGTAGCAGGATATAAAATCAATAATTCATAAATCAAATGTATTTCTATTCATAAGTGATGAATCCTCTGAAAGAGAAATTAGGAAAACCACTCCATTTACAACACCCTAAAAAAAAAAAAAAAAACAAACACTTGGGAATTAATCTAACAAAAGAGGTGAAAGAAAGACCTATACAATGAAAACTACAGAACACTAAAGAAAGAAATTAGCAAAAAACCTTAGAAGATGGAAAGATCTCCCATGTTCTTGGATAGGCAGAATTAATATTGTCAAAATGGCCATTCTACCAAAGGTGCTATAGAGATTCAATACAACTCCAAGTAAAATCCCAATGACATTCCTCATAGAAATAGAGAAAGGAATCATGAAATTCATCTGGAAGAATAAGAAACCTCAAATAGCCAAAGCAATCCTGAGCAAAAAGAGTAAAGCAGGAAGTATCACAATACCAGACCTTAAACTATACTACAGAGTAGTAGTAACAAAAACGGCATAGTATTGGCACCAAAATAGACAGACAGATCAATGGTACAAAATAGAAGACACAGAGACAAACCCACATAAATACAGTTACCTCATACTAGACAAAGGAGCCAAAAACATACAATGGAGAAAAGACAGCCTCTTCAACAAATGGTGCTGGGAAAACTGGAAATCCCTATGTAGTAAAATGAAATTAAACCTCTATCTCTCACCCTGCACAAAACTCAACTCAAAATGGACCTAGGAATTAGACAAGAGACCCTGCACCAAATAGAAGAAATAGTAGTCCTGAATCTTCATCATATTGGCTTAGGATCAGATTTCTTAACAAGACCCCAAAGCACAAGAAATCAAAACAAGAATCAATAAATGGAATGGATTCAAACTAAAAAGCTTTCTTCTCAGAAAAGCATACAATCAATAATGTGAAAAGAGAGAAAATCTTTTCCACATGCACTTCAGATACAGCACTAACCTCAAATCTTATAAAGAATTTACAAAACTTTACACCAAAAATACAAAGAACCCAATCAATAAATGAGCCAAGGTACTGGACAGACACTTTACAGAAGATGATATATAGGTGATTAATAAATATATGAAAAAGTGTTCAACATCTCTAGTAATTAGAGAAATGCAAATTAAAACAACTCTAAGATTTCATCTTACTCCAATTAGAATGGACACAAGCAATAATAGGTGTTGGTGTGGATGTGGGGGAAAAGCACATTGCTGGTGGAGTTGCAAATTGGTGCAGCACATCTGGAAAGCAGTATGGAGATTCCTCAGAAAACTTGGAATGGACCCACTTTTAGAGGTTATTCCACTCCTCAGTTTAAGTCTTCAAAGGACTTAAAATTAACATACTACAGTAATGCAGCCACATCAGTGTTTATAGCAGCTCAATTAACAATAGCTAGATTGTGGAACCGACTTAGATGCCCTTCAACAGATGAATGGATAAAGAAACTGGTATATATACACAATGGAATATTATTCGGTCATAAAGAAGAATAATATTATGGCATTTGCAGAAAAATGGATGGAATTGGAGAATATCATGCTAAGTGAAATAAGCCAAGCCCAATAACCCAAAGGCCGAATGTTTTCCCTGATGAGTGGATGATGATACTTCATAGGGTTGGGTGAGTGGGGAGTAAGAGAAGAATGGAGGAACTTTAGGTTACATATAGGGAAATAAGAGGGAGGAGTGGGCAGAGGTATGAAAGATGATGGAATGAGACAGACATCATGACCCTATGTACATGTATGATTACACGAATGGTATGAATCTACATCATGCACACCATAAAAATGAAAAGTTGTACCCCATTTGTGTATAATGAATCCAAATGCAGTCTGTAAAAATAAAAAGCAAATTAATTTAAAGAAAGAAAAAAGAGAATACAATATGGTTGTAAGCTTTTTCATAATTATATAAAAGATGCAAACATTAAATACTTGTAACATTAATAACATGTTACATATATATACACACATTCACATAATTTTCTCTGTTAACAGTGCACAAATTCTTACAGTACAGAGATCATATTTACTTAAGCTTGTTTCTGAATAGTTCAGTAAATAATATTTGCTGTTCATCTTTCATTGTTGTCCAAAACATCCTGAATGCAATGCATGACTCTGTGTGTGTGTGTGTGTGTGTGTGTGTGTGTGTATTTAAATTAATGTAATAAGTAACTACAAAACACACAGGCCAAATCTGGCCTGCGACCTGTTTTGTAAATAAGATTGTACTGAAACACAATCATGCTCATTTATTTTACAAGTTGTCTGTAACTGTTTTCCTGCTACCATATCAGAGTTGAGTAGTTGGGACAGTAACTCACCAGCCTGCAAAGCCTGTTCTGGTCCAAAAAACAAAGTGTACTGACCCATGAGCTTGATGAATGTGTCATACTGTGAGCTAAATATTTCACTTGCTATTTCAATAAGTGTCTGTTTTACATACAGGAATTCCCTCTTCTGGGTTTTGACTAGTGTATTTAAGATAGAATATAGTATGAACCAAAATAGCCTAAATGTCTATATTAGTATATGCATATTATATTCACTAGTACTTAATATTGCTTTGCATGACCTTTTTATAGCTGCTGATATATATATTTGTATATATACATAATATATGTATTTTTTAACGTATAATTCTTGCAAACCATCCTTTTAAGAACTCAAGTCCCCTTTGAATTCATGGTCTCTTAGATTTTATTCAAGTCCAAGCGCCATGTGCTTTTCAACATTCTGAATCATACTTCCCTTGGCTTTGAGATGAAATGTATCTTATAGGACGTTGTATCATAGTCCTTAATGTCATTAAGAACTACAAGGATATGAATAGCTCTTCTCTTTGCCCCAAGGCCTTGTTTTTTTCTTCCACATCGCGTGAGATACAAAAGAATCATATTACTTACAGAAACCTAAAGAGAACATAGTGGTAGCTGACATTTAATTATTAGCTTCCATGGTGCCATATATACTATGTACATCCTCTCATTTCATCCACGCAAGAACCTTAAGAAGGAGAGTGGTGTGTCATCCCTGCTTGACAAACGTGGGAAACAAAAGCTTGATTACGATACGACCAAGATCATACAACCCATAACCAACAGAGCTGAAGTTCACACGCAAAGCTGTCAGATTATCAAGGCAAGACTCTTAACCACTATCTCACTATTAAATAATAGTCGCGAGTATACACTTTAAAATACCTTCACATGAGGTGACAGGTTAATAAGCTTGATTTAATTATTTGCAAATCCATAACTTCACTTTATATTCCATCAATACATATAATTATAAATGATCATTTATGTATAATTTACTATATATCATAGTATAGATACTAAATATATGCCATAGTGTATATATAATAAAGGGTATATACATATGTATATACATATATATATAGTCAGTTTCTAAATAAAAAAATACTTTCCCATGCCTCTAAACATGGTAAGATAACCAAGCTAGACATTATTATGGAGTTACCTGATAAACTGATATCTTCATTTCCTTCTCTGGCAGATCTCAGTGGGAATGCCATTTCTTGCTGTCATTCCTCTCTTCTTACCTAGTCTCCTTTCTCTATTCCCCACACACCTGTATACTCTGGAGTGAGTAGGAAATCATGCCTGGCGAGGGGGCAGGGGTCCTATGGCACCTCACCCTATTTATAATACTCAACCTACAGACATAACTGTTTCTGAAGTCAAGTAAACAAGAAAAGAAGCTGCTCTCTTTCCTGTGCAAATCACTGGCCTGGCAAGTGACATACTCAAATGGGCAGAGAGAGTTGACTAACTGGTAAGGGACAACAGGGTTGAGTTCCCCTGGGCCCCTGACCCTCAGAAATCGTCATGACTGGTATACAGCGTGTAGTGGGTAGTGAGAGACTGTCTGAGATCTCCCCTAGTCATCTGGCTTTGTCACTTAAAGTCTCAGTTACAAACATGTAAGGACATTTGAAAATGTTTCTTACAGGGCACATCTCTCAAAATCTACAAATGCAGAGATGGATGAAGTGTGTTTCCTGTGACGATCTTGCTGTCTTGAAATTAATTTATTAGTTTATTTACTTGAGAAAAAGTACTGCAGATTTTTTAGGCCCAGCCAGACTTATGCTGCTTATATTTGTCAACTCTGGAGTTTATTCCAGGAATGTCTGGGTGGTCCTGTAGCATAAAACCTGTTAGTGTCACTTCAACTGGGGACAGAGAAGGATGGCAACCTGCATCATTCTCGATGGGTAAACAACACGGTGGTGTCCTGACGTAGAGAAACAGGGCAAGAATGCCCGGCTGCTGCTGCTGTTTACTGTTTAACACTGTATAGAAATACTACCATACAAGGAAACGGGAGAAAGATGCGCCAGGCCATGGGTTTGATCCCCTGCACCAAAAAATTAAAAAATTAAAATTAAAAATGATCCAGAAAGGATGTAGAAGTAAAGATCTTGGAAAAGAAGGGATAAAATGATCACTATGAAATACATTATGAAATACAGTTGTAAATATAAAAACCCAAACTACAAAATAGCAAAAGAATGTGGTGAGATGCTGGCAAATACAAAAATGATCCTAACAGGCAGCACCTAAGAGCTACTTTGAACTATGGTCACTGGGCCCTCTGTTGAGAATTGCCTCCAGTGAAGGGTAACCACACTGTCGTTTAGGCCCTGTGATTTTAAAATATGTTTATCCTTTCAACTCTGAAAATTCTCTTCCAGACCATGTCCTCAAATTACCCGGAGGAATCTTCCTGAACTGAAACAAAGAAGAATATAGTAAGCTAATTAAGCACTTTTCCAAAGCAGCCTATTAAAAACAAACAAACAAACAACAAAACCCCCAAACCCTCAATGGAGTTTCTGGGATATTTATCATCTGAGCACCACCAGCAACACTTAGTTTGTCCTCTTAGGTGGGCCTAAGACTTTTCAATTCAGGTGAATCCAGGGTTCTGAGCATGACCAAAGGAAAAGCAGCTTTCAGCAAAAGGTTTGTCACAGCCCTTTTAATAATCATCGTCCCTGCCTCTCCCATAATAATGCTCAAAATCAGACGGCGCTGACCCAGCTGGAGGCCAGGATTAAAGAAATCTGCTTAGAACTGAATTGAGTCCACCAGAGCTACTGCCAAGAGAAGTGCATTCCACAGAGTGCTCTTTAGAGAAGCTCTCATTAGCCAGACTGCAAACCTTTGACTTCTTTTCTCTTGATATGTGACCACCTGGAATTGATTTAAACATGGCTGTAAATACATGTCCATACACATTCAGAGCCATATTATACTTCCATTTTTCCTGAACAACATAAGCAGTCTTTGTTATTTGTAACCCTGGGATAAAAATGATATGTTGTATAGTTTTAATATAAATTGCATGCATTCTAGATAATTAAAGAGTTAAAACATTACCTTTCAAATTAGAACTAGTTTGTCTGAGTTTAAGCTTTTATTTAAGATTTTAAAAAATATACAGTGGAGTCTATTCTCCCATCAACTAGATGCAATAGAATCTGTCCATGCTTTTTCTCACCTCTACCAATTTATGTTTATTCTTTTAATCTATGCATTTATTTCTCATGCCATACTCAATGCTATTATCTATGGCTATTGTGTTTGCTTTAGAATGTTCTCTTACTGCATGTCCTTGTGCAGATGTGTTTGCATGAATATTATCTAGACAAGTCTAAAACTGTGACGTGGAGGACTCTTTACAGGATTGAACACAGTGGTTTTTCAGCTTGACTCTCATTCAGATCAACTGAGAGATTTTACACATTCAGCCTGAGTGCTGGCCCCAAGGTTCCAATTCAGTAGGTGTAGGGTGAGGCCCATACCCAAGATTCCTTAAAAACCTAACAAGTAAGTCTAACTCACAGCTAAGAGATGAGAAGCACTTTCAATACAGTGCCTGATTCTATCCATAGTAAACAGCAAAATTGCTCGGCACATAGACAACCCTCAAAAACTGTATTACAAAAGACGGGCGTGTAGCACACGCCTGTAATCCAAGCGACTTGGGAGGCTGAGTCAGGAGGATCACGAGTTCAAAGCCAGCCTCAGCAACTTAGCGAGGCCCTAAGCAACTCAGTGAGACCCTGTCTCTAAATAAAATACAAAAATAGGGCTGGGGATGTGACTCAGTGGCCGAGTGTCCCTGAGTTCAATCCCTGGTTCAAAAAAAACCAAAAAACAAAAAAACTGTATTACATAATTACATATGTTACATAATTAGCAAACTGATTTGAGATGGAGGTTTATGAAACAAATTCCTTCACTGGAGTGGCCATTGGCAGTCATGGCATGGAGCCAATCCAGGGTTTCTGAGTAAATGAAATGCTAGTAAATCCACACTACACTTACCTAAGTTCTGTCATTTGAGTCCACCAATTATTGACTTAACCTGGACAGGACCAACCTCTTTTGTTAGAAATGTATACATATGCACATATGCATGTGTGTGCATATTTAACTTTACCTTTTGAATGAATATCCATGTATGTACACATATACACACGCAAATGTATACACACAAATATATGTACATATAACATATATATGTGGGGTTTTTTTGGTAAGGAGATTCTTACTGCTAAAATTGCCAGAAAAATGTGTCTTTGTTATCATAAAACACTATTTATGTTTGTGGAGTCTTTCCCTGATTAAAAATTGATAAGTAACTGTCCAGTTAAACAAGAGCTTCAAATAAGACCCCACTTATTTCATTCAGTAAGTGAAAACACCCCAAGATTTGCAGGTTTAGTTTTGGTGTGTTAGGTGTAGTGATAAAGTCGGTGTTTTCTTAGTAAACACCAGTTCCACTTTTCCTACAGCAGCTGTGGGTTTGTAGCGGTCCTGATGCTGAGAGAATTAACAGGTCACGATGAGAGAGGCTGGAGGCAAACGATGATGCTGCACTGGAAGACTGAGATGTCCTTCTGAGCTCTTGTGGGCAGCTCTTGTGGGCAGCAACTCAGAGTCCCATGCAAAGCTTGCTAACCCTCCAGATTTCTGGGCCTCACTCCCAGAGGTTTTCATTGAGTAGCTGGACCACCGACCCTGGAAATCTGTATGTTAAACAGCCATTCCAGGTTAATACCCACAGTGAGACTGTTCTGTGTTTCTCACTTTCAGAGGTTGAAAAAAATCTACTCAAGGGCTTCACAACTTGGCAATAGGGGAGTTTTATTATCCTCGGCACGTCTTAAACTGTTTTATTTAAACTGGTGTTTGTTTGTTGTGGTGCCAGGGATTGAACTCAGGAACACTCTTATCACTGAGCTATATCCCCAGCTCTTTATTTATTATTATTATTATTATTATTTTAATTGTACATGGACACAATGCTTTTATTTATTTATTTTTTTGACGTGGTGCTGAGTATGGAACCCACTGCCTCACACACGCTAGGCAAGTGCTCTACCACTGAGTCACAACCCCAGCACTCCCTAGCTCTTTTTATTCTGAAACAGGGTCATACTAAGTTGCCAAGACTGACCTCAAACTTGTGACCTCCCTACTTCAGCCTCCCAAGTGGCTGTGATTATAGGCGCACGCTGGTGTTCTTTATTTATACACTAAAGAACGTTATATGCCTCTTGAACATTTATTCCTGGTTGAAATTCAGTCTTGGAGCCAATGTTTTCAAACCCAGTGCAAATCAACGGCCCTTCCAAAGCTCTTGGGAATCTTTTCACAAATCTTACCCTTTGATTTGAATGAAAATAGGATACAGACTTCACTAAAACAATATCCAGCATAATTTGTAATCTAATCAAGACAGATTAGTACTAAGTAATCCAAGGTGGTAACAGTTCTCCACAGTGGGAGCACAGCAGCTGGGACGCAAGCTGCACCAGTGCTCAAGTAAAATGGCGGCTTCTGGGAAGGCCTTGTGGGAAGGAGAGGAGGAGACCTACTGCGCGCATACCGCTGGGACCTCTTTGCTTAAGGGAAGGTCCTCCTGGGAGGTCAGGCTTCTAACCTTCACTTTTGTCTGCCTTTATCTTTTCTAGCATTTTCTCTCTTTTCTCTCTTCTTCTCCACTTTTTCTTCCCCTTTTTCTCAAAAGTGTGAATAAAATCTGAGACATTTCAAAGTGGTATTTGAACCTTCACAATGACAGTGTCAGATACATTGGCCACAGACTCCAGTTCAAAAGTCCCATCTTTAGGATTGAAAGAGCTGACAGTTTGTAAGACCCACCCAACCTTTTCCACTCTTTGGATGGTCATTAAAGTCTATTGTGATAATTTCTAAAACAGGGAGGAAATAGGAAAGTAGGACTCCTGGAACTGAACTGGAACTGTGGACACGTTGCCAATATGCAGGTGAGTCACCAAAGGCCTGGGAGCTGTTTGCCATCCGTCAGCATAGAGGGAGGTGAGAATGGAAATCCGAGAAAAACAAGTGACTCAGTTTTCCCTTATAGAAAATGCTTCATTCCCGCTGCCTGATTTCCCTGCTTCCCTAAAGGGGCTGTAACCATGACTGAGCAAGCAGGGAGAGTTCACCACACTTCCTGCACTGGTGGCAATGGAAATTGGGATGCTTCCCCACTCACTGAGGCCTTGGAGAGCTCTCTGCAGAAGCTTATGACATTGTGTACCAGGAAAGGAAAATAAAAGTCAAAGGGAGATTCAACCATGTATTTCCTGCTTTGTCAGAGAATCACGCGGTGGGAAAGAATGAGAAGGGCTGTTTCAGTTCCAACTTTTCTACTAACACACTGTGCCACCTTGGCAGGCCATTGAATCTTTTTGAGAGCATTTCCTCATCTGTGAAATAACAACAGTACCTGCAACACAGGGCAGGTGTGAAGGGCAAGTGAGCTAGTGTACCTGAGTTACTGCACATTTTAAGCCTATAAAAATATGGAGCCAGGTGCAGCAGGGCACACGTGTAATCCCAGTGGCACAGGAGGCTGAGGCAGGAGGATCCAAAGTTTGAGACCAGCCTCAGCAACTCAGGCCCCAAGTAACTTAGTGAGACCCTGCCTCAAAATTAACAAAAAGAGCAAGGGATATGTCTTAGTGGTTAAGTACCCTTGGGTTCAATCCCCAGTGCAAAAAAAATAAATAAATAAAAATTTTTAAAAAAGAATTCTTTTTGTTGCTGTGAAGGTATTAGGAGATTATTGGGTATAGAAATGAGGCAAGAGGGGCTGGGGGTGTAGCTCAGTTAGTAGAGTGTCTGCCTTGTAAGCACAAGGCCCTGGGTTCAATCCCCAGCACCACAAAAAAAAAAAAAAAAAGGTAGAAATGAGGTAAGAGAGAGAAGGTACTTTCTCATACCCAGATGGAAATAGTAATATGTTTGGATATAATTAGTATCACAGGTATATTTTTATATGTATGAAGGTGGACCTTCATTTTAAAAGCTCAATCATATCATCATTGAGTTTAAGATACAAGGAGAAAGTCATCAACAGTAGACATTTCTCATCAAAGTTCTAATAATATTGAGGCTATCCTTACACTTCCTTTAAACTTAGCACAGATAAGCTCTTATTTTCAAAACATCTCATTTAGTCACAGCTCTTAATGATGTAAGAGTTCCCAGCAGCCATTATCCACAACTCTGTGCAATGGTTAGTGTTATTCCCATGTTGCAGAGGATGAAATGGATCAAATGGAATTTTTAAAATCTTTCCCAGGATCTGCTTAAAGTTTCATCCCCAGGTGTGTGTGACTCTAAATTTTTCATTTTCACGTTTTGTATTTTTTATATTTTTACACCTTAAAGAGAATGGAATCCATGCTCTCCCTAATTGGAACAGAAACCCAGACTCTGCGATAAGTTGACCTTGATTTAAATTTGTATCCATCCCTAAAGCCAAGGAAGACAATAAAACGCATGTCCCTGAATGCCCCTTTTCTGTTCTCAAGAACTTAGCCGGGGTAAAGGAACAAGCAAGCCTGGGCTGGGAAGTCCAGATACATCTTATCTTGAAGGACATCGGCTTTCTCTAGGCACACTGGGAACTATGGCAAGTTACTGTTTTCTGTAGAAAGTTTCTTTCTTCAATGTACACCAGGACAGTTGCTCCTTGGGATGCTGGTCAGACCAGCTAACTTAGCAAGCTAATGCTGGCAATGTCACTGCTTCTGCAGTCCAAGATACAAAACCCCTTTCAGAATGGGGACAGGCATGGAACTGAGGACACTGTGGAAAGAATACATGTCACTTAACCAGCCAGCCACCACTGGACAGAACACTGTGAGGAGGGACCACTTGGCAAGGCACCATGAGACGCAGAGGTGCTGTTTGCCTGTCACTACTACACTCTTCTTGGAGTAGTCTCTGATGTCTTGTAAGAGTTCCTCAATGAACCACAACTCCCATGCTGCCTCTGGGCACTTTCTTTGGTCTGTCTGCAACCTATCCCACCACCCTGGCACTACTGGGCTGTGGATGAGACACAGTTTCTTACCTTGAAATGGGTGCCAGGTGATGAGACTAGCCTAAACACACGTACATATGTGGGTGTGCTTCTCACATCTGGTCCCTGTCAGCCACGAATCAGCTAAGTGGTAAATGACACACTGACAGGAGGAGCCAGGGAACTTCAGTTCATATTCCCGCCTGTGATCGGCTAGTTGTGTGTCTCTGGGAAAGGAATTTAAACCCTGAGCCTTACTCCTCTCTGTGTGGGGAGTCATAGTGTTTGTCACAGTTAGTTGTGAGGATCAAGTGACACAGTACCCCTGAAAGTATTTTTCAATACTAAAGAAAAGGACGGCTTTCCAGCTGGGTTTGTTTCCAACCAGAAAGGGAGACGTGTTGGTCAGTAGTGTAGGAAAAGAAAATCATCATGAAGCCCCTGCTTGTCACTCCTTTCATGATATAGTTAATCGTCCAAAGAAGTGTCTTCCAAAGTATGGTGGGACAGGAGAGGATCTTAAGAGGCACATGAAAAATGTACTTTACTAGTTGTTGTGTTTTTAAAATTTATTTAGTTGTAGATGGACACAATACTTTATTTTATTTATTTTTATGTGGTGCTGAGGTTCCAATCCAGTGCCTCACACATGCTAGGCAAGCGCTCCACCACTGAGCCACAACCCAGCTTACCAGCTTACTTACCACAACCCCACTTTACTAGTTCTGTGTACCAAGGGATGATGGAAAAATAGAAACCTGATTTCCCAGGTTATTGTTTAGAATTGAACTAAGTATAAACAAATGAGTTGATTTTAAATCAGTTAAATGCAGGAAGGCACAGGTGTTCCACGGATATGGTGATATGGTAAAAGTTGAAGGCAATCGCTTTGGGGAAGCCCTGACAGATGCTTTCCCTGTTTGAAAGCAGACTTGTCTGGCAGTTATCAGAGCGACCTCTGATTGATCTCTGATTGCTCTTCTTGTCTTCAACAACTGTCATAATGATCGAGAGGTCTGTCAACGTTCTCCCTGAAGCTCCCCACTCGCTCCCGCCCCAGCTCTGGTCGAAGGCACCAACCCCATCAGGAAGGCAACTTGAGCCAAAGGTTGTTTTATTCCTTCCCGAAGAAATCTGCTTTTCCATCCCACGTTACACAGAGGATCCAAACCACGGGTGCATCTACACAGGGCTCAATCTCCACTTTGAGAAGTGAGAAGTTACTGTCAATATCGCAAAAGTTCTGACCCAGCATCCTTCAGAGAAAAAGTCCAAGGTCTGGAAAAGGTTTGTAACAGCTCTGCTGGGATGAATTCCCCAGCCCAGGCCCTATTGGCCACTCCCCAACTACAACTGCACTGCCAAAGGTTGAAAGCTGGTGATAACGATTTTAGAGCAAGGTTTGTTTTGTCTCTCATGGCCCGGCTTTTGCTTCAGAGGGCTCTCCCAGCATTGTTGAGAAACCAAAGCTGACCTGATACGACCTCTAAAAAAAGTAGGGTAGCCTTTTATGTTGAGGGACTTCTGTAGACCATGTCCTGTTTCTTTCCAAATATAATCTAGCAATTTTAATAGCAATTGAGAGAAAAATAAAGAAGCATTGCTTATTAAGAAAAAGTCCCTTTGTGTATTTTCTTGAGGAACTTCTTTTAGTGCAGACATTTCTTTCCTCGTTTGAATAGAAACACCCAGGGTTTTAAAACTTAGAAAAATTTATAGATTCACCAGCAGTCACGGAGTTAAATGGCAAATCTGAGATGTGAACCCACTTTTGTCTAGTTCCAAAGACCATGACATTCCCCAGCACCATAAAATTCACAATCAAATCTTTATTAATTAAGTGGTATCAAGGAGTGACATATTTTAAACGTGACTTCATAAAGGAGTAAAGAGATTCAGAATTTGCTTAGCCTACAATGTACACCATTCTTGGGGGCTCCCGAGGTGATTGCTTGGACCCCAGTGCTGCCAAGCCTATTTTTGTGTTTGCTGAAATGACCATGGAGCCTGGTCTACTCCCACCAGAGTAGAGTCAGAAATGAGTCCATGCAGGACTGAAGGCTGACATGCTCTCTATTCCCCTTTCCTGGCCCCAGAGGGAGGAGAGGAGGAGCCCCAGAATCAGGGCCCTATGAGTCACTGATGAGGGAGGTGATTTGGAGTTGCATGAAGAGAGTCCTCTCACTCAGGAGAGGGTTTTCTCTCTGTGACACATTTAGTGAAGGAATCCAGCAACAAACCACAAACTCTCTTTGTCCAGTTGAATAGACAAGAACCATGGGAATTATTTTCCCACGCCACTTCCACCTTCTCACAAAATGCTGCCTAAGCTGTTTCCATTTTCCTGCTGCTTTCCCCACTTGTTTGTTGAGGGACGACAGCGGGAGGCAAGTTAGGCACCTGTTATTGAAGTCATTCAAAGTCTGTGGAGATGTCCCTTTCCAACCTCCAGAACAAAATTCCCCAGGGCAAGGGCCGAGTCTTCCTTTGCATAAGGAAATGCAAAAGTGCAAAGTGTACAGCTACTTAAATTACTGCCTTATTTATGATATTAGATGGATCACTTCCAAGAACTTGTTCTGAATTAGTCCAGGACCTCAATTCTCCAAAATTATTTTTGTTACTAGAATGTCTCTTTCCCTCTGTCCTTTAAGTTTGTCACCTAATAGAGTGACTTGCCCCTGGCCAGAGCCTTTTGGAATACCTGATCCAACCTCACTAGGGCTCTGGATCTGAGATTCAGAGTGGCTGGTCCAGCCCTAGGAGCGAGGTTCCTCAATCAGCTGCACAAAACCCCCACGAGGCCTGGGTGATAACAGCCCAGACTAATGGTCGGCTGTGAAACACTCCTCAACATGCCTCTAAAACTCTTATCTGGCAAGTTCTGTAGTTTGCACTTAATACCCAGAGAAAATGTAAAATCTTTGGGCTCTTGTTCAAGTCAGGCAAACTCTAAACAGTTTTAGAAATTAGTGCAGAAAATGAGTTTGGAATAGCAACCTGCCCTCATTTTCTGTAACAACTTTATTTTGCCAAAGCACAGTTCTTCCTGCTGAGGTGTGTGTCCTTCCTTCCACCTCCCCACCTCCCATAATGCACAAAGACTTTCAAAATGTGCCAAGCCAAGATAACTTGCGTGAATACATTTCCAGATCTTTCACTGTCATGTGTATCATTTCCTCAAGTTGATCTGCTGTAATGGAGGTGGGGGTGCCAGGACAATCCTTGAACTGGCCTGGTTTGAAGGAGACAAAAGTTGGACCAACTCCAGAAAAATGGTTTACATTGGATGTCCAGGAGAGAAAGGTACAGGACACCCCACAGGGGCAGGTGAAGGACAGCAGAGGCAGAGGATACAACCAGAGACAGACCTCACCTTGACAGGGACAGGAGACCTCTGAAAGGGTCCAGCTTTTCTGGATCAGAAATAACTGCAACTGGGAAATGACTCCCAGAAAACACTCCTGCTGGCATTGATTACTGGGTTAAATGATCAACCTGAACTGAATAGCAAGACTCAGCCTGTGACTTGCCAACCAAGTACATGAATATCACAGTGTGAGTGTCTGGAGGGGAGGGAGAGGGGACGGACTAAATGACTTGCCCTCTAAGATCTCTACACACTGCATAAGTGAGTCTCATTAGAGAGGCCTAAGCAAGTATTAACTGTATTAACGAAAAAATGGTCAAAGGAGGACAAAGGGAAGATGAGATAGTAAATCTCCACATTTGTTAACAACTTACAATTCACAGAATTTTCACCTTATCTCACTGAAGGCTCTTATCAACCTCCTTTGTCAGACAGGAGCCACTAGGATGAGCTTCCTCAGCTCCTGCCTCTGGCTCCTGAGTGAATCAGTAGCCACACCTTTCCAGCCTCCTTTCCCAGTGTCCCTGGAATGTAAGGTATTCCTTCCTGCCCAAGGCTAATTCCACCTCCTCTTCTTCCTAGGGACCCCATCAATCATTCCCCCAGTAACTTTAGCATCTTCCTTTCAACTGTCTTTTTCCCATATATTAATATGGCCAATCTCTCCTGTCTTAAGGGAAACCAAGACCTTCTTGACCTGAGGTGCCCTCTAGCTACTGTCTCCGACATTCTCTTTCCCTTCACTGTCAAGCTACTTAAAAGAGTAGCCAGAATCTCTGCATCTCATTCTTCTACCCTCTGATGTCTGGCTTCTGCCTTTCATTAAAACTATTCTCTCAGAGACCAACCATCCAATCTAAAAGCTTTCAGTCTTTATCCTAATAGACTTTTCTTGAACTATTGGATACTGCTGATTAATTTCTCTCCCTTGAAACATCCCTCTTCTGTGATTCCCAGAGCACCCTTGTTTCTAATATTCTCCCCCATCTCCAGGTCAAACTGCTCAGTTTATTGGGTTCTGTTCTTTCACCTGCAGTTTGAAAAAAAAAAAAAACAACTATTTTTATGGAGGTATAACATACCTTCAGAAAAGCGCATAAATTTTAAGTTCACCAGTTGACAATTTCCACAAACTGAACTCACCCAAGTAATAGGCACCCAGAACAAAGGCTGAGTATTTACAGCACCCCCACAAATGTCCCTGTGCCCCTTCCAGTACAAATCTCTCCTTCCAAGAGTAGCCACTCTGCTGATTTTGAAGATGGCAGATGAGTTTTGCCCATGCCTGAACTTGTGTGACTGTAGGCTATGAAAGCTTTCATAGCCCACAACTTTTGGGTGAGGGCTTCTTTTGCTCAGTATTGTGTATGAGAAAATTATCCCTATTTTTGTAGGTATAGTTTGTTCATTCTCATTGCTATAAGAGAGCTGACTGAAAGAATATACCACAGTTCATTTATCTATTATTTTGTGATGGATATTTGGTGATTCTTCAGATTTTGCTATTAAAAAGGGGGTGTTGTAGTGAACTCACACACACCTGGTTTTAAACTTTGAGTTCCTTAGATGCCCCTCTGAGACCTATTCCCTTGTATAGTCCCTCAGAGTGGATCTGAAATACTTAGGAGATAGATAAGCAAAGATTATTCAGATATAAAAGCAGTAAGTTTCTCTTCTCACTAAACAATATAGACTTGTAGAAAGGTTCAGGTGAATACTTTTCAAATAATACAATTTTCATAAACTAAAATTCAACATATGCATGCTAACCAAATAATAATAACAACCTGAAGTCCAAAATTCTTACAGGCAAGATTAAATTAGTGCCAGCTGATGTGCAAGATTTTTTTTTTTTTAATTTTTGCAGACTGCATTTTGATTCATTGTGCACAAATGGGGTACAACTTTTCATTCCTATGGTTGTGCATGATGTAGATTCACACCATTTGTGTAATCATACATGTACATAGGGTAATGATGTCTGTCTCATTCCACCATCTTTCATACTCCTGCCCCTCCCCCCCTCACTTCCCTCTACATAATCCAAAGTTCCTCCATTCTTTCTTACCCTCCCCCCACCACCCTTCAAGCAAGATTCTTATAGGAGGGATTCCCTTATTAAAAAACAATCTGTTTCTCAGCTGATAGGGGCCATGTTTCCATACTACCACTGAATCCCTGAATTCTCACAGTTTGGTCATTAAATTTTACATCGCAACAAGTTTGTGGAGGGTGGTGACAGAGAATGGGAGAGCAGCGACTGAGAAATGGGGGTCTCTGATGACTTCATGGCTGTGGCACACCTGGTGCCCGGAAAGTTTCCATGCAAGGGCACAGGATGCCTAGCTGCTATGGTAACGCCCTGCCTGAGGAGGCTGTGTGCAAGAGTCTTATCAGCTTCAACCTTGATCTCAGGCACATAACTCCCAGGAATAGAGGAATTCTCATGCTTGACAACCACAATGTTTCACCAGCTCTGCTCCTTCTGAGTTGCCCACTTAACAGTAACTTTAAACAATGCACCTCCTTGAGCGCTACACCAAGCTCCTTACATCGCACATTGTAACTGTGGAAAAGCTGCATACATGTTTCTAGTTCTGTAACTTTCTTGAGTACAGAGTCACTCAAGGTGCCCAAAGATGTGCAGAAAACCTAAAGAGGGATAAGGACACAGTATGCACCAAGAAAATAAGAAGCAGAAGTTGTCAGGACAGTGAAAGTATTTAGCAAAGAAATTTAAGAGGGAAAAAATATAATAAAGTTGGCTTAGTGATAAGTTTTTAGAATAGTTTTTGATACCAGTATAAAAGTGAATTCTGTAAATAATAATGTGGGTGTGTTTACAGGAAGAAAGCTCAGAATTTTGGGGCTCTGGTTTGTCTTTAGAACCCTGCATGGGGTCCACAAGGGGCATCGCTGGCCAGTACCTGAGTTCTAAGGATTTACGTCTGGGGCAGGTGGTCAAAGCATGTTTCCTCTGTGTTGCAGAATAAAGCCCTGCTTCCTGATGTTGGAAAAAAAAATAATAATGCTTGCATAGTCTTTAACCTGATAATGAGACATGTATGGATAAAGATTGCTTGTGTAACTCGTTAGATCTGTGTATATGTTCTTAGAAAGGCAAAGTAGAAAACAGACACGCTGGTTGTGTCTTGATCAGTCAAATAAAAGCTGTGTGAAATAGCTCCAAGCACGAATAAGAATGTCAAGTAGCCGGGCGCGGTGGCGCCCACCTGTAAACCCAGCACTTGGGAGGCTGAGGCAGGAGGATGGAGAGTTCAAAGCCAGCCTCAGCAACTTAGCGAGGCCCTAAGCAACTCAGTGAGACCCTGTCTCTAAATAAAAAAATACAAAATGGGGCTGGGGATGTGGCTCAGTGGCCAATGACCACTGGGTTCAATCCCCCAGTATCAAAAAAAAAAAAAAAAAAAATGTCAAGTAAAAGAGCAGACAAGATTGATTAAAAGATGGAATTGAGCTATACATATTAGGTATATGCAAAGTTCTGGGATTACATTTGCATCATGTCTATAAGGAATTTTTACATATTTTGCTATTACTTTACTTAATAAATCAGCAATTATTTTTGTTTTAGTACAACCATTCTCAGAAAAAAATACAAATTTAAATCTAACAGTATAGTTGAAATCCACAGCAATAGATATTAATTTTATAATAAGGCGGTAGGGAAAGATGCTTTACCCAAAATTTTATGATATGTAATTTTGTCTTTTCCAAAGATACTTTTTGTGTGTGTGATGTTACTGGAGACTGAACCTAGGGCCTTGCATATTCTAGGCAAGTGCTCCACCACTGAGCTACAACCAGGGCTCTTTTTATGTTGAGACAGTCTCACTAAGTTGTCCTCAAATATGTGATCCTCCTGCCTCAGTCTCCAGAGTTCCTGGGATTACAGGTGTGTGCCAGGGCACCCAGCTCCGATGATATTTTTTACTAAAGGCTTTTGAGATTCTTTGTCTAGAAAAATCCTCTACTCTGTGCCAAATGGTTTCGCAATATTCATTCTTTCTCACTGGTGATAAACTATGTGATATTGCTTCTGCTTTTGAAATCAAAGGAAAAATGTGTTTACAGTTTCACTTTGAGTCTGTTAACAAGGAATTCTGTAACACTTTGAGACTGATACATTTTCAGCAAAACGTTAGTTCAAAACTGGGAACAAATATCTCACTTGATTCACTGGCCACCAAAGCATTTAAAGAAATGACTGACATAATTTTAATAAACTACAAAATTTCTTCATTCCCAGCTCATAATGCACCATGCTAATGTGTTTTGAACCTTCACCTGACTTAGCAAGCTTTGAAATATTATCTACCTTTTCTTGATAGATGTGGGGATAGACAATATTGAGAACTTGGAAGTTGTTTTACTTTTTCTTGTAAAATTTAAAATAAATTTATTTTTTCATTGATACATAAAAATTGTACATAGTTATGCAGTGCTATGTAAGTTTCAATACATGTATACATTTTGTAATGTTTAAATCAGATTAAACATATTTATCTCCTCAAACTTCTTTCATTTCTTGATGGTGAAACCATTTAAAGTTCTTTCTAGGTGTTTGAAATGTTTGTCATTGCTATCTACAGGCACCTTACAGTGTAAGAGCATACCAAAACTTCTCCTTCCTATCTAACTGTAATTCAGTACCCATCAATTCTTTTACTGTCTTAAAAGATGCTCATGACAAGTTTGGCATGATGGTGCATGCCTATAATTCCAGTTACTTGGAGGCTGAGGCAGAAGGATTGCAGGTTGGAGGCCAGCCTCAGCAACTTAGTGAGAACCTGTCTCAAAATAAAAATTCAAAATAAAGATTAAAAAAGGCTGGGCATGTAGTTCAGTGATAGAGTGCTTGCACTGTATGCAGGAAGCCCTGGGTTTGATCCTCAACACCACACGCACACACGCAAAAAATAGGAGCACAACTCTATCAAAGTTTTCTACTCACATTAGTATTGTGATCATGGACCTACTCAGGAATTTTAATTTTATTCAGACACATTGCAACAGGCTACAAATAATTCTTTTTGACCTTACAGCAATTGTTGAAGGCCATCTCCACTCCTCGATTGAAATAATTCACATTAGTCAGCAATTTTTAGGTTACAAATCAGAGAAACCAAACATGAACTAGTTGTTATGGTTTGGATGCCAGGTGTCCCCCCAAAGCTCATGTGTGAAACGATGCAAAAAGGTTTAGAGGAGAAACGTTAGGGTTATGAGAGCCTTAATTCAATCAGTGAATCAATCCCCCTGATGGGATTAACTGAGTGGTGACTGAAGGTGGGTAGGGTGTGACTGGAGGAGGTGGGCATTGGGGGTAGGCCTTTGGGGTATATATTTTGTATATTTTGTCCTCTCTCTCTGCTGTCTGGTCATTGTGTAACTGCTTCCCTCTACCATACTCTTCTGCTAGGATGGTCTGCCTCACCTCAAGCCTTGAGGAATGGAGCCTGCTGTCTATGGACTGAGACCTCTGAAACCACGAGCCCCCAAATAAACTTTTCCTCCTCTAAAAGTGGTCTTTTCAGGTAGGTCTTTTAGTCACAGTAGAGAAAAAGCTGACTAAAACAACAGTTTAGGCAAAAGAGCTATTATTGAAAGGATGAGTCTTATGGTTTAACTGCCTGAAAAACAGCACATCTGTGTCCCAGGACAGCTGGGCAGGGATTCAGCTGCAGCTGGAACATGTGCTCTCCATCTCGGCCCCACTGTGCTCCCTTCGTTCCCTTTTACTGAACATCACATGCCTCTGGTATGGGGAGCAGTCTCTGGGCCTGTACTAGCCTGGGCTACTTTTCTGCATGAATTGGAAAAGATGCTTCTCTGAGTGCAGATAGGCTTGTGGTATGCACAGTTTGGAAAATGGAGGACTCCGTTGGGGAGGGAGTGTCCTCCTTTTCAGATGTAGTCCTGCACCAGGGTCCAATGCTTGGTCAGCAAAAGCAAGTGAGGTTCCAACCCCCACAGCAGTCTTTTCCTGGGCTCCTTTGCACAGTGAATAGACTGAACCTCCTGACTCAGGATGGCCTCTAACTTCTCATAGCTTCTATACTTCTTTCAGGTCTATAGTCAAAAATTCCGTGAATAGACTCTGATTGGTCAGCTAGTCATGTGACCACATGTTATGGTTTGGATGTGAGGTGTCCCCCAAAAGCTCATGGATGAGACAATGCAAGAAGGTTCAGATGAAAAATGATTGGGTTGTGAGAGTCTTAACCCAATCAGTGAATTAATCCCCTGACAGGGATTAACTGAGTGGTAACTAAAGTGGTGGGGTGTGGCTGGAGGTGGTGGGAATTAGGGCAGAGCTTCGTATATATTTGTGTCTGGAAAGTGGAATCTCTCTCTGCTTCCTGATGATATTAGCTGCTTCCCTCTGCCACACTCTTCCACTATGATGTTCAGCCTCACCTCAAGCCCTGAGGAATGGAGCCTGCCTTCTATGGACTAAGACCTCTGAAACTGTGAGCCCTCAAATAAACTTCTCCTTGTCTGTAATTGTGCTGGTCAGGTTACTTAGTCACAGCAGCGAAAACGCTGACTAAAACACCACACGTGACCAATCAACCATGTCCAGGTACAGGGATCTATGGCATTAACAAATTTATTGTAGACCTTTCCCTTGACATTAGGTCACTCCCAGAAAAGAACAAATCTTTGTAAGCTGGGCAGCCCACTGCTGGCATCTTCTACTCAGTCTTGGACTTTTGTGGGGTTTTTTTTGGAACCAGGGATTGAACTTAGGGACACTCGGCCACTGAGCCACATCCCAGCCCTATTTTGTATTTTATTTAGAGACAGGGTCTCACTGAGTTGCTTAGGGCCTCGCTAAGTTGCTGAGGCTGGCTTTGAACTCGCGATCCTCCTGACTCAGCCTCCCAAGTCACTTGGATCACAGGCGTGCGCCACCACGCCCAGCTTAGTCTTGGATTTTTTCTCAATGCATAATTTTAATAAACTAGTGCTTATCTTTTTATTGAATTATCTGTTATCTCATTAAATAGTATTGAATAAGCAGAGGAAACATTTAAATCATTGATGCTGATTGAAAGAACTGCATGTTTTAATTGTTCAATGATTTAGTTTGGGTAGAAATAAACTCTAATTTAAAAATCAAGATATCTTTTCCTCTGTCTTACATTATGATGTACCAAAACTGCTTTTTGTGCTCATGACATAGATTCATAATTCCCTCCCACCCTACCTATAATCACTATTTAAAAAAATATGTGCTCAATAATATATTTTGAAGACATTCTGTTTTCCTCAGCTTGTTTCAAGTGGACTGATGGTGACCTATTGATATTACAATTCATCCATGCTGTAGCATGTTGTCTTAGTTCATCCTGTCTGCTATAGCAAAATACTATAAACTGAGTATTTTATAAACAACAGAAATTTACTTCTCACTTCTGGAGGCTGGGAAGCCCAAGTTCAAAGTGCTTGGAGATTTGATATTTGGTAAGGGTTAATTTAAATAACAAATTTGTCTCCACCCCAAAATTATGCAATTTCCAGGGCTTTTTTTTTTTTTCAAATAGAAACTTTTTGTGGGAGAGGTAGTAGGGATTGAACCCAGAGACACTTCACCACTGAGCTAGATCCCCAGCCATTTTTGTTTTCTTTTGGGACAGGGACAGGGTCTCTCTGAGTTGCCGTGTCTGATCTCGAATTTCCAGTTCTCCTCCCTCCATCGCCTGAGTTGCTATTATTACAGGCACGTACCACTGTGTCCAGCTTCCAAATAGAAACGTTTTAAAATTACAAATGGCCTCTCTCCATTATAGAATTTTTGGTGGCAAATTAACTGATATAAATAACAGAATCCCTCTTCCTTCAGAGCACCACATTTCAACCCTCAGGAGTAGGAACGAGATCTTTAAAACTTCACCATTTGCCTTTATTTATTTATATTTCTGAAGACAAATATGGGTTGATAAGGTCCATGGCTTCACTTCACATCATTCAATCCATGTGCAGAGCCCAACCTTGAAACCTCTACATTTATGCCAATTTCAGGTCATCTAGTAACATAGTAATAACTATGATAATGAATTGTGCAGGCATCATCAGTGACATCCTGGACTAACTAGACAAATTCTCAGAAATCCTTGCGAAAACTGAGAATGCAGATTTTATCTTGACATTGTTTTTTTTTAAACTGGTTACCTGGGAGAGGGGAATTATCACACCTAAATAAAGCTATACTATTGGAAGAGTGTCTTCAACATACAGAAATACAAATCAAAAGCACACTGAGATGCCATTTCACTCTCATGAGGGCAGCTATTATAAAACAAAACAAAAACAAAGCAGAACAAGCGTTGGCCCAGACAGGGAGAAATTATAATACCTGTGCACTGTGCCTAGAAATGTCAAAGATATAGGTGCTATGGGAAACAGTACGGTAATTTCTCAAAACATTAAATATCTTTTGAGCCAATAATTCCACTCCTGGGTATATGCCCCAAAGAACTGAAAGCAGAGATGCAAATAAATATGTGCACATCCATGCACAACATTTTCCACAACAGTTTAAAGGTGGAAACAACCCAAATGACCACAGATGGATGAAGGAATAAACAAAATGATATATACATACAATGGAATACTATGTGATCTTAAAAAGGAAAGAAATTTGAAAGAGTGTTTGAATGTAGTGCTTCTTAAAATTCATAGGTTGAAATCCTAACCCCCAATATGATGGTATTAGGAGGTGGAACTTTCGGGAGTGATCAGATCCTTAGGGCAGAGCCCTCATTAATGGGATTAATGCCCTTATAAAAGAGGTCCAAGAGAGACCCCTTACTCCTTCCATCAGAGTGAGTGCACAACTAGAAGACACTGTCTATGAACCAGAAGGTGGACCTTCTCCAGACATTGAATCTACCAGTATCTTGATCCTCAACTTCCCAGCTTCTAGAACTGTGAGAAATAAATTTCTGTTATTTATAAGATATCCAGCTTGTGGTATTTTTTAATAGTAGCCTGAGTAAACTAAGATAGCATGCTACAACACGATTAAGATCATTATTACTGAAATGAGTCAGACATAAAAGGACAAATATTTTATGCTCCTACTTACATGAAGTACCTAAAATAGTCAAATTCAGAGACATGAAGTAGAGTGATGATTTCCAGAGGCGGAAGGGAGGTGGGAATGGGGAGTTAGTATTTAATGGGCTTGGAGTTTTAGTGTTGTAAACTAAAATTTTAGAAAGTTGTGGGGATACTTATTGGTGCTGATTATATGATATGAATTCTTAACACTACTGAACCGTACACCTAAAATAGTTGAAATGGTAAATTTTATGTTATGTGTATTTTATAATGAGGAAAGAGGAAGCATCAACATCCACAAAACTTTGTTGTGGCAAGAACACCAATTAGATGGAGTAATGCTGTTAGAGAATCACCAATTGAATTGTAACAAACTGCCAATTGAATTTTTTCTTTACTAACTCAGTTGAAAGTGGGCCACTTAAGGCCCAAATCGTCTTCATATTGGCTTAGGATCAGACTTTCTCAATAAAACCACCAGAGTTCAAGAAATAAAAGGAAGAATCAATAAATGGGACAGATTCAAACTAAAAAGCTTTTTCTCAGCAAAAGAAACAATCAATAATGTGAAAAGAGAGCCTACAGAGTGGGAAAAAACCTTTTCCATACACACTTCAGACAGAGCACTGATCTCCAAAATTTATAAAGAACTTTCAAAACTTTACACCAAAAATACAAAGAACCCAATCAATAAATGGGCTAAGGAACTGGGCAGACACTTTACAGAAGATGATATAGAAGTGATCAACAAATCTATGAAAAAGTGCTCATCATCTCTAGTAATTAGAGAAATGCAAATTAAAACCAACCTAAGATTTCATCTAACTCCAATTAGAATGGTTATTATCAGGAATTCAATCAATAATAAGTGTTGACGCTGATGTGGGGAAAAAGGCACACTCATACATTGCTGGTAGAGTTGCAAATTGGTGCAGCCACTTTGGAAAACAGTATGGAGATTACTCAAAAAACTTGGAATGGAACCACCATTTGACCCAGCTATCCCACTCCTCGGTTTATACCCAAAGATCTTAAAATCAGCAAAGTATAGGGATGCAGCCACATCTATGGTCACAGCTGCTCAATTCACAATAGCTAGATTGTGGAACCAACCTAGATGCCCTTCAGTTGAAGAATGGATAAAGAAATTGTGGTACATATACACAATGGAATATTACTCAGCCATAAAGAAGAATAAAACTATGGCATTTGCTGGTAAATGGGTGGAGTTGGAGAATATCATGCTAAGTGAAATAAGTCAAGCCCAAAAACCCAAAGGCCGAATGTTTTCTCTGATCAGTGGATGCTGATACATAATGGGGGCGGGGGGGGTTACAAGGGGAGGATAAGAAAAGAATGGAGGAAGTATGGATGGTGTAGAGGAAAATGGGATGGGAGTGGGGAGGGGGAAGGAAAAATAGTAGACTGAGACAGACAGTATTACCCTATGTATATGTAAGATTATATGAATCGTGTGAATCTACATTGTGGAAAAAAAGATATTAAAAAGAACCAATAAAAAAAATGGGCCACTTATAAATTATGATAGAACACTATTCACATAGCAGACATCTGGGGGCTACAACTTTATTCTTCCCTTTGGGAATTTGGAGGAAGTGTATTCCTCCACCACCTGCAGCTGCCTGCCACGTGACCTCACACACTCTCTGAGCACCTTTCCTAGATGACCTGCTCAGTCAGTCCCAGGGCTTAATCTTCCACCTACACGCTAAAGATTCCCAAATCTGCCTCTATCCGAGAAGCTTGTTCTAACTCCAGAACTCAGCTGCTTGCTGAATCTCTCCACTAAGATGTCAGTGAGGGACTTCAACATGTCAAATGCAAACCCCTCTTCTTCCCCCCCCCCCCCCCCCCCCCCCCCCCCCCACCCAGCTTCCTTGGGCATTCTTCTCTCAAGAGCACCACCATCTCCTTTCATTGTCCAGCCAGCCAGGGCTCAAGCCCCAGTCCTTCTAGTTGACGTCTCCTTTTTCACCACCCACTTCTTATACATCAGCCAGCATGGCTTTGTCTCTTTCCTGCCTGTCACTCCAATCCCACCCCTTCTCTCCATCATGGCTGCCACTGCCATTGCTTAGGTTCTCTGCTTCTCCCCGGTGTGTGCCCGCACTAATGCCAGAGTAAACTGACTACTCTTGAATCAAAATATTTCATCTCTTCCTGCAAAAACCCCCAAATACTTTTTAACATGCAACAAGGTCTTGATTCTGCACAGAGCTTGCTTCTGTTTGGGGACACCCTTCACTTGTGGGTCCTTTGGAGATCACTTCAGACATGCTCACTGAATCTTGATTGAATCAATCAATCAATCAATCAATCAATCAACATCATCATAATTAGCAGCATGTTTTTCAACCTTTCCCCCATTTCTAGTCTCCTCTTCCAGCATCTTCCCTCCATGCCCTTCACTCTTGCCATGCTTAACTACTTTTGGTTTTCCTGGCAGAATGAGCTATTTCTGTCTCCCTGTTTTTGCAGAGATTTTAAATGATTGATTTGTTCAAGAACTCAGGGTTATCATATGTGACCCCACACAAAGTACTTCATCTCACTAGGCTTCAGATTTCTCATCAGTGAAATAGAGCAGGTATGTACTTCACAAAATTGTGTTGAGGATAAAAGAAAATACATGAACGCAGTTTGGAAATCCTATATTACTATAAAATGTCATTTAATAATTCACCAAAGCCTATTTTAAATACCACCACCTCCAAGGAGCCTTTTAAACAACCCAAGCAGAAACCATCTCTCTCTCCTTGGGAGCCCCACCCAACAGCCCATAGGCCTTTATGACTTCTGTCACGTGCTCCTTAATTTATCCAAGTTCATGTCTCATGTTTACATACAGACCACAAATTTCATGAAGTCAGCATCCATTCCTGTTCTATGGTTCTCCTATCCATTTGAGGTCTCAAAGGTCTAGAGAAAAAATCCTGAGTTTGAGGAGATAAACACAAAATTTCCATGGGGAAGGACCTGGGAAGCTTCCTTTTAGGGTGTCTCTTAGAATCACATCTCTATCACCAGAGGAACCTCTCCACCAACATCCGTGAATGACAAGACCTCGCCCCCTTCTTCATCCCCAGGTCGGTGGCAGACACTCTAATCAATGATGGACTCTGTCCACCTGAGCTTGGAGGGTACCAGGGCCTTTTTCAACACAGCTCTGGGCAACCATGACTAATTAATCAGCTGGCCTAAAGTCACTATGAAGAAGATAAAATGGTTAAAAAGAAAGAAGTCACTTCAGTTCTGGCAAGGGAATTGATGGGACTTAAACAGCACAGTCAAACCCTGGGTAGCATCTCTTGTTAGGCTGCTGAGAGACAAATGCCCAGCCTATAGTGATGCAAGGAGATCTTGTCCCAAACTTAAAGGCCAGAGGTATCCAGGGCAGTCCCCTCTGGAATCCCAGAAGCCCCTGATGGAGGACAGTGCCAAGGCTCTTGCTTCCCAACTGCCCCCACTCAGTGCACAGTCACATGTTTTAGTGTTCCCTTTCTCTTCTTAGGAAGGAACCAAGCACAGTAGCTGCCTCTTCTCCCCAACAAAGGGCTTATGTGTAATTAAAAGGGATTATGCTTGAAGGGGAAAAGTAGTCTTTAATCACCAACAGAAGGACACAGCAGCCTGAGCTGGAGGTGCTCTGAGCAGCATGTATGTCCATCACTAACCCTGACCCGAACCCTGACCCATTAGCCTCTGCTCCAGGCGATCCCCTTGTCCTTGGGTGCTCACCGGCATGGGCTTTGCCAGACAGATACAACTTTTGCTCTGGAAGAACTGGACCCTGCGGAAAAGACAAAAGGTAACGAGTTATCATCTATGTTCTAGAAGTGAGATGATGTGGAGCAAGCCAATAGATTGAGAGCATGGGGTGTGGGTGGTGCGGGGAGGAGAGCCTGAGGAGTCTGGGTTGCCATTTAGTCCGAAAGCAGTGTTTACCTGTCTGACTCCTTGGGGAGCCTATGACAAGTGCCCTTCACAGGATGACATGCTGCTCTGTCCCTGGTCACATTAAAATATCCCTCCCCCAACACACACACAGATGAATCTACTGCATGCTCATTCCTATCTCCACCCCCCTGGTTTTTACACTTGCCAGCTCAGTCCACCATGTTCTTGAGTATCTGCCCGATGCAGTGGGGAGAACCCTAAGTCCTGCAGAGCAAGCTCAAAGGAAAACAAGATTGCTCTCATCTAGCTCCCTAGCACAGCAATATCTACTCCATTGATTCCAGGAGGCACACTGGGTTTTCACACTTTAACACTTCCAAAACTGGGATGCAGCTCACAATCAGGTTACTTTATTTTTCTTTCTTCAAGGTACAGAAAAATAACAGTTCCTCTTACAACAGGTAGCATCTTAGATTCAATGAGTGTGTATCCTGAGCCTCTTCAATTAGCAGACATGGGGTTGGGCTGGACTGGAGACCTAAAAGCGTGAGACATGAACCCCCCTGGACTGGCTTCTATGATAGCTGGGGAAATCTGAAGTATATTTTGAGATCCAGAGCAATATAAATAGCATAGGAACAATATCCCAGGAGCCACAGGACACCAGAGAACCCCAAGAACATACATATAAATGCCAAACAGCCTCAGAGCAATCTTTCTGCAAAGGGGTAGGGAGTGAAGAACAATGCTCTTCACCACAGTCTTGAAGAATTCTGCAAGTAACTTAAGGAGCTGATAAGTGGGACAACGGAGGGGGAGCAGGGAGGGCTGGGGAGAGCTGAGATTAGAAAGACTGAGCCAGTCGGCCACAGGAGGAAGACTAGCCATAGGGAGGAAGAGAACAGTGTCTGCCCCAAACCTCAGTTCAGGATGGGAATATGGGTGGGGCAGGGTTTCTCCTGGGTTTCCGGAGGAATGTTAGGGAAGAAATGGAGCCAACTGGTGGAACATCTGAAGACCTGAGTGAATGCCTCTCAGGTCTGGTCAGAGGGAGCTGAACATGGAAACGTGTTAGCTTAGCTCAAAGCTGGCAGCTGAGTGTGAAGAAAACTGAGATATCCTGGAGGCAGGATTGCAGAGCTCAGCGTCTCCTAGGACTGAGGACTGAGGGAAGAAAGTGGGATCATTACGATGGAAACAAAAGTTCTGTGGAACTGAAATTAGGATTTGTGCAGAGGTTGCTGCAGGGTCTCTGAGGACCCCCACGTGGAGAGATCCCTGCCTGGCAAGTGTGGAGGTAGGGGACAATAGCTTAATAACTAGCACGAAGGGGAGCAGGAGAGACACACTCCAACCACACACAGGATGCTTCAGAGGTCTTGTGCGTCTCACACAGGACACGCAGGCGGGGAGGGGGAGGCACACCATTGTCCTCAGGCTGTTTTCCTTTGTCAGAGCAGGTGTCACTTCAAATTAGCCTTGGAGTTATTTGTGGCCCCCAGGACCCCAGAGACTTAATCAGAAACTTGATTCCTTCCAGAAGCTTCCCTTCTTGAGTGAAGATATTAACAAAACATGAACAAGACTCAGTGTTAAATTTATTCACCAATCTTCACTCGTTCTTTCCATCCACAAATAGCATCAACAGGCATGGTGGCCCTGTGCTGAGTACACAAGGGCACCCTGCCCACCTGATGCATATGTCTATAGCTTGCCAAGGAACATCCACTATCCCATTTTTTTCTCTCTCTTAGTCATAATGATTTAAGATTCTCAGTTCATTTTACTCTCAATGTGCTCCTTTGTGGCTCTCAAAGAAAATAAACCAGAGGCCTGTAGCCACTGGCCTGCCATGATTCCATTGCTGTGGCAACCATGTTGCTGCTACAAAGAGCCCTACTTCCAGGCACTGGGTTTGGCTCAGGTGCCCTCACAATCTCTGTTCTCCGTCCCTGGTGTTGGTAGGTGTCTTCCTGTTCAGGGACTCTGTCATCTCCACAGCGTGCTCCAGGGGGACGGAGCCATCCAGACCAGGAAACTTGCCTCAGAGCCATCTCTCAGGGCTGGGCATAGTCTGGGTTGACATTCATCTGATGCCATCTTGATGCCCTGGAAACAGACATCTCTGGTGTGCCTCCAGGTGGCTATCTTGTTCCAGAAGTTTCCAGGATTTCTGGGTGAGAGGGAGATATTCATTCAGTACCTCTAAGAGGGGCCTGTGTCTCCTGCCAAAGCTTTTGACTCTTCTGGAAACTTCTGTCCTCCTCTAAGAAGAGTACAACACAGCCAGCCTATAACTAAGCTCCTAGTGGTTTAATTACTTAAACTTCCATGATTTACTTTTGTGAGTAGAGCAAGAGTGAGAAGTGAGAACAGACAAGTTTCCCCATTCCTCCACTCCTAATCCCTGAGGGTATAAAAATGCCATTTTCAGGTCCTCCTCCCACCCCTTTTTTTCTTATTCTGCTAACATCTGTCCAAAGTGTTACTAAGCGCCTGGCACAGTACTAAGTGATTGCTTCACTGAATCCTCACAACAGTTCCAGGAGAGAGCTCAATTTTCCCTGTGGGTACTAATGAGGCAATTGAGGCTTCAGGGAAGGGTGACTGGTGGACTGGTGGACTGGACCTGGGTTTCAAACTATGACTCCAGGACAGAAGGCACGGCCATCACACCATACTGCCCCCATGTATCAAGCAGTGGGTCATGGAGATCACAGAGATGAGTGGCCAGATCATTTGTGATCCACCAGGACAATAAATGCAAGTTAATACTGGCCCTGAAAGATACGATGTATGTTCACCCAGAACCAAGGTAAACTGGACACAGTCCCTGCCCTCATGGAATTCAGAGCCAGGCAGGAGGATGTTCCCATGTTTAATTACTGAGCAGAATCATGAGTGCAGCTATGGAGTAGAAGGAAGCCCCCCATCAGCCTAGGGGTGAGCTGTGGGAACTCAGAGGAGACCTGGGGTGAGGGGTGAGAGATTTCCCCAGGAGCTCACACTGAAGAGTGCATCGCCAATAATGAGAGCTTTCTCACTGCATGAGGCACACCAACATCTGCCCACACTGGCTGTGGATCAAGCACAGAATCAGGGAAAGCTTATAAAGATGTCTGGGTTATGTCTCTTGCCCCTGAGAGCTCATAGTCTAGGGCCCCTTGGTGTCAGTCCCTGGTCCCACCTTCTAGGTCAGGACAGCATATTTGGGGAAGGCCTGAGGACTCATGAGAGTAGGGTGCTCGTCATTTCATGGACTCCAGACCTGGGCATCTGGTGTGGTCTTCAGGCCTCAGTCCAGCAGGGGAAGAGAATATGGCAGATGCAGGAGGCTGGGCAGTCAGCTCCAAGTGCAGCCAGGTTCTGGGTGGTATTTGACCAGGCTGAGTCCTGCCTGGGTTCTCAGCGCAGAAGGGAGAGACGTGCAGCTATTTCAAGCCTGGCTACCCCCTTTTAAATTGAAAACAGAGAGGGAGGGAAGAAAATCTAACTGGCTAAGTTAAAATAACAAGCCCAACTCTGCCCTTGCCAGAAACCTGTCCTCCTCCATATAGACTGAATGATACCGAGAGGAGGAGGGGAGGCGGAGAGAAATACATGCTTGTGTGTATGCTCACACGCGCGCGTGCACACACACACACTCACACACACACAGGATAAGGAAATACCAATTCAGTGAAAAAAAAAAACAAAAAAAAAGAACAAAAAATTTCCACGGACCCCTTCTGAGCTTTGACTGGGCTTAATTAAAGTTACAGACATGTTTAAAGGGAAGGGGTGGGGGAGTCCAAGCAGCTCTGAAAACATGTTTTTAATTACACTGTGGAATTTCTCCCTAGGGTATGCCTGTGCACAGTTGAGCATCAAGGACAAGGATGCAGCTCTGGGGTGGGGGTGCTGAGCACAGTTCTGGAGGGGGAGAAGAGGCTGCTGTGAGAACAGACCTGGGACTGGGTGAAGAATGGCTTTGTGCAGGAAGCAAAGTGAGGCGCAGCCCCTCCAAATCACACCGACTTCTCTGCCAATGCTTTTCAAAGATTACCAGCCACTACCTAGACCAGTGGTTCTCAGCCTTGGCTGGATATTGCAATGACCTGAGAGGTGTTAAAGAATGTTTATCCTGATGTCCCATGGGGTATGACCTGAGGTTCCCATGTGATTCCAGCCTGCACCACCTGAGAGCTGCTGATCTAGGTTAATGAAGGTGATTATTTGAGGGGCAGGATTACAGACAGAAAACAGAAGGCCTAATTCAGAGATGTGAAAAGGGACACAAGCAAAGCAGTACTAATCTTCAGGCCAAGGAAGGAAGGTGGATTCTGATCTGCCACCCACTATGAAGGACTTTGAATGACAAAGCCTGCACAGACAAGATACTTCAAAAACACAAGAGTGCATGAGAGAGGGTGTGACTAGCATGAGGCATGAGATATACAGTGTGGGTTTAGAATCTCATCCACGGGACAGGGAGGCACACTGACTCGTCCCTCCCTCTGTGCAAGACCTGCTTTGTGCATGGATCAGGAGAGAGTGTGTGGTCTGTTTCTCAGGAAGCCCTATGTTTTCAAACTGGCAAGTGTGCAGTTCCAAATCCAGAAAGGGAGGAGACTTGAACGGACGTGGAGGGCAGGCCTAAGAGGTTGAGACCACTTTAATTGTTTTCTTGCTCATCTGTCTTTATAACGTGCTGTCACCTACAGTGCCCCTATGACCCTTGTGACAATCCTATGAGGCAGTGATCAATGGTTTATGTTTATTGAAGGTTACCCTGTGCTGGACTCTGTGTTTGGCACACTTAACTCATTTTCTGATCACAATTGCTCTGGGAGGTAGGTCCTTATATCACCCTCATTTTTTAAATGAGACCCATGGCTTAAAGAAGTTGCGCCGATTACCCACGAACTTGTAGCTGAGAAAAGAGGTTGAAGAAAAACTCCAGTATTTGGCCCCAGAGTGCTCTGCTCTTAATCCTCAGTGTACACTGTAAGACAAAATAGTTGCAATGCAGAGATGAGAAAACTGAGGCCCAGAGGTTAAGCATGTCTGAAAGTGGTGGTAATCTATATCTTCACACTCCCAAATCGTCACCAATGTTTAACCTACCAGACCATTCCCAGGAAGATGTCGCTGCATGGAAGGCAGCCCAATCACTTGGTAGAAAGCCAACATTGCGAACAATTGTCTTAGGAGGAGTCATATGTGAAGAATCTGGACTGGTTGTCTCATTTCCTTGGTGAAGACACCGGGAACAACTTCCAGTTTCATCCTTCGCACGTGTCACATTACTATCTTGCCAAACCTGCTCCCTACCTTACCTACTGGAGGATCCAGAATGGAAGGTCAGAAGCCAGGGCACACACCTCTGGGGGGTGTAGACTGTTAAATCTGCAGACTGCTGATGACCTGAACCCCTGTGTCTCTTCCAGCTTCCTGGAGAAGCCTCCTAGACCAGTCTTGATGAAGGCTCACTTGTTCCACAAATATTTGTTGAGAACCAATTATGAGTTCTATCTCATGTAGGTTGTTGGAACCATAGTGGAGGACAGATGTAGCCCCTGCCCTCAGGAAGCTTCTAGCACATGAGGGCTCCACTTACTAAGTGAAATGACCCTGAAGTAGGAGTGATAAGACAGGGGAAACTAGCTGCTGGAGGACAGTTGCTGTGTGGTCTAGAGACCAGGATGGTAGTGAGAGATGGGCCTGGCTAGAAAGGGGCCCCGCCAGAGCTCCCTTGATTTGCATGTCCTGGGGGTGGAGGTAACTGCCAACATTCCAGTGGCTATCAAGTATGCTTGGGGTCAGTGCCTTTAACACAGGGAGGGAATTGCCCAATATTAGTGTTTCACTACCTTCTAAAAAAACGTGTAGGGGGAGTCTGAAAAATGAGTGTCCTAAGAAAAACCCACTGTTTTTTTCCCTTACCGTATATGTGTGTATGCCTCTTCTAACAAATTCTCCCTAGATAGATTCTGAGTAAAACATTTTGTGAAAAGTTACAATTGCATAATTGCCACCTTCCCCTAAGCATTCTTTGCTTTTTCTTCAATGCATGATCCATTTTCCCCCTCCAATTTATTTTCTGATTTGTTATAATTTGATTGCCAGCAGACCATTTTTAAAACACCAGACTGTGGAGGCTAGGGATGTAGATCAGTGGTAGAGCATTTGCCTAGCTTGCACAAGGCCCTAGGTTTGATCCCTAGCACTACAATAAAATTAAAATTAAAAAATGGAACATGGTTTGCCCTTACTAGCAGGAAAGGAGTACCTGCTAGGATGCCCCCCATGTTGCTGAGAGCTTATTCCCATTTCTTTGAAAGGAAAACAACAATTAAAGACCACTCTCGGCAGCTGCTTATGTTCTCCTTTGGATATTAGGAGTTTGCTTTCTGAAGTCCCAAGAGTAGGAGTTGGATAAAACAGCTATTATATCCCCCAATTCACATTCCTCTTTCCCTATTTCCCTCTGTAATTCCACATCTCCAGCCCTTATCCTAGTGTGCAATGTCAGAGTACAAGGTCCAACAATAATCAACTGATTCTTTTTTTGGCCAGAAGTCCTTAAGCTGTCAATTAAATTTAAATACTAACTTTCCATCATATTGTTGACATCAATGACCTCTTCCAGGAAGAAGTGGACCTCTTCCCATTGAAGTATTCCCTGCTTTCTTTAAGCAATAGAAAATGTTGAAGGAAAATATTGGTAAGCCTGGTTTCTGTTGACACAGAAATGGGTCACAGTATTTCATAGTCATTTGCTCACCTGGTTGGTTGGTTCATTCATTCACTCAGTGACCACATGCCAGGTCTGTTATGCACCAGAAGGCAAGGTCATGGGGAAGTGCAGAAAGATCACTGGCCCTAGGAGCAGGAGACTGGATTTGGCTCCTATGCTGTCACTGCTGATGGGACACTGTGCAAATCCCCTGCCCTCTCTGAGTCTCTTTCCTCATCTGCAGAATGACAGCTTACAACTAGGTCTTTATTACCTGTGGCACCAACTTTACCTGAAAACTTGCAAGATATATGTGATCTGCTGGGGCCTACTGAATCAAAATCTGCATCCATGTGTACAGTAACATCTGCAAAGACTGAAGTCCATGATCTCCATGACCCTTTATGATCAGTTGTGTGTTAATGCTGTTTTTAAATTAGAAGCAAGTAAAACCCAGCTGGACACAAAAGCTGGTTGGTGGCCAGGCATGGTGGTGCATGCCTATAATTCTAGGGGCTTGGGAGACTGAGGCAGGAGGATCAAGAGTTCAAAGCCAGCCTCAGCAACTTAGCAAGGCTCTGAGCAACTCAGCGAGACCCTGTCTATAAATAAAACATAAAAAGGGCTAGGAATATGGCTCAGTGGTTCCACTCATCCCGGGTTCAATTCCTAGTACCGAAAAAAAAAAAAAAGCTGATTGTATAATAAATCAAAGTAGAGGTGGTGTAGGAGCAAGAGACAAAAGAAGGAAGTTCTTCAGGTCAATGCAGTTATACATTACTTAACAATGGGACACATACTGGGAACTGCCTTGTTAGGAGATTTCATCATGGTGTGAACATCAGAATGTCATTACACAAAGCTCCATGCAACACCACACACTGTCTCACAAAGAGCAAGAGTAGAATGAGTGCGCTCTAGGGCTGGGGCTGTAGCTCAGTGGTAGAGCACTTGCCTAGTACATGTGAGACATTGGGTTCCATCCTTAGCACCACATAAAAATGAATTAAACAAATAAAGATACTGTGTCCATCCACAACTAATATATATATAATATAATATATAAAATACATATATGTATATATGTATAATATATAATATACTTAATATATATATTAAAAAAGGAGTCCACTAAAATAATGAAAAAAGGGTAGTAATAAATACATAAATCAGCTAGGTAGTCATTTGTTACCGTTATGTAGTATTAGGTACCATACATAGTTGTACATGGTATACTTTTCTGTAGCTGGCTGCACTGTAGGTTGGTTTACACCAGCATCACCCCAAACTTGTGAGTGATGTAGCACACTACAATGTTATAAAAGTGGTGACAGGAATTTTCCAGCTCCATTACAATCCCGTGGGGCCACTGTGGACTATGCGATCTGTCACTTGGCAAAAACTCGCAGTGCATAACCACAACCCAAGCCCTACTGCCCAGATGGTGCTGAGAGGAAGTGTACGTGTTAGTGCCACTGGTCTTCCTCTTTGTGTTTTGTTTCCAGATTCGCTTTGTGGTGGAACTCACGTGGCCCTTATCTTTATTTCTGGTCTTGATCTGGCTGAGGAATGCCAACCCGCTCTACAGCCAGCACAAATGTGAGTCTGGGCAGCCTGGGAGACTCCTTACGGTCTGTCAATCAGGAAGATCTTGGGGGTGGGGGAACAGGGATACCTCTGCTTATCAATGTACCAGTAAACAGATCCATCAGCTTTACACAAATTCTAACATTTTAATCCTACACATTCTAAGTAAATATGTGTATATAATGCTGAAAGAATGTACAAATATATATATTTTTTTACCTATACCTAAACTCTTACCCATTTAAAAGAGAAGAGGCTATAGATGAGTTCTCTAAATTAGGCCAATTTAAGCCTATTTTTCAATTGGTTTAAAAGAAAACCAATTTAGGTAACTATTACACACAATGCTAGAGAAAAATGAGAAGGTATGCTATACAATCATATTTAATAAAATATTATTTCTTGTAGCCTTGAGCTGTCTGGGGACCTTTAACAAACCTTGGGGAAGGGCACCTTTTGTACCCCTACCCTCTTGGAAAGCCTGTGCCAAGTTTCTGGCCAGGATGCCATCTTCTCCCTCCAGGTAGCTGATTTGGAGGCCTCATGAGTTTTGTTTTGTTTTTTTCCTTTTTTTTTTTTTTTTTGCGGTGCTGGGGATTGAACTCAGGGCCTTAGTGCTTGCAAGGCAAGCACTCTACCAACTGAGCTATGTCTCCACCCACCTCATGAGTATTTAAAAGTACTCGGTCCCCTGTTCTTGGTCTTTGAGCTCTGATTCATGAGTTTCCAGATTTCCTTTCTCAGTCAGCCTCCTGTCCAGCAAACTCTTAATTCCTCACCTCACCCCTCCAGGAGCCCTTATCCTGCAACACTGCTGCATGGGGGGGTGGTGGCAGGGGGCGGTTAGGTGCCCCATACACAGTTGCAGAAGGAAGACAGGGACCTCTTCTCCACAGGCATTAGCAACCTGGTGGAGCCTCCCGGAGCTAACACCACTGCATGCCTCTTACCACAGAATGATCTGTCCCCCACGCTTCTGTCCATGCCTCTATGAGAACATTTGTCTATCTCCTCACTCCACCAGAGCTTGAGAGAATAGACTCTGGCTGCAGCACCCCGCACAGGCCTGGCCTAGTTTAGATGCTCCGGCTTCTTAAGCCATGAATAAAGGAGAGCACCAGAGGGGCCATGCTCTTTCCCCAAGAGGCCCTTCTCCTAGGGCCTGTGTCCTGCATGGTCTCCAAAACTAAGTCCTTCTTGTCTTCATTCCCTGTTTAAAAGGTCATTTTCCCAACAAGGCGATGCCCTCAGCAGGAATGTTGCCGTGGCTCCAGGGGATTTTCTGCAATGTGAACAATCCTTGTTTTCAAAGCCCCACCCCAGGAGAATCTCCTGGAATTGTGTCAAACTACAACAACTCCATGTAAGTACCAAGATTCCCACTGCATGGGGAGGAAGCTGCACACCCTTTCGTTCCCCTCATGCATGGGAGCAGATACACTTGCCTGTACACGCAGAGCCTGTCATACTGAAAGCAAGCCTCGGGGATTGCTGAACCCTAACCTTTCAGGGCTGAGCAGATTTCCTCCCTGGAACATTCTACTAACTGGCAGGGCACTTGGGGGGGAATAGGTCAAATGAAGTCCACATGGACATGATTTCTTGGTCCTTATGTTCCCAAAATGTGACCTGGAATCTGATGGCAATCCCTTGCTGTGATGTGTCCACTGTCTCATGCTCGTCCATCTTCTTGGGTGAAGAAAAACTTGGTTCCCCTCACTTTTCACCCCAGTCAACTCAACACCTCTCTGTTCCTTTAAAAACTTTCTTAGCTATCTGAGGACTAAAGAAAAAAATGTCAGGGATCCCTGTGAGGATAAAAGAAATCAAGTTTACATGGTGAAGTTTACCTCTTGGGGGAAATGACCAATTCCAAATCCTCTGCTGTAATTGCCTTTGGTGCCTTTGAGAGGCAAGATCTTGGGATATGACTTGAGGGTATTGATTCTTAACCTGTAGGGCTAAAGAGCTTTCGAAGAAGCTGATGAAAATAGATAAGTCCTCTCCCACAAGAAAATGGATCCAAGCACAAATCACAACATTGTGTGTGTGAGTTCAGGAAACTTGTGAACTCCAGGTTAATAATTTCTAGTGTGAGGTTGAATTTCAAGTCAAATCCCTTAGGAAGAGAATCTACCTTTGGAATCCCCTCTTAAGAGTACTGGGAGGATATAATGTGGGCATGACCTATACACAGAAACTCAGGCATATGGACAGGGCCATCCTCTACCTGCTGTGCTGACCTTGAGCTGCATCTTGCAAAGGTTAAATCTGAAGGTCACCTACAAGGGCTTACTGGGGATTGAGCTGGACCCTATTTGTATACACACCACATCAGATAGAAAGTGAGGTATTTGGTGACTTCAGTTTTTTCATTAGAAGATCTGTTAGTCAACTTTTCATTACTGTGACCAAAGAGCCCCACACAAACCAGTTGGAGGCGGAAAAGTTTATTTTGGCTTGTAAGGTTTCAGTCCATGGTCCACTGGTTCCATTGCTCTGGACCTGAGGTGAAGGGGAGCATCATGGCAGAAAGACATGGTGGAGGGAAGCTTCTCAGCTCATGGCAGCAAAGAAGGAGAGAGAGAGAGAGAGAGAGAGAGAGAGAGAGAGAGAGAGAGAGAGAAGCTGAGGAGAAGATAAACCCTTCCAGATAAACACATCCCCAGTGACCTAGTTCCTCCAACTAGATTCCACCTCCCAGTAGTCCATTCAGTTAACAATGGATTAATCCATCAAATGAATTAATGAATGAAGTCAAAGTCCTCATGATCCAATAATTGCCTGAAAGTCCCACTTCTACACACATAAGACTTTGGGGGATATTCCAGATCCAATCCATAACAGGGAGGCTAAGTATAATTTCCCTAGGACAAACCTGCATTTAGATTTTGAAAAATAACTTTTAGTAGGTCAGCATAATGCTTTGAGGTGGCCTTTCCCACTGGGGAGACGTTATGGTTGTTTTTGTCCCATAATGGCAGAGTTGAGTAGCTGTGACAGAGACTGTATGGTCTGTGAGCCTGAGATATTTATCTGTTTGATGATAAATATCATAAGGTAAATATTCCTGGATTATAGGAAGATAGAGGAGAGGACAACATTCTTCCCAGGAAATTTGGAGAGGTGATGTTTTAGCTGGGCTCTCATGTTGTGCTATGATTTGGATGTGTGAGACAAGTCAAGAAGATTTAGAGGAGAAATTATTGGGTTATGAGAGCCTTGACCTCATCAGTGAATTAATCCCCTAATGGAGAATTAACTGAGTGGAAACTGAAGGCAGATAAGGTATAGCTGGAGAAGGTAGGTCATTAGGGGTGTACCTTTGGGGTGTATATTTTGTATCTGGCAAGTGGAGTCTCTGATTTCTGATCATCATGTGAGCCACTTCCCTCTGCCACACTCTTCCACCATGATGTTCTACCACCTTGAGCCCCGAGGAATGGAGCTGTCTATTCAATGGACTGAGACCTCTGAAACCAAGAGCCCCCAAATAAGCTTTTCCTCCTTTAAAATTGTTGTCAGGTATTTAAGTCATAGCAGTGAAAAACTGAATAAAACATGCTGCAAAAGTCATCTTGAAGCTTTAAAGACTAAACTTTCAGCTTGAAACTCCTTAAGGTCTCTAAAAAAAAGTGCCTACCCATCCAGAGATACCCTGTGGGTATGGTAGGATCAGGAAACCTTGGATACCAGCAGGTGGAGGCAACACGAGTTACAGTGGGATTGACCGTGGCTGTGTGTGTGGATGTTACTAGAGAAGACTGTGAGGTGGGAGTCAGGAATGGGGCTCTAGACTCCAGCTGTTCTTGACATTTTATCCAGGAAAGCTGGGATCACATTTCATACACACATTGCTGATGATGTAACGGTGTATTCAGGGTATTTTTGCTCACAAGGTACAGAACCCATTCCAATAAGCTTATGGTCCAGAAAGAAATATACATGATTGGATATATGATTTAGACCTTCTCACAAAGCCAAGGGTAAAGGCAGGCCTCAGAAGAGGAGGGGCAAGAGCTGTCAGGAACTAATCCATCTGCTCTTCCAGTCTGAAACTTTGAGCTCCAGCCTCTCTGCCTCTCTCTGTTCATCCACACCACTCATCTCTCTCCATGGAGCAGTCTCCCCTCCTCTTAGAAGGCCAGGCTGCCCCAATCACCCAGTGCACAGCATTTTGGCTTGGGCAATCAGAAGAGCACCCCCTGAATCCTGTTTAAGTCCCTGGGAATACATTTGGTTGGCCCAGCTTCATTCTTCCTGTCCAATCAGCCTTAGTGGAGAGGGGTGTGTGTGTGCATGCACAGATGTGTGTGTGCACATGCATGCACACAGGCAGGTGCACACCCAAGGAGTTCCTTGTGGATGAAACCTGGCTGTCAGAGGCTAACCCCATGAATGGGTAAAGGGGCAGGTCTCAGAGAAGTGGGAGAAGGCTGGAAGAACCTCCAGTAATATCTGCCAACATCAATATCCTGAAAAGCTTTACCAAGTTTAAAGTTTCTCAGGATAAGTGACACAGACAATATGGGTTAACAACCTACCTGACCCAGTCCAAACTGGAGAACTGGACAAATCACTCACTACCCCAATCTGTTGTCCTACATTTGCAAGAGAATAAAAAAAATTTCTCTTTTTTCCTTTTGTCATGGCAGTATTGTAAAGAGACATAACATAGTACCTAGGTCAAGCACCCTATTTTAACAAATAGCACAACGTATTAATATTATTATGAAAATAACAGGTATTTCTTTATTAATGAGGTTTTGCCCTTCTTACAGCTTGGCAAGAGTATATCGAGATTTTCAAGAATTCCTCCTGAATGCACCAGAGAGCCAGCACCTTCGCCAAGTTTGGACAGAGTTCCGCACCTTGTCCCAGCTCATGTACACCCTTCGGACTCACCCTGAGAGAATTGCAGGTGAGCTGGGCTTCAGCATTCTCAATGTTCGCTGGCCTCTCACCTTCCTCAAACATCTAGGAAAGAGTGGGGGGATTGGGTGAAAATGATACCAGAGCATGTAGGAAGAGATGGGCTGCAAAGGCTGATGAGGATCACCTTGCTGAAGGCCTCTTCCTCTGCACCAGCCTAAAAGGTAGGAAGTTGGGTGGGAGGGCAGGAAGGGTCCCATCCCAGGTAAGTCCAGACATCTCCTGAGGGAGATGGTGCTCTGAGGAGCACAAGGTTGAAATCAAGGACTAGAAGAAAGATTTGATCACTGAGGAGCAGTGGAGGTCAGAGACCACATGTTTTTCACAACATTAAAACGTACAGTTGTACAGTTTTTCCAGTGATATTTGGCATCCAAAGCAGGTGAAGAGCAGGACGGGTGGACAGTTGGTTGATCCCTAGCTGGGGGCTTATGGAGAGGCACCAGAGGAGGTCAAAGAGACAAGGAGGTTGAAGAAAGTGATTATACTGTATGCATCATGGGCTGGGGATATAGCTCAGTTGGTAGAGTGCTTGCCTCACATGCATAAGGCCCTGGGTTCAATCCCCAACATCAGCCTCCCCTCCCCCCCAAAAAAAGATACTATATGCATTAGGCCCAGGCGGCAGAAGGATCCTTGAGAAGTCAGAAGTACTGAGATAAGCTAGGGGGAAATAGAGATGCAAGGAATAGAGGTCTCAGTGCGCTCCATGACCCTGTTTAAGTGACTGAGAAAAATGAGCAAGATGAAAGGATTGATAGAGGGTGAAATATTCAAATTGAGGATTTGAATTTAGGCAAATTTAGGCAGCTAGGCAGGGTAATTGAGAACAAGAGCCCCAGGATGGCAGCAGAAGAAAGGTGCATGGAAAAGGAAAGGCAAAGGAAATGGGAGGCCAGACTGGGGCCACCGTGCAGACACGGAGGTTGTATAAGAAGAGAGCAGGAGCTGGGCACCCAAGTAGGAAGCAACAACGAGGAGGAGGGATGCAGCGCTCCCTCAGGGGTCTCTCCTCTCCAGGGGAAAAACAAAAGACAAACCAAAACTCAGTAAGTATGAGTGGATGTCCTCCTGCAGTGGCAGGCTGGGGAGGACTGGACATGGCAGCTGGAATCCATTCCCTGAGAGGCAGGTAAATGAGTGACTGTGAGGAAGTAAAGCCCCAGGAATTCAGGGTTTACTGCAGGTTGTGGGTGGGAGTGACCTCCAAGAAAAGGCTTCTAGTGGGAAAAGGTTTCTAGATGGTTCTGGGGAATGGAGCTGGGATACTTCCAATGCAGCAATTCCAGCAGTTTGTAGCTGCTGGGAGCTCGAGGCAAGGGATGGTGACTGTTAGGATGACCTTGGAGGATGACAGCAATACAGAAAGGGACCAGCAAAGGGACTACCAAAGAGACTGAGCAGCTTGACACAACAGCTTCTGCTCCAGGTTCCAAACAATAGAAACAGGAGGGTGGTTTAATTCAGGCCCTCCTCACCCAAGCTTGTTGTACAACTCCTTTGACATTCAGCAGACATTAGGCACCTACTGTGAACCAGGCACCAGGCTGGTATCTGTGGGTGGAGAGATGAACTGAGCTGTGTGCCTCCCCTTAAAGGACTTAAGGGAGCGGAAGTGGAACAGACAATGACCCAGCTAGTGTGGGAGCCTTGTAGAGGGAAGCAAGGGAGTCAGGAGTCTTCTCCCAAAGAGAGCGTGACCCTTCTCCCATCTTGCCACCTTCTGCCTTTTTCCCTATGGGAGCAAGAAAATGTAGGAGTTATGTTCAGCTTGGTATGTTAAAATTGTTTAATTGCATATAATTGTTTTAAAAATAGTAAAGCATGTACTTTATGTAGTCATTTTCTACAAACTAGATTACAAGCACTGCATTCTTTGCTGCTCTGGATAGAAGAGTTTATTTTAGTTAGCTCAAGTTTGAAGAACCCAATAAGATGGAACATATTAGCATTTTAATAGTAAGAAAACAAAAGAGGACGTGTTTTTTCCAAGGTTAAACAAACAGATGAACTACACGTGGGCTGCCCAACTCCTGGAGCAACTGTGCACTCCTCTTCATCCTGCAGAGTCTATGATAAGACAGACTTTTCATTTAAGTGTCTGATCATCAAATTGAATCTGGGTAGAGGAAGTGTAAGGGAAGTAATTCCAAACCACAATTTCTCTGTGGTTTTACAATGTGTATGTGAGAATCAAAATCAATATTGCCTAACCCAAGAGCAGGACTAATTTTAAACTGGCATGAAGAGTGCTCTTTCTGGAGGCCTCCAGGCTGTGGGGAGAATTTCTTAAAGGAGAGCAGGCCTGGGGACAAAGGGTCAGGGAAAGCCAGCCAAGCTTGCCCAAAGCCTGAGAACAGATACAGCAGAATCCTTGACCCTTAGTGGCTGTGAGCGGAGACAGGAGTCCATCCCCAAGTAAGGGACGCCACATCTGAAGGAATTCCAGGCCAGGGACCGAGATCCACTGTCAGAACCGCAGACTGTTTGAGAGACTTTGGCGAGTTCCCTGGGAAGCAGCGCTGAAACGCTGAGTCTTTGAAAGCACGGTGGGCGGTGAGGCTGGGGTGTGCTTTCGCCTGTCAGCTCTGGGTCACCTGGGAAAGTATGCCGGCGATCGACCAGGCAGCATTTGCCTTTCATGGCAAACCTGTAGTGCTGCATTCTCAGCAGGGGAGGGTTATGGTGAAAACCCGATGGGGGAGGGGCCGTCCCCTGCACCCAGCAAGCGCTGCGGGCTCCCCTCCTCTGTAAACCCCTTCTTCCCACAGCCTTGCGCATTCTCCTGGCTTCCTTCCCACCCAACCCTCAGCTCCCCGTCGCCCCCGCCCCCAGCCTCTAATCTTCCCAGGGAAGAAAACAAGAAGAACCACATTTTAAATGATATGTACTTTTCTTTCCCCAGGCCCCTAGTTCACATTACTCCCTCAGGAATCTAGTGAAGTTCTTGTCTGGTGTGGCCCCTCTGACACTTTGGCCTTGCCCCCCTCTCAGGTGTAGGTTGAACCTGCAGCTCCTGCCCTTCTCTCCAGGGCCACAGTAGTCCAGTCACCTGAGGTATATTGTTGATGCCAGGGCAGAATGTGTCCCAGTTCCCTCTCTCTGCCCCTTCTCCCTGCAAGATATGTGTAGGAATGTCAACTGAGTGTGTTAAAGAGTAACCAAGAGATAAATAGTCAAATGGGTTCTGACTCTCAGGTCAAGTTCAAGGTTATTTATTGAGTGCTTTGAGTCATTCAACAGACATTCATGGTGGCCCTGATTCCATATCAGGACCTGATGCCGGGTATTAGAGAGAGGTGACCTCAAGGACTTACCTTTGTGTGCCCAACACTGCTAGGTAGGATGAAGAGCATAATAAAAGCAGGATCCAGAGCCCTTAACTCTTAAAAGGTCATGTGCTCCTATAATCCTGGCTCCTTGAGAGGTTGCAGCAGAAGACCACCAACCTGTGCATCTTAACAACCTGGGCATCTTAGCAAGACTGTCTCAAAAAGGACTGGGGATGTAGCTCAGGGCAAGCCTAGCAGTTCTGTGCAAAAACTTGAGTTCAATCTCTAGTACTGAAAAAAAAAAAAAAAAGCTATATGCACATGAGTGTGCCTAGGTGTGTGTGTGTGTGTGTGTGTGTGTGTGTGTGTGTGTTGCTGGAGTGAGAGTACATAAGGCTGTATAAAGGGGTAATTGGGAGAAGAGCAATTGAGCTGGTGCCCCAGAGGAAGCAGGAAGGCAAAGGGAGCTGTTTGGAAGATGACAGGATTTATATAAAACACAAGAGGTCTTTTCAGAGCCCTCCCACTTCCAAGGTTCCCCCAAAGCCTTGGACTTTCTGTGCAAAGAGGACTGACAGTGGGTTAACCATTGGCACAACCCTCAGGGGGCCCATTGAGACCAAAAAGGCCTCTGTGGGGGAGCCTTAGGACCAGTTGCCCCTGCCCTACTTCCTGGCCAGGCCTGTGGAGTTGATCCATACCCCTTCAAGAGGAAAGTGTCAGCAATGTTGGTCTGGACACGGTGTTGTACAGGGAGAGGCACACGGCAAAATGGAAAGAAAGCTGTCAGGTATTCAGGGGGCTGATTCACATCTGCCTGGGGGGAGAGAATTAGGGCTGGGGAGAAGGGGGTTTGCAGGAAGGAACAAGGGCATTAAAGCTAGATGGAGAAGACCTAGGAACTAAGCAGTCAGCCAGGCTCCTGCAGAACTTGGCGGTAGTGATAGGCATTTCACACAACAGCACTTTGCCTTCATGTTGAGATGACTTCATTGAGGTCTGGGCCTGTCAGCTCTTCTCTGGCCAGTGCATCTCATGAACTGTAGCAGTGGCTCACTTGAGGACGCTCATGAACTCAGCATTAGCCCTGGGAAGAGGCAAAGGAGGCAAGTGCTAGTCTAAAGCCCCTGGGAGGGGTAGGAATAGTATCGGTGCCATTGGAATAAGCATTTATTGAGACTGTGTTTGGGTCTGGAAGCTAAGCGCTTCATGTTCCTTATCCCATGTCACCCCACAACGATCCTGTGAGGTAGGTCCAGTCATCTTGACTGTTCTTTATGTCTCTTTATAAAGGGATTCCTGCTTCCAGCAGGTTTTGAGTGAAGCTGGAGAGAATGTGACTGAGTCTGACCAGGACAAGCCCAGGCAAGAGACTGGCTCTCCTCTTTCCAACTGAAGCCTTTCTTGCCCTTAATACCCCATCTCTCTTTGTCCACACTGGTGCCCTGAGCGTGGAGCCTGAGCTGGTAGTACAGAAGTACCAAGAAGGGTCCTTTAGCCCATGACAGCTGCATCATGGGCAAATGACCTATCTCCTCCAAGCCTCGACCAGGATTTCTCAACCCTAGCACCATTAAAATTTGAGGGCCAGGTTATTCTTTATTTGGAGAAGACTTGTGCTATGTATTATGGTATTAGCACTGCCCCAATTGTGACAACCAAAAATGTCTCCAGATATTGGCAAATATTCCCCAGGGTCAAAATTGCCCAGCTGCACCTCCACCACCTACTCATCCCCTGTTGAGAGCCATGTTCTCCACCAGCCCCACAAAGCCCCTGACACCTACCCTGCCCTAACCTTCCCCATATTCTGTTCCTTCCCACTGAACCGTGCCCAGCTACCTTCATGGTAAATGCTGTGCCTGGGTTGGTGACAACCACAGGCAAGAGGCTGAACCTCCAGCTGCTCCCTGGGAATCCAAGAACGGAGCCTTCTCCAGAGAGTCAAGTTAGAACAGTTCCCACCAGCTCCAGCCGTTTGCCTTTTTTTGACCCATCTCCGCTTCAACACCCTGCTCTTTTTCTCACTCATACATAGGACGAGGAATACGCATTCAGGATATCCTGAAAGATGAAGAGACACTGACCCTATTTCTGACGAAAAACATTGACCTGTCCAGCTCAGTTGTCCACCTGCTGGTCAACTCCCAAGTCCGTGTGGAGCAGGTAGGTGGGGGTCGTTGGTCAGTGGTCTCTGGAGGGAGGGGTGAGTGTTGAGCCTGAAAGAGGTGAGGGAGACCTTCGCCTTTTCTTTTCTTTCTTGATTTCACATTCAGAATCTATGACTGATGCCCTATATTTGGAAAAATGCCTGGGAGTTATTGAGATGACGAGAATTCCCATCACCAGATCTGAAGCACACACGACCTCACGAGGCTTAAAACACAGCAGGTTTTCATAACTGGGAGGAAGCTGAGCCATCCGGAGGCTCAACCTCCCCTGGAGGGGCTGAGGAAACCAAGGTCTATGCATCCACTAATCAAATATTTAGGGATAGTTGTAGGTACTTAGAATACAGCGTGAAGACGACAAGCAAAACCCCTGGCTCGGGAGCTCACATTCCAGTGGGGTGATAGGAGACAGTCACGCACGCAGAGACTCTGGCATGTGTCTCCGCTTGACAGGAGCTGTTGGGAGAGGACAGGAGGGGTGTGGGAGGGGGCAGTTTAAGGGGGACGGTCAGGGAAGCACGTCCTGAAAGGTGTATTTGATCAGCCTCCCCACTCCCCCGAAGAGAATGTACCACAGAAATATCTTCAGCTCCAGCTGAGAATGGACAGTGCAGCTGTGGACTGAGGTCACCTCCCTAGGGTACAGAATCCGATGATGGCCTCAGAAAGGCCAGCCTCTGCTTTCCTGGGCCATTCTCTTTCCAAAGCCAGGCAACCTCTTTTACACTCCTAGCACATTCCTGATCTATACCTCCCAAAAGTTGATTCATCCATTTTAATAATTTCTTAAACACAGCATTTTTACCACAAACATATGACGTTCACATCTGTTAGCTCTTTTGTCCCTCACAAAAATCCTGAGATGGATCAAATAGCTGATGGGAGACTGAGGTGTCTGGTGATGGAGTGATTTTGCACACAATTATAGAGCTAGAAATTGTCAGAGCCCAAGTCAGAGTGGAATCCAAGTTTTCTCTTTGCTAATCCTGAGTTTCTTACACGATCCAGGGGTTCTCAAAGTTCAGAGACCAACAGCACCAGCAACACCTGCGTGCTTGTTAGGAGTGGGAGTTTTCAAGCCCCACCCCATATGGGTTGAGTCCAAAGCTCTGGGGATGGGGCCCTGCTGTCTGTTTTAGCAAACCCTCCAGGTGACTCAGGTATGAGAGTCACTAACTAGCTTGGGGCCTCCAGGGGTCTCAGCCCAGGCTCCAGGGTGTGTGGGTTTTCCGTGTGAGGATGAAAGCCTGTCATACCTGAGGGTCTGGGTACCCTCCCCACTCACTTTGGGTCAGGTCTGTTCTCCCTCCAGACTCCAGGGGAGAATAAGACAGAAACCGAGAATTTCAGATGAATTCTACACAAGGTGCTGTCTGAGCCTCGTGGAGAGAGGGGAGGAAAGGGAAGGAGGGTACCCCACCCTGCCTGCCAGGGATTGGCTCAGTGAACCCTGACTGCTCAGACCCTGAGGTTTTCATCGAAACTAGAGAAGGGAAATGGGGCCAGCTCCTGAAGAGGCCCTGGGAGACTGGCCGGGTTGCCTGGCGCTGCCTGGCTTCCCTCTCGCCCCCACCTAAGGAGAGGTGTCAGCAGCACCGATTGCTCATTTTCCCCTTTGCTTTCTCTCCGGGTCATAAAACTCCAGTCCCGGCAATGCCTATGACAATTTCCAGTTGGTAATTAAAGGGAGGTGGGAATAAGGGCAGGAATTTAGGGGAAATTTCTTTAGAGTTCCTCCTGAGGTGACTTTGGACCTCTTGCTGCTGGCTTCAGGGCTGAGGCCTTTCATGGGGAGGATGAGAGACTGGGGTCACCAGGTTGTGCCTCTATCACTGTCACTGGCTGAGTAGCTGATGCCCTCCTAATTAGTGAGCCCAGCACTCCTGCCTTGGCAGAGGCCATTCCTGTGGACCCGGCTCCCTCCATGTGGCCGACCCACCTTGCTGCTCACCCTCTCTTCTAGTTCCCGAGGTCTCCATCCAGCTCAGTGACTCCTCATCAGCACACCCTCCAGAACTTTCAGCCATGCCAGCAGTGCTCTCTGGGCCCGATAGATCATCCTCATCAAGCAGGGAGTTTTTGTTGTTTATCATCAGGAAGAGATATCCTTCCGGTCCTTTCTGTCTGGTATCTGAGCACAGCTCCAAAGGGAGTCTCATCACCTCTCTTCAACTAGGGAATTGTTAGAAAAGAGTAGTACAGTTCTCTGGCTCATACCAGTTCTTCCCCCAACCTTGGAAACTCCTGAATATACTTTCAGGCCCACCTCTAATGCTGACTCCCCAGTGAAAATGTCCATAAACCTCCCTTCTCATCCTGCCCTCTCCCTCTTCCCTATTCACCAGAGAGCTAAGAGGTTGAGGTTGAGCTCTGGGTTCAGATCTCAGCACGGTCACACACTTAACTGTGTGACCTCAGGCAAATTAATGAGCAACTCTGTGCCTCTTTCCTCATTTGTAAATGAAAATAATAAAGTACTTACCCTGTATGGGGGTTGTGTGGACTCAAAGAACTACGTGAAGCATTCCCAATAGTGCCTGACACAGTGAAGATTTAATAAACTCTGACAGCTTTTCCTAGCTCTACTTAACTCTCCCTCTTCTGTGTGCTTGTTTCATGGTGCTCAATCTAGTACTTTCTGCTATTTAAATGCTTATATTTCCAACTAGTTGGAGAGCCCCTAAGAGGGCAGGAAATTGGCCTTATTCATCCCACTCGCTATTCTGGTCACTGCACAGTGAGAAGCCAGTGAGTGGGCATTGAGAGAGAGTGACCAGGGAGTGGGACCTTCATGGTGCCCCCGTTTTTCCCCTGGCTGGCTACGTGAGTTTCTCAAGTCATCAGAACCCTCCTCCAACACTCCTCTGGAGTGTGAGAGGCTTGGATGAAATGAGTTTATTGATACCCTTGGCCTTGGAATGTTTCAGCCTCTGGAATTAGAGATGAGGTTGGGTTGTGCCTGGGAGAACTGGGTGTTGGCAAAGCAGGAAGGCTCTGTGGGCACCCGCAGCCTGTCATAGTCGGAGAAGTCCACAGCTGATCCACCACTGATGATCAGTGGTCATCTGCACCTTGTGTAGGGACCTGGCCTCCAGCTGGGATCTGAATGTCCCCAGGCAGCAGGCAGCAGGAACCTGACTTCCAGCTGGGGTCTAAATGTCCCCAGGCAGCAGGCAGCAGAGCCGGGCCTGCTCTGCTCTGCAGCCCAGAGAACCATGTAACTGGAAACCACAGGGAGACCACAATGCCCAGACGATCTGATTTGTTCATGATGCTCAAGGTCTTGTCCGACACAGTGGGTCCAGGACTCCAGGAGGCCAGGCATTGGGCTGGACAGCCAAGGCCCCTGACCAGGGTTGATGCCCTTCCCCTGGCACCTTAGCCTCTGGAGGTCATCATGGGCATGGTGTTTCAGGAGTCACTGTCCATGGACTCCCTAAGAGCTTGGTGGGGGGCTATCCAGACCTTGGGGGGGTCACAGATAAAAAAAAAAAGGATGCCTAGTTAAATCTGAATTTCAGATAAATGACAAAAAAATTTTTAAGCATAATTATGTCCCATTTAGACCCTATTTGGGACACATATATGAAAAATATTCAGTATTTATCCAAAATTCAAGTTCAACTGGGCATCTGTTGCTTTTATGTGCTAGATCTGGTGAGAACCAAGGGAGGAGATTGGTCATTTGCCACTATAGCAAGTGTCTTGTCACCACTCCTCCAGCTCAGCCTCAGGGGAGGTCTCCATGGCACCGTGGCATCATGTGCAGAGAAGGGGATCTCCCACATTTTGAAAGTTTCTCTGATAAAGTGAGGCAGCTTGGGGAGTGTTTGGGTTTTCTATTGCTGCTGAAATGAAGTACCACAAACTTAGTGGTTTAAAACAACACTAAGATATTATCTCATGATTCTGGAGGACAGAAGGAGAGTCAAGGTACCAGGAGATCTACATTCCTTACTGGGAGATCTCAAGAAAAATCTGTTTTCTCACCTTTTCCAGCATCTAGACACTGTCCACATTCCTTGACTGGTGGTCCCCTTCTATCTGCAAAGTCGGCAATAACCCACCAAGTCCATCTCACATCACATTCTTCTGACACTATTTCTTCTATCTCCTTCCACATTTCAAGGATTACATTGGACCGACAAGATAAATCAAAATAACCTGCTGATCTAATTAGGCAGCTAATTAGCAAACTTAATCCATTGGCAATCTTAATTCTCTTTGCCATAATGTATTCACGAGCCCAGTGGGTTAGTATGTGAGCCTCTTTGAGTGGGAGGGGAACAGTGATTTCCTACCACCAGGAGGTTTCAGTGTTGTCTCTCTACCCTGCAGTTTGCTCATGGAGTACCAGACCTGGCGCTGAAGGACATCGCCTGCAGTGAGGCCCTCCTGAAGCGCTTCATCATCTTCAGCCAGCATCGTGGAGCAAGGACTGTGCATGATGCCCTGTGTTCCCTCTCCCAGGGCACCCTACAGTGGATAGAAGACACTCTGTATGCCAATGTAGACTTCTTCAAACTCTTCCGTGTGGTAAGGGAAGGGTGATTCCTGGGGCTGGCAGGCCATCGGGGTCTCATGCATTGACACTGGGGGAGGTGTGAACCTGCTGTTCAGAACAAGCCTGGAGGAAGCTCCCAGCTCCAAGAGCCCAAGAAATTGACCAATATGATTTTTAGAATAGTGGCCTAGACCCAGAAGTCATATGAGATTCAGCATTAGGTGTTGTGGCAGGTGTGTGTCTACTCAAATGTGGGCTGAGTGCTCTCCACCACCTCTACCAATGTGTTTAAGAAAGAAGAAGTCAGGTGCGGTGTTGCATGCCTGTAGTCTCGGTGGCTCAGGAGGTTGAGGCACAAGGATGGCCATTCAAAGCCAGCCTCAGCAACATAGTGAGACCCTAAGCAATTCAACGAGACCCTGTTACAAAATAAAAAATAAACCGGGGCTGGGGATGTGGCTCAGTGGTTAAGCATCCCTGGTACCAAAAAAAAAAAAAAAAGAAAGAAAGCCTGGTTTGACTTCTGTGATTGTGGGCAAGATATCAAACCTTTCCTAGCCCTATTATTCATGTATATAATACTTTAGAGATTGGTAGAAAAAGATACAGGAAAAAACAAGATGTAAGGCATTTAATAAATTTTTGTAAATAAGGACTTCATGCTCTTTCCTCTGGGCTGGGTCTTAACCCCACCCCCACCCCAGTGGCTGTTTCTAAGAGAGAAAATAACAGAAAATTTCATGGTCTCAAAGCTCTGATCTAGCTCAATCTTCTGCTCTAGAATGGCATCCTAGACAATCTACTTGAACTTGAAAGTATTTCCTCCCTTGCTAGAAGGATAAAATGAGAAGGAATATTATGAAGGAAGGTCTGTGCGGGGATTGTCAGGCTGTAGGGTGCATGAAAATTATCTAAGAGGTTAGTGAAAGATGCAGAGCTGCCCTGGGCCTTAGGAGACTCTGAGGGTTCCTGGGGGTGACATTTTCTCCAACACTCAGAATTCTTTGGAGGTGAAATGTAGGATTTCTAGCACTGGATTATGTTTTTTCTTTTGCCTATATTTTAATTTCTGGAACTGCGTTGTGAGGAATGTCAGTTGCTAAGAATTGATTAAGGAATTTGTGTTTTATCTATTTTTTGCTTGCTCTCTTAAGTCCCCAGAAAACCCACACTCAGCTTGCCTTTAGGCTTTAAAAAAAATGAAATAAAATAAAACAAGACCCCATAGTTTCTGGCAGAGTTCACTCTGATTCCCTTTCAAACTGTGGTTTTCCCTTGGAAGTTACTCTTCAAATTTCCCCAGCTCATCAGGTTGGGGGATCCAAAGTAGTTAAGAGGGATCAGAATCTGGGGATGTTTTAGTCAGCTATTTCACCACTGTGACTAAAAGACCCAACCAGAACAACTGTAGAGGAGGCAAAGTTTATTTGGGGGCTCATAGTTTCAGAGGTCTCAATCCACAGACAGCAGACTCCATTCCTTGGGGTTCCAGGTTAGGCTGAACATCATGGAGAAAGAGTGTGGCAGAGGGAAGCAGTTCACATAATGATCAGAAGCAGAGAGAGAGAAACTCCACTGTCCACGCACAAATATACCTCAAAGCCATGCCCCCAATACCCAGCTCCTCCAAGCACACCCTACCACATCAGGTACCACTCAGTTAATCCCTATCAGGGGATTAATTCACTAATTGGGTTAAGACTCTCACAACCCAATCATTTCTCCTCTAAACATTCTTGCATTGTCTCATACTTGAGCTTTTGGGGGATACCTCACATCCAAACCATAACATTATGTCACCACTGCTCAGGGTCCAGGACCCCAGAAAAGTTCTCTAGGCTTTCCATGCTGCAGAAAGACTTAAAAAGCAATGTGGTCCAAATATCTCTGTCCAGTTTCAAAAGGAAACTGATTTTAGACTCATTCCTTGGTTTGTTTCATAATTAGACAGAAGAGTAAGATGACAAAGATGCCTTATTCTGGGCAGTTTTACCCAGACAGCCAGGAGACATGCCTATGCTGCAGAGCTAAGGCCTGTATGCTCCCATGGAACAGAATGAAAGGCACCAGCATACTGGGGTAAGCAGGGCCCAGGCTGCCTATGTGCCCAGTACTTTGCAATACCCCTGTCACTCAGAGTAGAACTGAGTCATGCTTTTCTTCTTGAAGCACTTTGGCTGCAGATAAATTTACTTCCTGGGGCATGACCATCAATTCTAGGAGATAATCCTGGGTGTAGTAAAGGGACACCTGGGCAAAACTTTCCATTAGTGACTGGACCTTGTGTTGGTCAGATTTCCATTACTATTACAAATACCTGAAAAAATTCAACTTATAAACAGAAAAGGTTTATTTTAGCTCACATTTTTGGAGGTTCCAGTCCATGATCAATTGGCTCCATTGCTTTTGGACTTGTGGCAAGGTTGTACATCATGGCAGAAACATGTAGAAGAGTAAAACTGCTCACCCCATGGCCAGTAAGCAAAGGGGAGAGAGAGAGAGAGAGAGAGAGAGAGAGAGAGAGAAAGGAGTGGGGTCCCACAATCTCCTCCCATTGACCCAAAGACCTCCCACTAGGTCCCACCTCTGAAAGATCCCACCACATCCCAATAGCATCAAACTGGGAACCAAGCCTTTAACACATGAACTTTTGGAAGACACTCAAGATCCAAACTATAGTAAACCCCAAATAGGCCACTGACTTTAAAAATGTTTACATCTTAGACAAGAAGGACCAGAAAGTCTTTCCTTCTCTCTTTATATGCTGCCCTGATAATGCTTGGGTTCAGAAAGCAGGGACTATCTTGACCACTTGCTCCACTAACCTCAGATGGGTCTTGGGTGCTTGCTTACCACCTCCAGATGTGTGTTTCCATGCTCACACCTACAGCACACACCTGCCAGGGACCAGGCACTGCAACAAGGCCAAGGCTCCAACCATGAGCCTCCCACCCTTACTGAACTCACAGACTGGAGACAAGCAAGTAAGCCAGTTCACAGCAGCACAGCTTAGAAAGACAAACACCAACATCTGTCCCCCAGGACATCACTTCCTAGACTTGGCTGCACTTGGACTCACATAGGAGCTTTAAAAACTACACATGCTGGATGCCAACCTGAGAGATTCTGAGTCCATTGATACACCATGTACTTCAGTATTTTTTAGAGCTTCCCAGATAATTCCAAAGTCCAGCTCAGGATGAGAATCACTGACCTAGAATATAGGAGTTTGACTTACATCTCAATTTTTGTGGACTAAGCACAGTAAGAATTGCTCCCCAAAATGTCTCTGAGGCTTCTAAGCATTTCATTTGATTACCCATGAGACTGAAGCACCATAGAGATGCTTCCTCCCTCCTGTTCTCTTAACAAAGTCAGAGAGTTGCAGATGGAGAGTGGGCCCAGAGACTGTCTAGAGAATACCCCAGCAAAGGTGAGCCTCGGTTGGCCTCTAAGGACTGCCCCTACCTGTCAACCTTTCATTCCTGCTTCCACCTCTGTAGGGAAAGACCTGACCAGAAGAACATGCAAGTGGGTTCTAAACAAAAACCAAACACCCCATCTAGTCCTCTGGTGCCCTTGAAATGTACTTTTCCATTGGACAAGTGGATAAGGCAGCTTAATTTTTTTAAAATTACAAATAAAGAACTTAAAAGAAATAGCAGGCATTACTAAGGGATTTTTACTTTTATTGCTCCTGTACCCATCCTATTCATATTTTTAGGAAAATGACCCCAAGGCAGGCACAGAGAGGCACAGGGCCAACTGCTGACCCTGTGAGAGAAGCACAGGCCAGCCTCTCTGGGCCCAGGCTGTTATTGCAGCTGGTTGGCGCACATCCACACTTAGCTTCAGCAAGGGAGTGCTGAGCCGTCTGTTCTTCTGGGCTGTTTCTTGTGTGCATGTAGCCAATGTATAAATAAGGTTCTGTTAAATGCCAAGTCAGTTCTCATTAAGGAAGAAAGAAGGGAATCTCAGTAAACCACTGTGACGGCACCTGCCCCTGCTGTGTAAGGAGCTGGGGTGGGAATGTGTGGCGGGTGCAACCTCCCAGAACTGGGAACCTGTGGAGCTGAGAGAACAGAGGGGGTTGGTTTGCACCAACTGGGACCAGCTGTGTTTTTCCTCAGTCCCTTGGAGGTCAGAAGTGAGTGTCGTCATCCTCAAATAATCCCAAGGCAGTACCCACGTCCTTCCTCCACACCACCCATCTGCATAGGTGCACTCTACACACTCACACACCCACTCGAACATGGTGGCACAGGCTCACTTGCACACTTGTGCACACACACTTGAATTGGTGATTTAGGTGTGCTGGGAAAGAAACCAGAAAGCAGATGCCTGAATTTTCTGCAAGGAAATTCAGCCCCTCTTGGTTTCACCTCTGATGTGACAGCTTGAAGGAGCTTGTCTTCACCTGGGGCCTTTCGGATTTAACGCCCCCAGCTGGAAACCCAGCATCCCAGAACTGGGCCCAGGGTATCATTACTGCCAACACTACCTGAAATGTTCACACCTCATAAAAAATGGTACGTCAGTTGTCAGTTTCGGGTGAGGGGTTGGGAGGTTTCCCATCTGATCTGGCCCCAGGCAGGCATGCCCCTCCTCCGCCTCCTCCCCCTATGATCCTTCCTGTTTTCTCTCCGACTCTGGTGCACAGCTTTGAAATCTTGCTGAGAAGCAAATCTGTCCCTTCTGCTTTGAATGTTTATTTGTGGAAGTTCGGCAGGGGAACTGAGGCTGTGCCAAGACCTGCCACACTGCTGGGAAATCTGAGTTTCCCTCCCCTCCCCCTTCTCCATGGATGTTGATGGAGGAAATCTGGCCTTTTGGCTCACAGCTTCCCCGTTAGCAGCGCTCCTGGAGTGGCATGATTCAGCTTTCTTTCCTTTTGCCCCTACTCTGCTATGGTTTTTACTTTTCTGACTCCTTTTTACCCATGTCCCCGGGACCACGGACTTGCTGACCATTGTGTTCCAGAGAAGAAAGGACTCAGTCTTGGGGTCCTGATTACACACTTCTATCCATGTCCTTCTTCATTCTTGGCTGTGCTCCCTAAATTCCTGAAGCTTCATGAATAAACAGGGGTGGACAGCCCACTGCCCAGTAAGAGCTGGCCATGCTTACTGCTCTCCAGGGTCATTTGCTGCAATTTGTTAAATTTCAACTACATGATTCAATTTTCGGATGGATATTGCTGTATCATGAGTCTCTGGGAAAGCCCCCGCGCCTCCAGGATCTTCCACTGAGGCCCTGTTAGTGACTTCACTTCATGATTTCCTCTTTCTTCCGATTTCTAAATCTTTGGACTGTCAACTTTCTCTTACTTTTGCGTGAGGGGTTTGGGAGGGGAGAAGAAAGAAAGAGGCCCTGTGCCAGCAGCACCAGAGGACAGCAGGGCTGTGGGGCAGAAACAAAACTATGCCAGAAAGTAGGGTTGTTTTGTTTTTTCAATTATCAGCAAGTACATTTGATTTATAGCATTAGTATTTTTTCTGCCAACATTTACAAAAATCTGACTATGGCAATCAAAGTTTCCCTGGGAGAGTGGATCTCAACAGGAAATCTAGGCGACGACCTTTAATGTGCACTAAATGCAAATAAAGCCTACAGCGTGTCATTTGCCTGCCTTGGTTTCTTTTAGGCTCTAGGCCTGCAGTAGGCCAGAGTATATGTTCATGACAGATCAGATATTAATTTTAAGGATTTAAAAAGAAAGAATTATGAAGAGGTCAAGACCAAAGCAACTTTAGGATACAAGACCATAGGAAAGCTGTTACTTAGGATAATGGGACCTGGTTCTCCACCTTTATTTAGTAAATTTGGGGTGAGCACTACAGTCTCTGCACTCACTGGACAGGCACGGGGTTTTCTGCAGCATAAATCAGTTTTAAAAAGGATCTTGGCTTTTGACATCTCATATCTCTGCAGAACAGTAGTTCTTCACTTTTTTATTGATTGGGATCACCTTTGAGAATCTAACACCTGTGCTGCACCTGTACCCTAGGGGATGTAAGTTTCCACAGAGCACACAGGGGCCACTGAAACCAACCTCCAGCTTAGGAGCTTTTGCATTCAAATTTCTTTGCTACTGGGGCTGGAGTTGTAACTCAGTGGTCGAGTGCTTGCCTTGCACATGTGAGGCCCTGGTTCCGATCCTGAGCACCACATAAAAACAGATAAAATAAAGGTATTGTGTCTATCTACAACTAAAAAATAGATTTAAAAAATTTCTTTGCTATCTACTACTAATATGTGTCTTTTCCTAAAAGGTCTCAATATAGCTACAGAGGCCTCCTTAATTCTCTCTTTTTTTTTTTGGAACCAGGGATTGAACTCAGGGACACTCAGCCACTGAGCCACATCCCTAGCCCTATTTTGTATTTTATTTAGAGACAGGGTCTCACTGAGTTGCTTAGGGCCTCGCTAAGTTGCTGAGGCTGGCTTTGAACTCGCGATCCTCCTGACTCAGCCTCCCAAGTCACTTGGATTACAGGTGTGCGCCACCACGCCCAGCCTCCTTAATTCTCTTTATGAGGCCATCTGCATCCCCCCATCCCCCAAGCATTACCCTTGGTGAGACCAGTGTTCTGGGCAGCCCAGTGGGGCACACTAGCATTCCCCAGTGGCCTGGACACTGTTTCTTGGCTCTGGGTTGGCAGCTAACTTGCTGTCATTCAAAGGGGATTCATCTCCCCATCTATAAAATTGAGACAATGAGACCTGTTCTACACATGTATGAGATTTGCATTGGAGAAGAGATGGAAAAATATTTTGAAACCAAAACCATTTTGTTCTTATCAAGGCAAGAACCTGCCCACTTTGCTGTAGGCCCCTTGGCTCCTTCCTGTGACCCCTCAGACTAGGGGGCATTCTCTCTCATGGAGTGACCTTAGACTGACTCTAGATTCCAAGCTCAGTTTTGAGTTTTGCTTTCATCAGCCACAGATACCAGGACGGAAGTCACGGCCGAGAGAAAAAGGCCAAGTTTCTTGTTGAGCCAAAAGAGTCCCGTAACTTGTCTGTTCACATACCCCAGAGCCCACCCTCTGGTTCAGATGTTGTTCCTCCAGAATAGGGAGACAGCATGTCTCAGTGACCTCCCCCAGTAGAGACAGCTTGGGCACGTCCCCCACCCCTCTCAGTGACTGAGTCTGAATTCTCCACTCATGACGCATTTCCTAGCACTCAGGGCACCCCTTCTGGTTGCCCCCTCACCACTGAGGCAGCTTCCTCTCTTTTCATCTGATGCTTAACAACTGTCAGGTTGCGACAAACATGCTTCAGAGCCACATTCTCCCAGTTGCCCAGCAACAACTTCCCTCCCGGATAAATCTGGGCTTCCTGCAGCAGCAGCCTAGGCCTGAACCCAGCAGCCCAGCGCTCTGTCTTCTGCTTTCTGCTCTTCACCTCTGGTCTGGGTGTTTTCAAGACAACCACCATCCCCAGCTCCAGAACATTCCAGAAACTATGTCATCTCTATAAAGACACTTTTAACTTGAGGCTACCTAATTACCTTTGTATTAGGTATATCCTCAATTTACAAATTTATACTGCTTGAAGATTATCTTTGAACCAGAGAAAGTAAATCAAACAACAAAAAATTCAACTCACAAGATGTTCTTTCCATGTGCTGACAATGTTACATCTGTTGGATTAACTCATTGGATCCAAAGCATCAGCAAATATCAAGATTTTTTAGGAGCTGATATGCTTTATTCTGCACATGTAAAAAATATTACACAATCCCAAAGAAGAGACATCTTTTTAGTTTCCAAAGAACCAAAGCAGAGGTTTCATGGAGACAAGATCAAGATTTTGCTACCTGGAGGGCCCTGTATCAATTTCTTAATCTAGGTTCAGGGACTGCTCAGACCAACCACAGTGGGTGGAGACTATGCCTTCCATAGTCCTATTTGTATATCCCATCTTCTGTGACAAGTCTAATCAGACCTTGACCTTGGGTTGACTGTGCTGAGCTCAATGAGGACACGGAAGTTTTGTTATTTGGAAAATTCAGAGAACTTGTTAGTCTAGGAAGCTGTGGGGTGGGTGTGTGATGATACTTGCCATTTTGGTCTGTGACCTTTTTTCCAGAAATGTTTCCACATTTCCATTTAAATGAACTTGCAGTCTCTTCCGGTTCTTTTGACTATTTTGGCAGGAACAATTCCTATGAATTTAAATAGATAATGGTAGAAGGAATTAAAAGGAGAAGAGAGCTCTGGGAAGGCTATTTTATAAGGTGTAGCAACTCCAGTCAGATCACTGGTAAACAGATATAGCTGGAAGTCTCTTCAGAGTTGGATACTCTTCTGAGATCTAAGTGGTATCTAGAACACAGTTCTGAGTACAAGACCTTCATTATTTACCACTTCATTATTCTCCACTGAAATGAACTAGGAAGATAATTGCAGCCAGGGTTCCAGGCACATAGCTAGAGCTTAGTAAATATTTGATTCATGAATATTATTAAAAAATTGGCAAGGTCAAAAAGAAAGCCTTAGGTGGGTACGTTGGCACATGTCTGTAATTCCAGTCTTTGGGGAGGCTGAGGCAGGAAGATCACAGGTTCAAAGCCAGCCTCAGCAACTTAGGCTATAAATAGGCTAGTAAGATTCTGTCTCAAAGTTTTAAAAATAAAAATAAAAAGGGCTGGGGATGTGGCTCAGAGGTTAAGTGCCCCTGGGTTCAATCCCTGGTACCAAAAAGAAAAAAAAAATGGAAAGTGTTAACCATACACAAAAATGCATCTCGAGCTGTCTCCCCATCACCCCCATTTCCTCTCCCCCAAATTCCTGGACTTGTTCTTATCCGCTCTCTCTCTAGTCTCACTCTCTTGCTGGCCCTCTTCACATTTTTCTCTCTACCTGGAATTCCTGGCCCTCCCCTTCAGTCCCACACTGCCCTCACCTCACAATTATCAGCTTGTCTCTTTGCAATTCAGCTCAAATGTTACCTTCAAGTCCTTAGGTGCAACCGACTGCTGCCTCCCTGTAAGGCACCACCATACCTGGTAGAGACACTTCTCAAGGAAGCTATCACCTCAGTGGATTCTGTCTCTTTTCAACTAGATCGTAGTTTATTTATTCATGAATATAACACATATTCATTGAGTGCCTACCATGTACATGCTCTGAAGATATGAAAACAAAATAAAATCTATTCCTATGCTTACTGATCTTATAGTCTAGCTGGAAAACAGATACGTTAAAAAATAATAGCAAGCCAATATAAAAGTGGTGAATAAATGTGGTAAGAATTAATTACAGGAGCAGCTAGGAGAAGCACCTCGTCCATGGGGAAGAAAGCAGGAAGCAGATGGTGATAAGGGAAGGCCCTCTGGATGGGGAGAGATGGTTTCAGATGAGCTGATTCTTGCTAGTTAGGGTGGAGTGAGGATGGGTGGGGTGGACTGGCTGTTTTATCCCTTGGTCCCGAAAGTGTTAGGTATAGCGCCTTATGGCCACAAGCTTTGCAGAAGCCTACAAAAATGTTTGAGACTTGAAATTTAAAGAAAAACAACAACAACAACAAAAACATGGCTCCAAAATACAAAGAAAAAACTTTAGAATTAAATTGAATAAATATTAAATTGCATGTTTATCTCATTCATAGTCCAGTTGTGCCAGGTTGTGGAAAAGCCAAAGAATTTACCTGGAGACAGGATGGGAGGTATATTGTTTATTGGGGAAAGCTAACAAGAGATCAGTGATTGTTCCAAAAAGAATTCATTGGTGACCAGCCAACAGCTCCTATGTTCCTCATAGTGTTTTGCCAAGTCGTGCCCCCTCACGGTGTTCTGTCCAGTACTGGCTGACTGGATAAGTGACATGTATTCTTTCCACAGTGCCCTCAGTTCCATGTCTGTCCCCACTCTGAATGGGGTTTTATATCTTGGGCTAAAGAAGCAGTGACATCATCAGCATTAGCTTGCTTAATTTGCTTATAGGACCAGCATCACAGGGAGCAACTGTCTTGGGGCACATTCAAGAAAGTAGCTTTCTACAAATATTAACTTGCCCTAGTTCCCAGTGTACCTAAAGAAAGCCAGTGTCCTCTGAGATAATGTGTATCTGGACTTCCCAGCCCAGACTTGATTTCATTGTTCCCTTATCTTGGCTAGATTTGGGGGAACAAAAAGGGGACATTCAAGGGCATGGTGTTTTACTGTCCTTCTGTGCTGCAGGGAACAATACAATGTTTAAGAAAGGTAATGTTACTCAACTTTGTTGTTAAATTAGTATTCATAAAATGTGAAATTCAAAATTCAGTTTATAGTTCAGGTTTTCCCACTTAATACGCATTCCTAAGTATTCATAATGTTTGCTGAGAAATCATGATAGATTTATTCATTAAATGAGTTATGGGATGCCAAATCATTTCAAAGACAAAATTCAGAGCCTTAAACATTTGGATCTATATGCAAATATGTAGATAAAAAGAGATGTGAATAAATAGAGACATTGGTGCTTTCCAAGATGCTGATTTGGTTGTAGGATAGAGTTTTAAGCTTACACCGTGCCTATAGCCTTGCACTCAGGGTGTTCCCTCCCTGTAAAGGAGAGGATGGGTAGAAGATGTGTACACAGGTGGAACCCAGCCATGAACAGTCTCTAGCCCATAGTCAAGTGAGGAGGGCAGACAACAAACTCAGAAAGAGGAGGAAGTAACTGAAAGTGTAGGACCTTGTGACTCATTTACTTAATGCCCAACCTGCTTGGACACATGAATGTGATTATTCCTTAGTTTCTCTGCCTCTGGGTTCCTGTCCCTTCTGGTCTTCCCATCCTCTAGGACCATTTTTTTTCTCTGCACAACTTCTTTGGACTATGGTCATTGATTCCAGCTTCCTCCTAGAACAGTCTTTCAGGTATCACTTGGCTACCCTTTCTGCAATCTGAGGGCTCATCTGCCACACACTTAGACCCAGCACCAGCTCCTAGATTCCCAGGCTGGAGATTTGGACAATGGGATGGGAGTGGAGAAGAATCAATCCTAACTTCCAGGAAAAAGTTAGTGCCAGCAGCTGAAAAAAGGGCCCACAGGAATAGAAGTCGGTTTGGGAAAGACAACGAGATCAATGTGGGATGTGCTGAATCCAGGCAAATGACCAGCAGGCAGTTGGATGCATAAGGCTGAGGCTGGGGGAAAAGTCTGTGTTGGAGGAGCAGATTTAGAAGCTGTCAGTAAAAAGGTGGCAGATTAAATGATAAAGGGAATAAGACTACTTAGGGAGAGAATGCAGTGTGAGAGGAGTGAGGGTTGCAGGTCCTCAGGGAACCTCTGGTCATAGGGGGACCATGGAAGCAGAGAAACTCACAGGACAGGCCAAGAAGGAGTAAAAAAAGCAGATAAGAACAGTGTCACAGATGGTCACGACAACAAAAAAAAATGACATGATCAAAAGTGTCAAGAAAAGCAGAGGTCTCAACAGACTCAAAACAAAACTAGGGCAGGTGCAATGGTGCACACCTATAATCCCAGTGACTCTGGAGGTTGAGGCAGGAGGATTGCAGGTTCAAGGCCAGCCTTAGCAATTTAGCAAGACCCTGCCTCAAAAATAGAAAGGATTGGAGATGTGACTCTGTGGTAAACACCGTTAGGTTCCTTTCCCAGTACCAGAAAAAAAAGCAAAACTATCCAGTAGACAAACTCCAGGAGGAAAGTGGGGGTTCTGTGGAAGCCTCTTGGTAGGATGGTGAAGGTGAAGATAGGGAGGTGTTGCTGAGGAAGCGAAGTCATCAAATATGGACTATGCTTCCAGGTAATGTGGAAAGAATGGGTGGAGGAGGAAGAGTGTGGCTAGAGGGATAAGGAATCAGAACAAGACTTTTCCCTATTCGGAAAGTGTGAGCATAGGCATGGTGTGATCATGGTGGTAGGAAAGCTGAGGGTGCATCAGCAAGGTTCTTGGAGGGAAGCTTTTGTTTTGCTCATCACTGTGTCCCTAGCACCTGCACATGGTACTGAACCTGTATTTGTCAAATGTGTGATCACATCAGTTAGGAACTGCAATCGGCTCTAACAATTAGTACCCTCATAAAAGAAAAAGTGAGTTTCGTTTCCATTTCCAAGCAGAGTCCTGTGGTGGATTACCCACGAGTGGCATGGAGGCTCCAGAGACTTCCTCAGGAATAGTCATCTGGAGCTCTCACTCTGTCTGCTGCACTTGCCTCAGCACATCCCATGTTCCAGGTAGGGAGAAGGCAAGGACAGAGGGCCCTCCTTTAACACACCATTTCCAGAAGCCCCACCCTGTGACAGTTTGTTAATCAGAATTGTGTCCCAAGTCCACCTGTACACAAGGGAGGCTGAGAAATAGAGGCATTATCGCCTTTAGCAGAATTGGGTAGACAGGCATCCATTTCTCTCACAGTGACAGAGCCTCGACACTCAGTGCTGACCAGTATTTGTGGAATGGACAAATGAGTACTTATTCTTGTGATCTTTCTTATGTTTCATGTCAGTGTGAGTCAGCTTTTCATTGCTGTGACCAAAATACCTGACATGAGCAACTTGGAGAAGGAAAGATTTATTTTGGATCACAGTTTTAGAGGTTTCAGTCCAGGGCTGACTGGCTCAATTGCTTTGGGCCTGAGTTGAGGCAGAACATCATGGTGGAAGGATGTGCTCAGTTTATGGTAGCTGGGAAGCAGAAGAGATAGAGAGTGATCTAGCTACAAGATAAATCTTCGCAGGTCACACCCCCAGTGACCTACTTCTCCAACTAGGAGAAGTACTTCTTCCACCTCCCAATAGTCTATCGGCCATGATGGATTAATCCACTGATAAAATTAGAGTCTTCATGACCCAATCATTTTCTTAAAAACCTACGTCTGTACATTGCTGTTTTGGGGACCAATCTTTCAAGTACATGAATTTTGAGGAACATTCCAGATCCAAACCATAGAATGTCTTTTTATTTTTCAGGACTCTCAGATAACTTTTAGATTCCCCTCTTAACATGCAGCAAAAATGCTTGCTGTGGTCTGAATGTGCTCCCCACATTCATGTGTTGAAATTATTATCCCCAAGGTGATGGTATAAAGAAGTTAGGCCTTTAGGAGGCAGTTTGGTCAGGACTGGGATTAGTACTCTTGTAAAAGAGACCCCAGAAAGCCAGCTTTCTCCTTCTACCACATGAAGACATAGAAAGAACCAGAAAACAGGCTCTCGCCAGACACCAAACCTGTCAGAGCCTTCTCCTGGACTTCCCAGCCTCCAGAACTATGAGAAACAAATTTCTGTACGCTACCCCATTTGTGGGACTTTGTTACAGCAGCTGGAACGTATGAAGGTAGTATTGATCTCATATTCCTGGAACGAACCGTTAGTCTTCAGAGGAAGAAGGAACGCCATCTGGGTCATGGTATTCTACAGACCCTACCATGGAAGCTGATGTGGTTTACTACAAACTGTGATCAAAATGTGCAGGTCTATGGAACTGTCAACCACGGCAAAGGCATAATAAAGTTAAGAGCTTGATACTTCTAGAAAGATCTACACCACATTTTTAATAGTGATTATCCTTGGGTGAAAGGGTAGGGCAGGACACAGAGAGAGCTCTACCCTGTACTCCATGTAAGTAAGTAGCTATTACTTTTTTATCTTAAAGGCTAAAACAAGGCCTAAGTGTTCTATATCAGATTTAGAACTAACTGGGCAATAATCTTTCACTTGAATTATTAAAATTAAATAATTATGAATTTCCAGGCAGTCATTGCTACTTCACTGTATCTCTTTCTAATAGAATATCAACAAAAGGCAATTTGACTTAAAGATGAAATGCTAAAATTTATGTACTCTGTTATTTTTTAAAGGCAACTTAAAAGCAGACGTGTTGCCAAACATTTTTTAATCTGACGTTGATGAGTGTGTCATAGTCTCTAAGGCAACTTCATTCCACCTCCTGGCACATGGGTTTTATGATTCACAAATTCCTCCGGAGCTACTACAGAAAAATGCAATGGATAAGAAGCTTAAGCAATACAAAAATAAAAATGTAAAATCATGGGCTGGAGTTGTAGCTCAGTGGGCTTGCCTAGCATGTGTGAGGCACTGGGTTTGATTCTTAGCACCACATATAAATAAATAAAATAAGGATCCACTGACAACTAAAAAAACAAAAATAAAAATAATTTTTTAAAAATGTAAAATCTTCATCCTTAACAAGCATACCATTTCACAAAGTACCTGGTGTGCAAACAAGCGTAATCAATTTGCTTGTTGCTATAACAAGAGCATCACTTTTTCATCAAGTATCATTTGGCTGACTTCTGTGAACTGAGCACACAGACATGGGGGGCTTAGAGTCTTGCAAGAGACACAGATGAGAGGTAAGCAAAAAAAAATAATCACCTATTATTGGTGAACAAGCTAAGGAGGGAAATAAACAAAGCACCTCCAGGGAACATACAGGGCAAGGTGCAAAGAGGCATAAAAAAGGCACATCTAAAGTTACTGGAAGACAGCTGTCTGCAATAGTTAGCTGTGTTAGGAATGAGCCTTGAAAGAGCAGGAGTCTGCCAGGCAAAGGAGGAAGGGAAATGGAGTACAGGTGTGCAAGAGACAGAAGTCCAGCCTGGTGAAACAGAGGCAGGTAAGAGGGCTGAAGACCTAGGTGTGGTGGCACATGTCTGTAAATCCCAGCAGCTCAGAAGGCTAAGGCAGGAGGATTATGAGTTCAAAGCCAGCCTCAGCAACTTGGTGAGGCCCTAAGCAACTCAGTGAGATCCTGTCTCTAAATAAAATATTTAAAAAAGGGCTAGGGATGTGGCTCAGTGGTAAAGGACCCCTGGGTTCAACTCCTGATACCAAAACCAAAAAACGAACAGACAGAACAGAGGTCTAAAGAGGCTATATGTGTCCAGCACTGTTACTGACCTTCTGTCCTGTGGACAGCTATGGAAGATTTCTGAGCAGGGCAAGTGGCACAATTAGACAGGCCTCTTAGGTAACTCAGACCACAATGTGGAAAATACATGGGAAGGAAGGAGACTAGAGGCAAGAGAATCAGCAAGAAGATTATTGTGATGGAATATTCTAGGAGAGAAATGAGCACAGGTGGTCTTAGTGGGGAAGAAAAGAAAAGATAATATAAGGAAAGTATTTACTTAGTATTCATTTATTCAATAATTTATTTTTGCCTGAGAAAACTTTTTTCTTATTATAAGAGTAGAGTGAATGATGTGATGAAACCATGTACCCATTGCCCAGCATCAAACCTCATTGACATTTGGCTTAGTTCTTATTTTAATTGTTCTCTCCCTTTTTTTCCCTCTAAAGTTTTTTGCAGCAAATCACGGACAACATACCATTTCACCAGGACATGCTTTGTAATTATCTCTACCAGAGAAGATCTTATTTGTTTTAATAAAATCACAATGCTATGATCACACCCAACAAAATTAACAGTAATTCCTCAGTGTTGTTGGATACGTGGTCCACATATCCTTACCCCATGTTACACCTGGTTTGTCCAGATCAGAACCAAAAACCACACATGGCCCTGGGCTGATAGGTTTCTTCAGTCCTTTTTCATCTCTAATAATCTAGGAAGATAGTCAGGAGAAAGGATCCCCAGGACTTGGTGATAACTTTTTTATCGCCACACATTTTTACCTGTTTGCTTTGTCCCTTCCTACCCACTTTACTCCGTCTTTACAGGAAAAACAGGAACTAAAATGCTCTTCCCAGATACACTGAAGGCATCTAAATTTAAAAAGAAAGTTAAAAAGGAATTTAAAGAGAAGTCCTGGCAAGACCAATGCATAGGCCCCATGCTCAGGGTAAAGCAGGAAGATAGCTGCTTCTCCGTGGTGTGGCAGCAATGGCAGCTTTGCAACTGTTTCCTCTGGAAAACTCTTCCCCTGGCTGGTCTGTTTGTATATTTCATTCATAACACAGTTTTTCATTTTACAGTTAGAAAATAAGCCTGCAATGTGAATGTCTGGTCAGTGGATCTAAATTTATTTCATGGTTTCAGGATCAGAGAGAATACAAGGTCCCCTGCATCTATAGCAGGGAGGAAAGGAGACAAAGATGAGGGGCTAAAAATGGGGATCTGGTGGTCAATCTCTGACTCCACCTGCTTCTCAGCTTTGCTGCAAGCTAGAGTGGCAGTCATCATTCAACAGAACCACGCTGGCAGATAAAAAGCCAAGGCTTGTGGCTCATGGTCTACAACCACTTGAATGAGAATTATAAGTCAAGGTTGTCCTATTCAAGGTGCACTGTTGAATCTGATAATCACTATCTCAAAGCTCAGAACTCAGTTCTGAAAGACTTCCCCCACCCCCAGTACTGACCCAGGGGCACTGTAGCACTAAGCTACATCCCCAAACCTTTCTATTTTTTTT